>CAKAOJ020000054.1:3070000-3410000 GCA_916701645.2 Sebastolobus alascanus | reverse complement strand
ATAGATTGCCCCTGCCCCTCAGAGAGCCTGAGTCCACCACTGCCAAATATAGTAAATAAAAAGGTCAAATAAAGGACTTGAACAACATTTTTTTAGAGCAGAGTCAAACTTGTACATTTCCATACTGATTGTGGCCTAGCCAGCGTGACATCACTCCCTCAACATCTTTCAGTAAACCTTGGACAGTATTTATGTTTGGCCGGGCCTGGCAGTCAGAGTAGTAGTGCCCTCCATCCTGATGTGGCCTAGCCAGCGTGATATCACTCCTTCAACATCTTTCAATAAACCTTGGTCAGTATTTATGTTTGGCAGGACCAGGCAGTCAGAGCAGTAGTGCCCTCCATCCATCAGCAACTAGACTGCTCATCACTTCTACCCACAGACAGGGTGAACTTTCCAGGGCAAAGTGCCGCTGTTCTGCTCTGCATCCAGGGCAGCAGGACACTGTGGAGATGGACGAGCAGCGCCCAGAGTCTAGTGCTCTCGCCTCTCATTTATTTAATAATTCATGTATTTGTAGCTGCTGAGAGATGTGCGATGTGAGATCTCCGAGTATGTGCGGTCAAAGAAGATAGTTAACAAAAGCTAGTAGCCACAGATAGTGGAGGAATTTAACAAAGTACATAGACTCAAGTACTGTGCTTAAGTACAACTTTGGGTATTTGGTACTTTACTTATTTGTATTATTAGAGTATTTCCATTTACTCCAATGATTAACTTCTACTCCACTACATTTCTCACATGAAGTGAAATGTAGTGGATTATTTGACAGCTGTAGTTACTGGTTACTTTGCATTATGAATAAAAATATATGATAAGCTTATTAAATACAATACATTATCACAGATTCCCAACCTTTCTGGCTTGTGACCCATTACTAAAAAGTAGTGTCTGGTTGGGATCCTTGTCACATTTCTTCTTAGAGAGTAGGTTTTATTTAAATGACTCTTCAAAGCTCAAAGAGGTAAAATTATCCAATATTTCACAGAAAAGATAAGAGAAAAGTCCAGAATATTAATACAAATTTGTGTAGCTGTGATTTTTTCTTTTTCCTGCACCATTAATCATCTCAGTACCCCCCAGATTTATTTTGTGATCCTTTGGAGGCTGATCTATCCCTTGGTTGGGAACCACTAGACTAAACTATTGCATATAAAGTAGTTAAAACTAGCTCCAACTAGACTTTACCACTTATCAACAGGAGGACCAGCGAGTATTATCCCTGCTGAAGTGTCCTTGAACACGACACCAAATGCCTACCTGCTCTGCGGCTGATCCTGCGCTCTTCTTGTGAAGGGAGAAAGTGAAAAGGAAATTTCCCTGCAGAGAACAATAAAGAACCACATTACATTTCAGGGAAGGATAACTGATGAAGGAGAAGCATGAGCAGTCATTGTCTTCATCATCCATCCGTGTTTCATCGCAGTGCTGAAAATAATCGTGCCATTACGTCTGAGAACAGAGGGGGACATTTTCCTGAGAAAAGGAGGCATGGATAGATGGAGAAGGAGGACGAAGAGATTATCTTACATTTATTATGGTGGAGCTTATTAAAAAGGGGAGGTCATTATTTTTATCTGGAGAGTAGAGAGAGAGGGGGCTATTCTTAGCTTTTTACCCCTGTGGCTGGTCGACAAGATAGATCTACAGTTTTATGTGAGCCTGTTTCAGAACCCCAAGCCCGACTCTGCCAAACTACTGTTTTATCCAACACACAGTATCTCCTACTATCATTGGTTTGTCAAATGAATATATTTTTATGGCAGTTATGAAGAAAGAAAGAGTTGCAGTTCTTCAGTTAATATATTTAGTGCCCCAGGCGACAGCAGGGAATGCTGACGCCACAGAATATGAACTAAGTAAATAAATAAATTTCCCCAAGGACAACTCAATATTCCTCAATATTGTTTATTTGCTATTTGAGGTTTGTACTATGTCACCTGGGTTATTATACCCTGGAGTGGGATGAATAATGTCAGCAATATTCAGCTTTCATATCTTGGAACACCATAACAAGAGCAGACACTCGACAGGGGATGGGGGAAAGCATTCCTCCGTGGAGTTTGTCAACAACATCTCCTATCATTTGGGAAGATAATGCGATGACAATGAAACTAAAATGATGCTAAATAAAAACTGCACTTAAATATGAGCTTATGAAATTGCTGATGAAATGACAAGAAGCAGCTGTTATAAGGTTAAACTTAACTTCACAAAGAAAGAAACAAGGCAACAAGAGTCTACAGAGTAACTTCAGCATGCTAGCCACATACATGATCCCAACAAGCTCACAATTATAATGCTAACATGCTGATGCTATGCAAGTGTAATCTTTAGCATGACTCTAAATGGGACCATAATCTACTAAATGAACATCATGCTGTATTGAAGAAGACTTGAAACTAGCGATTGAGACCATAAACTCATGTTTACAATGTTTACTGAGGTAATAAATCAAGTGAGAAGTAGGGTCATTTTCTCATAGACTTATATACAATCAGACTTCTTTTTGCAACCAGAGGAGTCGCCCCCTGCTGGCTATTAGAAAGAATGCAAGTTTAAGGCACCTCATCATTGGCTTCACTTGTCAGACCCCGGAGTTGCCCACTTGTGTCAATCTCTATAAAAACGTAGTGACCAGGTGCCAGATCATAAGCACGCATCCATGAGGAAGCTATGAAAATGGCGGACACGGCGTAGAAAAAAAGGAAAATATTGCAAGACGAAACGCCAAGCAGACAAAGCTCATTACAAAACGACAGTGAATCTGTGGTTGGCTTTCACCCGCTGGCGGGCACCGTAACCCTGAACGGGGCGTGCACTGCTGGTGTCGTTGAGCCGAGGAAGAAGGGCCAACTTTGAATGTTGATTGGAGTGGCATTCATACCCTAACCTTGTATGGTTCGGGCTGCTTAGTCATACAGTAGGTGTGTGTGACTGTTGTTCCAGCAAGGTGAACAGACTGTTTTAGGAGAGTGATTGCCGGTGGGTCTGCCCGCCCAGCTGACCCTCACCTTGTCGAGTAGTGTACACGCCTCTCATGCACACCTGCCAAATTTAGCAAGCCCCTTTCTCTGCAGCTGAAATTTCCCCAATCCTCAAACACATAGATCGTCATTCTCATTCAACCACAAGCCCTCTCTCTTTCTAATCATGAATTGGATGTTGACATTGTAGCCTGCAAGTGCAAGTAAAAACTAATGAACGTTTCTATTTTTGCTCCAACACAAATCGTGAACAATTGAGCCTTTCCAAACTGTTTAAAATATATCATTGTACTTTAACATTCAGTCCCGAGGGACTATTATTTACTGTCAGCTATTTCCATAATAGTCGGTAATAACCTTGCCTGCGTGAGAGATTGATGGGGATTTTATTTTTACATGCGCACCAGCCACATTACCATCGTCTGCATCACGTATCAGATGTCCTCCGCTGCGGAAAGACGGGCTGAAAGATCGAGGAGACTGACTGAAGGAACAAATCCACTTAAAGGCAGATGCAGACATTGGAGAGCTTGAGGGGGTCGGAGCGCTCAGAGAGGAAGTGAGGGGCTCATGTAACTATCTGGATGGGGGGGAAGGCAAGAGGAGATTTTTTGAAGTTGAACATGAGACCCTCTAAAGGGGGTCTGCATGGGAGAATTTAAAGTGCAGGTTGATGGATAAGCGGTGAAAGGGAGGTCAATGGGATTGTTAATGTGTAAGTACTAAAATTAAAATATAAATTATGACCACAAACTCGACCGCATCGCTTGCATTTTGGTTACAGTTTCGAGTTGTCTTTAACTTAGTGTCAGGAGCTCTTGACCTTTGTGCTCTAGTGGCAATGATTTTAAGAATTGGGCATCTGCTCTTCAGCAATGCCTGCAAAACTAAGCTCCAAAAAAGGCAAGCAAAGGGGCACTCCACCAATTTTACTCATCAAGATCACTTTACTAGTCATGAGGAGTACCTGAAAGTACCTGTGAAAACAGTTGCATAATGTATCGTGAGCCACTAGCATGGCTGTAGATAAGCTTGGTTTAAATCTGTCTCTTGTGAGTCCCCCAACTTAAAGGAATACTTCACCCACAAAATGACCATTTGTATATCAATATCTCACCGCGTGTTGCTGTGCAGTATAATCCAAGTCTCGTTTTTCCGGTTGTATGCTCAGTACTTTCCAAACACATGCATTTCGCCAAAATCATACTATTTAAAACGCTTCCTCCACTACCGTCTCATGCTTTGAAAGGAGTGCTGTGAGTCCATGCAAGTCTGGTGACCGATGATATACAAATTGTCATTTTGTGGGTGAGGTTTTTCTTTAATAGCAAATACCAAATTGCAGTTTTTTGTCTCTCAAATATTTAGCTCTTCTAGATATTTTGCAGTTATAATAGTTTCAGGTTACGGTTATTCAGCCATTTCTCCCAGGGCGACAAATACAGACGCTTTGTCGCGGCCGACGGCGTTCGATACCACCGCACAAGGCACCCTTTAGTGCCGGTATGAAACACAAGGCTTTCATCCAGGAGGCCGCTGTTCATGTCCCGTGCGTTACGATTCACTTTCACTTTACAATCAGTTGATCGTTCGTGTCCCGTTATCACAACATCACGTCACTTTTCACTGTACAAACGTAGTAATTTTAAGCCCAACCGTGTTGTTTTTTTCTAAACCTAACTTAGTGGTTTTGTTGCCTAATCCTAAGCAAGCGGTTTTGTTTAATTCACAACATTAAGCACGTGTTTACATGTGACCGTAAAGTGACGCAGAGGAGTTTGACGAAGCGTCAGTATGTGACGAGTTGAGATGAGAACGTGTTGGGTTATTATAGTTTGTAATCACTACATTTAAGGATACAAAATAGTAATTCCATACATCATCTCTCATTAGAAGTTGTGAGTAAGAGCCACTGGTATCAAATGTGTGCCATGTGAGGACTTCACAGTCAGTCAGTGTGTCGGCCTTTTCTTTCCCTTAACCGTTCCAGCCACACCTTCAGACTGAAGGTCGGAGTTCATTGTTATGGTTACCAGCTGTTTGTATAATTCATGCAGGAGTGGTTGTAATGTTGATGACTAGCGGCTTACAGGAGGCGAGATGAGTCAGGTCAACTCAGCTGTTAGTAACTCTGTCGGCCTGTGTTACAGATATTGACGCAGGCCTTGTCACAGAATACACACGCGACAGCTTTTTGTTTGCGGTCTGGCCAATTTTGATTGCATTATGTATAGCAAGACATCTGATAAGCCCGAGATCACAGCCACTGGAAATGGCCTCAAATGGCACTGGACAGTCCAATAAGGAAGCTGTGATCTGATACTGCAGCAGCGAGGAGATGTCTGCAGGCGTACTCATGCTTGCTGTCTTTCTCTTTCTCGTGCTCCTTTTATTTAGTTTGCTAGTGTTTTTCCTTTTGAACATGAGCTCACCTTTTCTCCCTGAGCTCCCGACTGATGTAGAAGCTTCAAAAAAAAGAGGAGCGAGCAAACAGAAATAACTCAGAAAACATGAATGTGCAGTTTGTGTGATTTTAGATTTTTCACATCAATAGTCTTTTATCAGTGCGTTTAGAGAGGAATAGTACTGGATTTTAATATTCAAATACCGTAGCTTTATTATCTCTAGGATTACTATGACAACTGTCTTATTACTAGCTCTACATTAGGGGATGTTAAGCTACATTAGGCGATCTCCTATTGTGTCTCATGTAAGCAATGTTATCTATGGCTCTCCATTTACAGATTTTAAGCTGCATCAGTGACTCTCCCGCTGTAAGAAGACATTATCTGACAGGGCACATCTGCTAACATTAGGTCAGTATAAAGTAGCTCATCAGAGGACAAACTGCACAAAAAGTATACGTGCTCAGGGTTTTCTAAGAGGGATTTGAGCGGGGAGTGGAATTACTATATCAGGTTCATTCAAATTTAAAATGCAGAGTGGCTACAGACTGTACATCGGCATGATTCAGTCAGTCAATTCTCTGATTTATACCAAGAGACAGATTTTATTCATTTATTTAATAGAAAACAGGGTTTCTCCTGGCTCAAAATGAGGGGGCCTGCTCCCCAGGAGAAAAATGTGTACATTTTATAGTTAAATGCATCAATCTGGTGCACTTTGAGAGCAAAATTAAGAGGCTGGATCATGAAGAGTCTAAGCTAGATCTCGTGGTCTTGTAAAAAATGTTGTGCTCAAGCAGAGGTGGAATATAACTAAGGACATTTAGGCTAGTACTGTACTTAAGTACAATTTTGAGGTACTTGTACTTTATTTGAGTATTTCCAATTTATGTAACTTTATAGACCACTTCTACTTCACTACATCTCAGAGGGAAATATTGTACGTTTAACTTCAATTATTTATTTGACAATATTAGTTACTAATAGCTACTTACAGATTGAGATTCTTAATACAAAATATAAATAAACTAATTAACTAAGGTGGATTATTAAGTAGTATATCAAAATAGAACTTGTGTTTTTACTTTATAGCTCCCTGAAGTATGTTTTGCATGTTTGTATAGCAAAATAACCCCACACACCTGAACATGGAGTGGGTGAACATTTAACAAGTGGTTTAACGATCATTCAAGCCAGCTAGTTTTGACTACTGTATGGCAAAATGTGCAAAAATAAAATAAAAGTACAATATTAATGATAACACAAAATAAAATAAAAAATAGTCTTGGGTCAAAAAAAAAGAAATTGATTTTGAAGATACAGGTCTCTATTTCCGCCACTGATAAATGATATATTTGTCTTTAATATTGTATGTGTTCTTAAGAAGGTAGTGTGAACCTTTTGGCTAATCTGAGTTAGAGTTGTAATGATTAGTTGATCAAAAGAAAATAAAACTATTTTGATAATCAATTAATCCTTTAAGTCATTTTTTAAGCAAAATATGCCAAACAGTTGATGGTTCCAGGTTCTCAAATGTGTCTTACAGTACAGTAAAGTAAATTTAATATTTTGGGGTTTCGAACTGTTGGTCGCACAAAACAAGACATTATTAATTAGGGTATTGTGATGGGCTTGATTCACTGTTTTCTGATGTTTCATAGACCAAACAATTAATCGAGAAAATAAGCTGCAGATTGTTAGTTGCAGCCCTCATATCACTTTTCTGAATAACCGAGCAAAATCCAGCTGGAATAATCCCTGTGATATTGTTTTATTCATTTAGTCCCAGCAGTTCATGAATGGCTTTACTTTTTTTGGCCCTGAACCTGCGGCGACCTTGTCTCCTCAATATTTAGCAGGAACCCGCCCTGTGGAGCCTTTGGAGTTCACACACGACTCCATCAGCTGGTTTCACCAGCTGCCTCTCCCCCCTAAGTTTTTTGTCTTGACCTTGACTTTCTGCAAGTACGTTCCCACGTCTGTCGGATTGGCTGCCCTCCAGATACTGTTGACGTCTAACTGGCAGATGCCTCACGAGTTCCAGCTGTGATCGAGATTTATTGTCTTTGCTCGACAGCAGGAGCTTTCACTCATCTCTGAAAACCAATGGACCTCTACAGCAGAGCTCCCGGTGATCGGACCCCTTTGTTTCTTGCTGTTTATGTGGCGCATCAGCATTCATTCCTCATCCGACAGTTACATAGAAGGTTACTAATTGATTACAAGTTTTGAGAGGAAAAATAACTCTTAAGGCTTTAATAGGACTGACTCATAAAGACTTTTAAGTTGAAGGTATAAAGGTCTTGGAGGACACGTGGTGGGTACTGTAGGTTCAAGAGTCACAGCTGCATTTTGCTTTCCGGCCATCGAAGCATGAAATTGCATTTGTTGGTGGATAACTGCTGCCACCTAAAGGTCAAAGGGCTACCTATACGTGTAAAGTAGCTGTGGGTATTTGCAGATTTTATAGATTGATTAATATGCTACAGTGTAAACCATTACTGTTTTTTTTCAAGCAAAAAGTCCACAATCATGAAAACGTTTACTTCCGTTTCATTTAGAGAAGTACATGTAACCAGGAAGTACCTGGTGGATACGTTGCCTCACACTGCGAGACTACCACTGGAGCATGAAATTAAAACTATTGATGGATACGTTCTGACACCAAGAGGTCAGAGAGACACAGTCAACTGCATGTATTTGGGAGTTGTGCAGACTTGCACGTCGCTTCTAAAACAGTACAATTATATACTGTATATACAGCATAAAAGTACCTGTATATACGCGCACACAAGTGCTTATAAACTTCTTAACGCATACAAAAATACACAAGGCCCACAATCAGACATTTTCACTGATTTTAATCATGAAGATTTTGGCTCTTGTGTATTATGTGAGACTACCCTCGTAGACAGTCCTCCATAGCTTGCAGCTCCTGTACTTCGTGACAGAGAGGGCCACCGTGAAGGCACAGGAGCTGTCTGACCTTGGGGATGACAGAGAGGGCCGGGCCTCTGGCACCGCTGGGAGAAGGAGAGGACAGAGACACAGAGTTGTTATTTCTACAAATAATGTCAGTCAAAACAATAAAATAGTGGGACAGTCGCACTGCGCGTACACATTTAGCATCAGACATTGGCACGCCCTGAAAATTCTCCCTGTACAACTCACTCACCCGTTGAAGTGTAGCTGAGCTAATTTGAAGAGTTGTCGACCCAACTCTATACTGTCTTCTCCGTACTGGGAGCCAATGGCTACGGCGCTTCTCTCCAGATGGGAGGCTGCATTATTCCAGTCACCTACAGGAAGAGAAGTAAAGAAACAAGCCAGTAAGAGGACTGCAAACATCCAAACTGCCCGTAACTCTGGTCATGACTAAGTAGAGCTGAAGGTCATAATGATTTATTTGACACGCTTTGAATTGCGTTATTGGTTTCTCGGCTTTAGCTACATATCTGATGTTAAACATGATGTCTATCACAGCATGTGGCCAATCATCACTGTGCTTGTTCAGTAGCTGCTAGTGCTACTCTTCTATTAATGTCTGCTACAGTACCAAGTTTTGGAAAAAAGTGTCAGGGTGGTAATTTATTTATGACCTAAAAATAAGCCTTCCGCAGCCACATTGTTGTTGTAATCAGTTCATCCTCGTGCATTATTTTTCTCACCCATTGTAGCATACGCTCTGGCCGTGGCATCTGCCAGCTCCCCCTGTACTGGGTGTGTCTCTGCAAGGATCAGTCCGGACTGACTCTGGGTCCTTCTCAACAGCCTCAGAGCCTCATCTGAGGGACGGAGGAGCAGAAGAATAACACGGGGATGTAACGAAGACCTTCTGAACAAATGACAACGATTACACTACTGTATCAGCATTTAGATGTCGTTTTTCCACAACCACCTGGCCTCTCTCTTTCCATCAGGTCCACAGCCTTCTCCAGGTCGACCCTGATCTCCTGCAGCCTGTGGCTCACTTCAGATGAAGACACGCGATGACCACAGGACGGCTGCGAACATATAAATCCTCTGTCCTCGCTGCTTTTCTGAAAGTCATATTAAAATGATCAAGATGGTAAGATGAGAATAATTCATCAATAAGTGGTACAATTAAACATGTATAATTGTAAGAAAATATATATCCACAAAAACTCTAATGAACGCCTACTTTGAGAGATCCTTTGCACTTGCCACACAGAAATCCAGACTGTGGACTGCCTCCAACACCCGACCACTGCTGTCTGCCCTCTGAACCTTCCTCCTCCTCCTCTTCCTCCTGCTGCTGCTGCTGCTGGGTGCAGGCCTCACACTGACACAGGAAATAGTACTGTTCCTGCAGGAGACGCTGGCGTTCTTGGGTCGCCATCCTGCTGCTGTGAGGACCTGAGGGAAGGAGGATAGGGGTTGATAACAGCACAAGTTATAACTCATAGAAGAAAAGTAACCCTGCTGGAAGCAATGACAAGCTAATTTCAGTGGAGAGTGCTGTAAATGCTGCACCAGGGCTGGGACAAAATGTCTACTTCCAAACAGCATTTTATATCTAGACTATATGTAAATTTCTGTTTTGCTATGCACCCTTGTATCTTATGAAATATGTCAGCACCCTAACAATCCCTTTGCACTCATAGGACTTGGCATAATTACTAATTTTCTTACCATAGCAGTGCAGGATCTCTTTTCCAGGAGTGATAACTTTGGCTGCTCTGACAGTCACAGTGACTCCGCGGCCCGTGCCTCTGAACTCAGCCACACTCTCACCGAAGTCTGCAGAAAAACTGGTTCCAGTGCTGAACACCAGACTGGTGTTGGGACAGCAGGAGTGATTCAGAAGACTCAGAGTTGGGAATATTGCCGTAGCAATGCGGATTTCCCTGCTGGACTGCACTGGTGAGTTTGCTGCTCCTGTTGGATGCCAGAAAGTAAAAGGTCATTGTGTGACCCAAGAACATTCATAGCTGAAGATGCAGTTATTAAAAGGCATAAATTGTTCTATAGTGGATTGTACCGCAGTTTGAGCATCGAGACAATCACAGTCGAGCTGAATCAATTAGTCAGTCACCAGAAAATTAATCTACAGCAGTTTAGATAAACAGGTAAAGGTCATCTTTAAGCAAAAATCCCCCAAATTCACTGGTTCTAACTACTCAAATGTCAATGTTTTCTTAGTCTTCTATGATAAGAATACCTTTGAATTTTTGGACACTCAAGATTAAAATAGGGAACAAACTGCTTTCATGTTTCTGACTTTGAGACGTAGTTATGATTTTTCATTGTGACAAAACTCAATTCGAGGCAAGGTGACAACACAATCACCTGTATCTCGCAGCATGAGGATTGCCTGGGCGTTACACCTCAGCTGCAGGATGTGCCTCAGAACTGCACTTCCCAGCAGCCACAGCTCCGAGCTCCAACCTGCGAAACCTCCCTGCTTGTCTGCTGGTTGGCCGTTCGCCCCTGAGGGTCTACTAAGGTCCCAAGATGCAGGTGGAGGTCCTGCCTTGCTGAGCTTCAGGTAGAGTGTCGCCACGGTAACCGCACACAGGAAACGCACACCAGCGCTGTGGCGACTCAGGTGGTGCCGTAAGTGAAACACGCTCGGGTAAGAGTCACCGTAGTATGAAGTAAAAGGATCGGGTTGACAGGAATCACTGGACTCTTTGTTTGGACAGCTTGACTCTGACTTTGCGTGCTCGTCTCTGATTGGATCCCTGGCCATTTGGATGTTTTTTAACCCCGCCTTTAGTGTTACCCTCAGAGCGAGCTGTGCCATCACACCCATCGCCATCAGATCTGCTCCCAGAGGACACTCCCAGCGGTGATGTTCCTCCCAGGCGTCTCGCTGACAGGAAGTTGAACAGTATCGGCTGTAGCTGCACCCCTCACACGGCACAGGACAAAGCGTTTCAGTCAAACACCTGTGACAGCGCCTGTGCTCCACTCCTAGCAACGCTCCTCTCTCTGCGTCCTGCCTCCCTCCCTTCCCTTTCACCTCCTCCATCCCTGGTATAAGGACACAGCTGTATGGCCTGTCATGAAGGATCACCTCCCCTGCTGCTATTCTCTCTGCGGCCACAAGGTGTCGACCTTTCTCCGGGCTGAAGCCAACAGCAGCTTGGGGACAAATCCCAAACTTCAGAGGTCCAACAGATGCCCCGTTTACTCTGTCTGGATCTTTATGGTTTTTTGAGGCAGGATTGTGATGATCCTCTTTTGCCTTTTGACCTACACAGAGGTGCTTGAGGCATTGTGTGCGACGGTCCTCCAGTTTGTGCAAAAGATGAGAGGGATAGCTGTTTTTTAGAGCTTTGTCAATGTCATCAAGGGATTCCTGAGAAGAAAAAAAGAAACACTGGAGTTTGAGCCACTACAAAACCTAAGATTTGAGCAAACATAAAGATATCTTATATAAGTCAGCATTTAAGCTTTAAGATGTCGAGACAAGTCTAAGACCGAGTACGGATTTAAACCTAAACCATCAGGCCATTAAACAGTCATTATCGGTCAAAAAAAGCAAAACTTAAAAGCAACGCGTTCTAACATGTAAAACTAAATGAAATGTTACACTTTGAACACAAACAAAAGGGCTTTTTTAGATTTAGGCAACAAAACTACAACTTCTTTAGGTTTAGGCAACAAAAGGTTTAGGGAAAATATCCTGTTTTGGCTTAAAATAACTACGTTTCAAAAGTGAAAGTGAAAGTTAACACAAGGACAACTACACATTGTTCGTTTCACACGGGATGCCAACTCTGGTCTCCTGGGTGGAAACCCTGCGTTTTGTGTCCCATCCATAACCCCCAACCTCCACCCCATATGGAATTTTATGCTGTCTTCCGCTCCTGTCATAATTACTACGGTCGCTAGAGTTCGCTGTCGTGTTCTTTTATAACTAATGATGATGATGATCTACCATATGAATAGATGATAAAAACCTAATATTGGGTGTAGTAAGCCCATGTTGACCCACATCTATGGTGCTTATAGCGACTGATAACGCCTATTTAATAGCCTGACAACAGTGTAATCGGCTGACCGGGAGATGCGGACCTGAGAAGGCTGAGAAAGGAATGATAAAGCCATTCCTGTGGGATACTCAGTGAGGGGTGGTCATTGTGGCATAAGTAGTGGCAGGAGCTTCATCACCGGTCTGTTTCAATTTCAAAAGCCCACTTCAATTAAATGAAGCATTATATAAGGTTCCAGAAGTACCTCGACATCTGCAATAATCTCTCAATGATATTTCATGTGTTCCTTGAAACAGTTGCTGCAGTGAAAACAGGCTAAATGATAGTGATACATACTGTATGTACTGTGGGTGAAAGGCGTCTGCAGATAGACTGGGGTCAGAGCTAAATGTCTGTCCTCGAATCACATATACCAGGTTAGTGAAGAGTGCACTTTAATGTCAATGAAACATTGATGATAAAACTGTTAAATCCCATAAATCCTGAGACATTATTAACAAATCACTTATTTATGTGCTCTTGCAAATCACCTGCTATTTGTGTGGATTTAACAGCATGTTATACAAGTCAGGTTAAAATATGACAACTTTCCCCTGCAGGATCAAATTGATGACACAATGGTGACACAATCTGTTAGATGCCTAAAGGCCTGTTTTCACTCCACAAATAAGAAGCAGAACTGGTTTAAACAGGTTTCAATGATGCCACAAGTACGACACCATCTCATTATTTAATTGCTGGAGATGATCACCTGGTAGTGCTGCAGATGGTAGAGCGCAGCAGAGCGGTTGGCATAGCACAGAGACAGCTGCTCCGAACTTGGAGGTGCAAAACATATGCCCTGTCAAGACAGGAGACAGAGAGCTGGATGTTGATGCATGCTAATTAGGACTTTAAGGAATATTGCAATATAAATCCACATTATTTTTACACTACTGTTCTCAAAATATAAACAATTTATATTTACAGTACATCTGATTTGATATTATTTTCATCAGATTTTTACATTATATTATATAGGGGTGTAAGAAAATATCGATACAAATGAATATCGCGATATTATGTTTTGCGATACTGTATCGATTCTCCAAAATGCTCTATCGGTTTTTAATTAACCTCTAAAAAATCCGATGGCCTGTCAGCGGACCCAGCCGCTGTTCTGTTTTTGGGAGGTTGTAGCAGGCTCAGTGTTAAAGCTAGAGTGAAGATACTGGCATCGTATGAAACTAGATAACTCATTGCATGTCGTGAAAAACGCTAAATAACGCTCCAAAAATTACGCTAAATTTTGGCGAGGAAAAACTGGCATGGCCATTTTCAAAGGGGTCCCTTGACCTCTGACCTCATTGTATGTGAATGACAATGGGTTCTATGGGTACCCACGAGTCTCCCCTTTACAGATATGCCCACTTTATGATAATCACATGCAGTTTTGGGCAAAAACATGCTGTGTTTTTGCATGCATTACAAATGTATGTTATTTTCGCCTATTCTAAAATGGTGTATTTGAATATTTCTGCATACTGGGGTCACTAAACAGTCTTGGAGTTGCATAAGTTAGGTTTAACCGGAAAGCTGAGACTTGTGGATCCAATGAGTCCAAATGTATTCATGTGTGATGATGTTAGTCCCCATAGTGGCCATTTCACATAATGACTGTTTTTACTCAGATTTTATACATACATATGATGGTGTATCTTTATACTGTTGACAGTTTTCCTAAAATTAGATTTGAAAAAAAATCGCAATATATCGCCTTGCTTACAGTATCGCAATATATCGCAATATATTGAATCGTTACCCTTGTATCATGATACATATCGTATTACCAGATTCTTGCCAATACACAGCCCTAATATTATAGCTCTAGCCATAATATAATGGAATGGAATAGTGGCCTTTATCATAATCCAATGTTTCATTGTAGTGTCATTGACGTTTCTATTTTCTGGCTCATATGGATCAACAGAATAACACTCCACCTGTGAATAGTGCAGAGCGGCTGCAGCGTAGTCTCTTGTCTTGAAGCTGGAGTTGCCCCTCTCCCTGCATTTGGCTGCTTGCTCTGCATCCTTCTGCACAGAGTGTCCTGCAGAGATCGACTGCACCAAGTCCAGATCATCTTGGCTATGAAACAGAAATGAAGACTAATTACAGAGAGTTCCTCTGTGTTCAAAATGTTCCCCAGCCCCTTACCAAAAAAAGTTTATTCAAGTGTGCTATTAGTACACTTCTTTAAACTTAAATAAGAGAGTATACTTTCAGTTTACTTTTATGTACTTATCAGAGATATACTTAACAAAAGTATACATACGTATACTTGGCTCATACTAACAAGTATACAGAAAAGTCTAAGTATACTTGGCTTTCTACTCACAAGTACACAGAAAAGTCTAAGTATACTTGGCTTATACTAACAAGTATACAGAAAAGTCTAAGTATACTTGGCTTATACTCACAGGTATACAGAAAAGTCCAAGTATACTTGGCTTTTACTGACAAGTATACAGAAAAGTCTAAGTATACTTGGCTCATACTGACAAGTATACAGAAAAGTCTAAGTATACTTGGCTCTTACTGACAAGTATACAGAAAAGTCTAAGTATACTTGGCTCATACTAACAAGTATACAGAAAAGTCTAAATATACTTGGTTTATACTCACAAGTACACAAAAAAGTCTAAGTATACTTGGCTTATACTCACAAGTATACAGAAAAGTCAAAGTATACTTGGCTTATACTCACAAGTACACAGAAAAGTCTAAGTATACTTGGCTTATACTGACAAGTATACAGAAATGTCTAAGTATACTTGGCTTGTAAGCCTACTTGTACTTAATCTTTTGATCGAGATATACTTAAGAAAAGTATAATTAAGTACTCTTGCCTTATAGGCTTACAGAAAGGTATACTTGGCTTGTAGTTGTGCTTACTTTTTGATAGAGTAGCCTATTAAAGTGTTTGAGCAGGAAGCTGGGGGTTACTGGCTATGTCCCCTAATGGTTGATCAAAACAGTAGGCTTTAAATAGTTAATGTCTCATTATTTAACGTTAGATAATAAACTGTGGTCTCAGATTAATCAGATAGAAGCCGGACACCCACATGCACCAAACTACAGAAGTTCCCATTAAAGCTAGCTAACGTTACTCACGTTGTCAGAGTTAGGGTACATTTGAAAACATCATCTATTTCGAGCAGGGATGTAAACTTTTCCTTTAGCTCGGGGCCGAGTCTGCTCCATTTCTGTGCAACATGATCTTGCCACTGGACGCAGGGAAGATCCATCATGAACTACGAATAAACCACATGAGCACCGGAGGACTGTTTTCGGTTTGTTTTGGGTCCGTTTCACGCATGCTCGCGGGGCAGATTGAAGACCACTGTCAAGTAAGCGTGGATGTAAAGGGAGTTGTTTCCGTCCACAACCTTCAAAATATAACACGTACTATCCAAACCCATTGCTATCCAAGGAAAAGTCAGTCATCTCAGTCTATTATATACAGTCTATGGGCTATACCTATTAAAACTGGGTATTAAAGTACCTATTAAAACTAAAATCTCTATAATGCATTGTTATACAACTAGACTACAAGACTACAACAAGAAAGTTTCCTAAAGGAAAGGTGACATTTTTGGAGATTGATTTTAACAAGGGTGTAACTGTTATTCACATTGATGAGTATCGTGATTACAATTCCAGATGTTCATGTACCATTTACCTTACGCTTTTGACATCAGTTAATTTTCCAATTTTACATTAAGAATCTGGTCATCACGTCTGCGGTGCTAATTTACTCTTTTATTTTGAAGGCATAAATGGGGCATATCCGGTAGCGTTCGTGTTGCAGTCATTCCTAAAGTATCGTTTGGTCTCGCGATAAGTTACGTACCTTTAACTTAGCTACGCATGAGAAAAGAGAAAGACTAAAGTCCACTGGCTTTTGAGAACCGCTTTAACCGGGAGACATGAGTGTACAACTCACACAGGGGGCAGTTGAAGTAAGCATGAATATTAATATAACAGAATTACTGTTATTACTGTTATTAAATACCAGCCTCGAGCTATCGTTATTTAGCAATGTAGCTCTGCTAGCTGCAGCTGTTAGCACTGTCAGCTAATGAGATTTAGTTTCGTAGCTGAATCTACAACAATGTTAGCATTAAACGGCCAAATTGTTTAAACTTTGCGGTTGTTTAATAATATAATTACGTGTTAATGGAGTGAGATAAATGCAGGCGTGCTTCATTTATTCAAACTTGCATCAGTTGGGTGGTTGGACTGAAGTCTTACTATTGTTTGGCCAATTCTTTCCAAACATTTTGGGGTTCAGAGAGTTGTTGTAAACAACAGGACTGTCTGATCCAGTCCCGTTTTTTTTATTCAATATTGCTGCTTTCCCTTCTCGGGGCGGTGCAAAATAATTGCCACTTCATTAATATCCAATTAATGTTGTACTGTAACTTTGCATTAGTAACATGGTAATGTGATGGGACAGGCTGGGGACAGGCAGTAGATGCTAACAAGTCTATGTTTTTTTTTGTCTAGGCCCTTTTCAACGACCCACAGGTGGACGATAATATCGTGCTGCAGCTGCTGGTAAGTCAATTTAAAGAGTCCACTTGACCAACCAATCCAGCTATATTGTATTTAATTTTTTTTCCATTGTTAATCAAAATCCCAAAGTGATGAATTAAGTAATAAAAGAAAAGAAAATGATTATATGAAGATTATAATTGTTAATATTACTTTGATTATTGTTCTGTGTACACAGGGTGGTTGATTTAATGAGTCCTCGTGGAACTGTAAAATGTCAAGTATTGAGCATGATGATCCTGAGACTTTAAACCTTTGTTGTTTTGCTTATAAAATCCTTCCTCCCCTCTGTGTTTGTCAGAACATCCGTGACGTCACTAATGGCGCTCCCATACCCAGGTACCGGCTCAGGATGAGTGATGGTCAGCACTTCTGGTCTTGTGAGTATCTTGCAGTAGACACAAAACTGTGGGTTCGGTCTTTTGGCAGCAACAAATACAGTATTTTAAATCCAACAAGGGTATTATCACGATTTACAAGGTACAAAAGTACTAAGCAAAATGTATACCTCGGAAGATAATCAAGACAAGTACCAGTGACCAATAAATCTGTTGAATCATTTTAGATGTACATGAATATATTTGTGTGTGTTTGTGTACGTTTAGGCTTTGTGCTGGCCACACAGTTAAACAATCTGCCAGAGGAGAACCTCCTGGTACCTAATTGTGTGTGTATGTTGAAGAAGATCACCAAAAACTTATTGGGAGATGGAAGGTATGTGTTTTCATTTGCATTTTCTTACTTCCCGTTCCCTTCTCTCAATTGGTTTGCTGGATGTAATCCCCTTGGCCTTATTGTAACTTTCTTCCAGGCATGTGATTATTGTGTTGGAAATGGAGATATTGCAATCGGCAGAGGAAATTGGAGGGCAGATTGGAAATCCAACTGCATATAATACAGCTGGTATGATTCTTTTAAGATGCACATGCATGAAGTTAGAAACAGTAATAAAAAGTTTCCGCAGGTCCCTCATGGTGTTTGTTCAACTTGCAGGTAAGACCTCATCTCCACAGAAGTCTGCCTCAAGTACCTTTGTCCCAGCATCCCCCCCATCTGCTGCAGTATCTGGACCCTCCTACAAGAGCAACAGCAGTGAGTGTCATATCAAAGATTTTGTATCTGATTTCATGCATCTGTATACACGTATCACATGGTAGATCACCAAAAGAAGGTATAAAAGAAGACGACAGCGACCATTTTGTTTGTGTTCAAAACGTAGCGTTTCATTTCGTTTTAGAACGTGTTGCTTTTAAGTTTCACTTTTACAGCATAGTAGGTGTAGTAAGCCTCTAATGACCCAAATCTATGATGCTTATAGCAACTGATAATGCCTATTTAATGGCCTGATAATAGTCAAATCGGTTGCGCAGCCATCATTACACATACAGTAAATGCTATAACAATTTTAACAATTATCAGTGCTACGGTAATGATAAACCTGCCGTTTTATTTCTGATACTTCCTTATAGCAGTTTTTGTCAACCAGGACAAACCAGGACAAACAGAGTCTCTGAAATATTCTTGCTCGTTGATCCTTGTTTATCAGTCACTTACATGTCAGAAGTAGCTTTTTGTATTGTTGACTTCTACTGTGACCAGATCCCAAATCAAATGTGGGACAAAGAGTATGTTTGTGTGGGACAATTTGGGACAATGTGGGACATGTTACCAATGCTGAAGGTAGTCTAAAATGTTGTTCTAATTTCTATCTAACTTAAATAATAGAAATTTCTATTCTGCCCTTTACCTCGTAATATTTCTATGCTTTTCCTGAATGCATCCAAAGATCGGCACGTCTCTTTTTGAGCCGCACGTTTCTTGTGAGACTCGCGTGTACAGTGTCGCTTCATGTCGAAGTATGAAATTGAAAAATAACTGGCAAATTTCGCAAAAAACTCTTGAGCATCGCCTTCCACCGGCTTCACCCTCTTATAAGTAGTTTCCCAGTCTTTGTTGTAGCTGCATTTCTTTTTCTTTGTGGTAGTTTCCATCATATTCCGCCTAAATCTGCATAGCTTGTGACTTTGCTGTGACTCACAATTTTCCCCGTTGGGAGTAGCGTAGCAAAGACGGTGAAATGTTAACCTGTACTTGACCCACGTGTGCGCAGTTTGATTGACGGCAAACACAGCGCCGTGATGACAGCCTTCCCTGCTTTCTCCACAGCCATTGGATAAAAGCCAGATTTTTAGAAAAGCGTCTGTCCTGCAGCGGTAGACTGAAAACTAGAGTCAATGAAAATGTGGGACATTGTCTCAATATGTGGGATGTGGGACAAAGGATAAAAATGCTGTGCGGTCCCTCATAAAGTGGGACACCTGGTCACCCTATTGACTTCTCATGCTCCGCAGCAGTAACAAATATGGTCAACTGGGATTAGCGTTGAGCAGTATCATATTTTGCCGTGAAGAGGTGATACATTCATAGAGCATATTCCCCAACTAGAGCACAAGGAGCAGCAAGTCTCCACTTATTTTTACCAACACTTTCTGCAGCCAACATATTGGAAGACTGTAACTTGTATCTCTCGAGCACACCCTTGTTGATTACTGCACTGACATTCTAGATATAGCAAGAATATACAACAGCTGAACCTTTTGCTCTCTATGTACAAGAGAGCAGCATGAGGCTGACGCAGACTAAATACAACGCAGACAGACACAGAGTTTGGTATAGCTATCAGTCATTTAGGTTTAAAAAAAACAAACTCTATTCTGAGTAGGAGAAATGGAGTGTTGACAGTGGTACCAAAAATAATATATGTGGATGCTTTCCCAAGCCACTGCATGCAAGGCAGGATAAATCATTTTTAAACGCAACAAAACAATGCACCCAGAGGCCATCGAGCTCCCCCCGTTCATGATATTACATGTCATCTAGATTGATACTACTCATTTGCTGCGCAGATTACAGCAATTACATACCTCACTATTACAAACAAGTTCTAATTTCTTCATTTAGCAAAGTTAGATGCACTGAGCAATGAGCATTAGTTCTTTGCTCAAGCTTAATACCGTTTTTTTGCCTAGAAGTCACAGAATTGATTCTTTATTCTGAAGTTACGCAGAAGGAACTCTTGAAATGCCGAGCTTATAGAGGACCAAACCGTATTAATACTAAAAGACAGGGAAGCAAGTAGGGGTCATTTTCAAGTAATAACTAATTCAACATCATTTTGGACTAAAATGTTAGCTTCTCGATTAGATGATCAATTATTGTCTTTCTTGTAAACAACCCTCTGCTTGTCAGAGTTCGTTCTTTTCTCAGATCTCAACATATTTTGTTGATCGTTTACATCAGTCATAATCAGCTGTGTTTTCAGAATAACAGGACATTTTAGGAGTTGGTTAGATTGTTGTTAGTTATTTTAGAGATAATGTGAATAATTTGACAAACTCTCATCTGACCAGCAGAGGGAGCCATGTACCCTTTGAGAGAAGAGTGCTGATTTATGATTTGCAGCCCTCTCACTGGTTTTTCTCCTCAATACTGTTGTTCTGCAGCCATAATTTGGAACCAACAGAGTCTTTGTTGTTCAGTTTTCAATCTCATTTACCATACCACACTTTAACCAGCAGTATGGACTAAAATTTAAATCCTGGTTTTCGTTCCTTTTTCATATTCATAGCACTTAAACCTGCAGTAGGCAGAATATTTTTGCCATCATTGGGCAAAAATCCCATAATAAACTTTCAGCATATTGTAATTCAAGTGTTCCTATTGAGCGTTCCTATTGGCTGTGCTCCGGCTGGTGGGCGGTGCTTGGTATTTCCTCAACTTGATCTCAACATGGCTGCCGGGTCACAAACTTTCTAATTTTACAGCTAAACAGTACACTATAAGATGTTTCTGAAAACATTTGAGGCGAGAAATAGGCATTACAGTAACAGAATATTGATTCATATTTGATCAGCGCTGCTTAGTTTGACAGTTTGATCGGAGTTCGCGAGTGATTTACAGCTGCTCAGAGTCGCCAGACTCCAGCCTGGCTCTGATTGGTTGTTTTCCTCCGGTCTGTGAAATCTTGCAGATGCCATTAGGAGGCACATGATTTTTTTCAGATGATCTGTCTCATGCACTACTGTCAGGATATAGTGACCGTTTTATAAAAATAACTTTTTTTAATCGTATTTGCTCCCATTCTACCCACTGCAGCTTTAAGTGTTCAAAGTCTGAGCGTGAGTTCAGGACTAGATTAAACTGGATCAAAACTTATAAGGCACAGCGTGGTTTTCAACCATTTGAAGGTAGCCACAGCATCATGCCGAATGAATGGAAGACGCTGGAATAGGTGCCCTATTTTCATATTACATTGTGCACTTTTATCATATTTACTGCTCAGCTATCAGAGCAGGAAACTATCTTGCCCACTGGCCACTGCGGCTGGTGGAGTCCATAACTCACACCTTTCACCGTTTTACCACCTTTTATTTATAACAGAATAGGACCTCCAAATGATGGTTGGTATCCTGCCAAAAATGGCTGGTGCCATGTATCATGCCTAAAGTAGCCTGTGTTTTATTGGATCTTCTTTTATTAGCTTAGTCTTTGTTTCACTCACTTGTTTTATACCACCAACTGCTCTCAGCATCGACATTGATTTTGTTATGTGGCGGAAAACATACACAATAGTCCTCCTCAGTGGAGGATGTAGGCATGTGGGTGGATAATGAGTGCTTGGTATATATTGTGTGTTTGTACCCGTGTAGGTGTGTGTCTTTATGTGTGTGTGTGTTGTGACTGAGGGAGCTTGTGTGGGCCGATGGCTCCTCCAGTTCATGGCTTCATGAATATGGTGTTGTGGACTGAATCCCCTCGTAGCGATGCACAGACGGAGGGAGGGAGAGAGAGAGAGAGAGAGAAAGAGAGTCAACTAATTTGACTGAGCAAAGACGAGGCGCTGCATTAAGTAGTTCATCAGACTCCTTCCTCGTTGCATCCTTTGAATCGTGTTACCTCAGAGATCCTGGCAGATACAGAAAACCTGCTGCTCTATTTAATTGTTCTTTTGATGAAATGGTCCTCTTTAGAGCCAAAAACAAGCCGCATATATAACGCCGCAAAGTCTTTTCTCCTACTAAAGGTTTATGCTTACTTTTCAGTGTTTTTGTAAATTGCATTTTCTTTTTTTAAGATTATTTTTTTTTGCATTTTCAAGCCTTTATTTACAGGACAGTGGACAGTTTAGAAAGGGAGAGAGAGAGAGAGAGGGGGCGACATGCGGAAATGGCTGCAGATCGTATTCGAACCCGGGCTGCCGCGGTCAGGACTCAGCCCTGTTATAGGGGCGCCCGCTCTACCAACTGAGCTATCGGGGCACCCGTAAATTGATTTTTCAATAAGTCGATAGATTTGTGTGCATTCAAAAGATAGCTAAGTGCAACACATGAAGTGTTTCCAATGAGCTGTGGGTAATGTAATGACTGGATAGGCTGCTGTTTTATTAGAGCGTCTGGGGTAATTTTTAAGAGACGGCTACTGCTCATGACGCACAGCATCTCCACTGCCGGATGCCTGCTGCTCCAATCACACTTATAGATCTATTGCTGCGTCAGGGCATGATAGAAATAGCACCAAAAGGCAAATAAATATGTTTATTGTTAAAAGAATAGAACAGACAAGAGGGTGCAATCAAATCATAAATTGTTCTGTGAAAGTCTGCAGGTACAGTAAGTCCGTCCCATTCAGGCACAGGCTGCATATTACAGGACTAATAATAACTGCAACGGTGCAGCTCTTTAGGACAAACATTATTCCTGAATGAGCCGAGATACACTCGGAGCAGAAGAAGAAACAAATTTTAATCTTTGGCTGATGAAAATGCAGTTTGTAACAATTCATTTGCGATTCAGATTAAACACATTTTTATTTTCTGGAAAAACGTGAAAAACTTTAACGTCGGTGCTGTTTGTTTCGACCGGTAGTTTGGTGCAGTCATGCAACAATATTGCTGTTTCTACAGCAGGTCACCTGTCCCATCAGATCAGCTGAACAACAGATTCTGATTTAAATGGCGCCGCTGTCCGGTAAAGAAAAACTTCCACAAAGGATACACCTGTGGTTCCTCGCTCCTTGTCTTCTCCCAGACATATCATCCTTGATGATGACCGTGATTAAGTTCCAGGTCAAGTGCCAGAGGACGGGGGAGCGAGGACCGGAGAAAGCATAGTTAGCTGAATGGAAAGCACTCCCCATCAGCTCCAGGCGTTCTGCTCTGTAGTGAAGCCTGACCTCTGACATCCTCCGAGTGGGAGGATGGGGTCAGAGAACATGTTTCCTCTGGTTCCAGCAGAGTTTGAAGGAATAATTTCAGTGTTTTCAGCATTTATTATTGTTGTGGGCATGCCTTGTAAGCTCTGTCAGTCATAAGCGACAACGTTCTACTCTCTCAGTTAAAAATACATCAAAATTTGAGTTATAATATTAATATTCGGTAGCACTTCATAATAACAATCATTTTATAAATGGTAATTTGATAGTTAATTAAACTTAGTTAATAGTTATTTTACTGTGAACGAACAATTAAATAATAGTTAATAATGTTTACTAATTATTAGTAATGCTATTATTTTTGTCATTTTAACAGTTTATTGTTGCACACATAACATTTTATATTCTATATAAGTATCTGTTAATGATTAAGATATTATTTGTAAACCTTAAAGAAATTGTTTGTAAAACATATATAAACATTACATAAATAGATGTTTGTAACACTTGTTAATGGTTAATAATTAGTTTGTAAACTATCTATAAATAGTATGTGGATGGCTATTATAAAGTTCCAACTGATGATTATAATACCTTGTTAAATGGTTAATAAATACTTTGTAAAGCGTCTATAAACATTATTTAGATAGATAGTTAATTTGTTAATGATTAATAATCGGTTTCTCGTCCATCTATCTATGTAATGTTTCTATAAGTTTTACAAACTATTTCTTAAAGGTTTACAAATCATTTGGTAATTATTAAATACTTAATATAGTGTATAAAATGCTATAATGTGTGCAACAATAAACTGTTAATAAATACTTTACTAATGTAATAAGAATGTAATTATCGTCTCCTTTCAGCTATGACACAATATATAATTAATAAACAAATTATTTCATATTACACAAACTAATGATAAAATAACAGACATTATAGCATTACTAATAATTCGTAAACATTATTAATTATCATTTCATTGTTTAACAGTAAAATAACTATTAACTAAGTTTAATTAACTATCAATTTACCATTTATAAATGATGGTTATAATAAAGTGTTACCTAATATTCAGAAATGTGTAAAAAAACAAAAAAACAGCTAGTCCTTCATCATTAGGTGTAGAGCCAAAGGTCATGACGCAGTAGTTACTGACGGATCTGTGTTCTCATTTAAATATTCATCAGCAGCAACCCTTGAAATAAACTGCCTTCAAACTGCTTCGCAGATCATATTTAAAATTCCAAAAAGATATCCGCAATTGCTGAAGTGCAGTTAAAAAAAAATATTCATTATTCATCTCTAACCATTCTCTGCAGGTTTCCTTTGTCCTCACAACTCATTCCCTCTTCTCCTCTCTTTCTCTTATAAACACACACAAACACACTTTTACACACTCGCTTTCTTATTCACTTTCTCTATTTATTGCCTTTTTCTTGTCTATATATTTCTCATTTTCTCTCTTCCTTTAGTATCCCCACCACCACCAAGCACCCTCCACAAACAGAGGCTGTTGAATACGTTAGTGGCATACATATGAGGACTCTGCACTGATCTTAATCACAAAAAATGAGGATCCTTGACAAACCTCGATGCCCGTCTCTTTGCTCTGTACTTCACCCCCACCACCACCCATCCACACCTATCATCTCCTCTTCTCTTCTTTCACTACAAGCTTCTTCCCTCTAAACACTCCACCCGGATTGCGTGTGTATGAATATTGATGTTAATTACCCCTCGCCTGAAAATAGCTGTTCAGTCTGTGATTTCCCCAAGGAATTTGCTCATGACACACACACACACACACACACATACACACACACTTGATTACACTACACACCCACAAAGGAGGGTATCATAGAGGTGAGTATTTGTTGTGCTCCAGAACAGGAGCTTATATCAGGGGAGTGGTCTCTGTGGAATTACATCTTTTTATCCCTGACAATTCCTCCCGCAAATGCTGTTCCTCAATATGGCACATTCATGCCAAAATGAGGCGTTGCGTAAAATATATTTTTTGACAATAGCCAACTATGTAGCCTGAATCACTGCCGGGGATGGGGCTGATGCGACTGTATTGTGGGAGGTGAGAATAGCAGCTTGCGATTCTGTGGGCCGGTCCGAACTGTTCAAGTTTTCTCGCATTGTCATCTGTAAAAGAAATGTAAAAGCTGATCAGTTGTTTAAGAAACAAAGGGGAACTTATTCTTAACTTTTTTTTAGAAGTTGTGGTGCTTGTTTTGTATGTGAGATTTTTAGGGCTGGCAGTCAATTTAAAATATTTAATCCCGATTTAATCGCATGATTGTCCATAGTTAAACGCGATTAATTGCACATTTTTCACATGTTCAAAATGTACCTTAAAGGGAGATTTGTCAAGTATTTAACACTGTTATCAACATGGGAGTGGGCAAATATGCTTGCTTTATCTAAATGTATGCATATATGTATTATTGGAAATCAATTATCAACACAAAACAATGACAAATATTGTCCAGAAACCTTCACAGGTTCTGCATTTAGCATAAAAAATATGCTCAAATCATAACATGGCAAACTCAAGCCCAACAGGCAACAACAGCTGTCAGTGTGTCAGTGTGCTGACTTGACTATGACTTGCCCCAAACTGCATGTGATTATCATAAAGTGGGCATGTCTGTAAAGAGGAGACTCATGGGTATCCATAGAACCCATTTTCATTCACATATCTTGAGGTCAGAGGTCAAGGGACCCCTTTGAAAATGGCCAAGCTAGCTTTTCCTCGCTGAAATGTAGCGTAAGTTTGGAGCGTTATTTAACCTCCTTCGAAAGCTAGTATGACATGGTTGGTACAAATGGATTCGTTAGGTTTTCTAGTTTCATATGATACCATATGTATCTTCACTCTAGCTTTAAAACTGAGCCCGCTAAAACCTAAAAATCACAAGTTGCGTTAATGCGCTAGAGAAATTAGCAGCGTTAATACGAATTTGCATTAACGCCTTATTGTCGCGTTAACTTTGACAGCCCTAGCGATTTTATATTAGGTCTCAGTTGAGTAAGTGCACACCTAACCATGACAGAAATAATATCAACATAGTAATTAAACTAAACACACGAGGACAGCATACTATGTATTATATTAAAAAAAAATCTCAGCTTGATTGATTAGACTTTAGGTTTAGTATTACACAGAAGCATCTGTGTAAAACAACCTATAACCTAAGGCTTCTACATTCATTCTACTGCCTATTTAAAATAATCATTTTACCTTTTTTTTTTTTTAAAGCGTAATACCCTCCAAACTCTGTCTTTCACTCTGACTCAAACTAAATATAAAATGGTCTAAAAATTATGAATGTGGTTAAGACTAGTATTTACGAATTTATGCCTGGTTTCTTGAGTGATATTCTGGTAACTAATCCTAATTATTCTTTTTTCCTATGACTGAAAGGCATAAGTACAGTAATTATGAAATTAATAATTGATTGGCATTCCTACCCAGGAAGAAAAACACAGTTTCATTCATTGGCACAAGCTGATGTTAACAGGGAAATGAGTAACTCCACGGGGAGATCTGTGGGGAGAGTTTAACTTTCTCAGGCAGTTTATCATTTTGGCAGCTGCTCACATGATCAGATAGCAGTACCACTAATGTTTTATAATCGCTGAAATATTTTTTTTAGGGTGTTTAATTAAGTTTGTACGGCCTAATGGCAAACTGGTAGGTGCTCTACCAGTTACGTATCAGTATCAGCAAATTAATTTGTCGACCTCAATTACTGTTCATAGTTTTTGTATGTGCTTTGAGATAATAAGTATCTCACAATGTGTGAAACTTCTATAAAGTCAATGAAGAAAATTATTGATTGAACTGTCGAAGGCCAAGTTGCATTGTGGGTAATGTAGGCACCAAGTTTTGACAAGGAAAAATAATGCCGAATTCACAACAGAGCAGCGGCGAAGTGTGGCCTGCGGCGAGCTGCCATGAAATGTCTATGAAATGAATGAATGAAATTAACTTTTAGCGGCGAAGTGTGGCCAAAGAGTACCCACAGCCAATCAGTAAATGGGTCTTGTGACTCCTCTGACATGTTGACCTATGTTAAGAAGTATCTATTCCCCTCCTGAAACACATGAACACGCCTCCCGGTCGCATAAAAATATAATTGTTGTAGTGTGAATTCGGCACAATACGTTGACTAAAAAAGACAATATCTCTGTTTCTCCTGCATCAGTATTGATACTTTTTTTTCTTGTCCGACAATGTTATAGTGCAATGCTAAATCAGTGGAGTACTCTTCTATGTGTTTAATTTTATGGTATATTGGTGACCATTATTGATGAATCAAAAATAATTTCTTTTTAAGCAAATCGTCATAAAAATGTCAGAAAACCGCGAAAAATGCCCATCACAATTTCCCAAAGTTTAAGGCAACATCTTCACAGTTCCTGTTTTGCTCGACAAATAGTCCAAAACCCGAAGATGTTTAATTTAGAATTTAATAATACAGATAAATAGTTAAATAAATCAACAAATGTGCTAATCTTTCATCACTATTAAGTTGCCATTTTGTAAATTTGGCGTACTCCAATACAGTATCTCACTTTGTTTCCCTGCTGCCGTTTCTCCTCCCCTAGGCCAAGGAAGTGGTTTTGTGGGAAAGTCACCCATGAAGGCATCACCCATGAAGGCATCACCCATGAAGGCATCCCCCATGAAAGCTTCGCCCATGAAAGCTTCGCCCATGAATGCTTCACCCATGAAGGTCTCACCCATGAAAGCTTCGCCCATGAATGCTTCGCCCATGAAGTTTTCACCCATGAAAGCTTCGCCAATGAATGCTTCGCCCATGAAGTTTTCACCCATGAAGGCCTCACCAATGAAAGCTTCACCCATGAAAGCTTCACCCATGAAGTTTTCACCCATGAAGGCTACCAGCTCTTCTCCAGGTTCTTCAACAAAAGTGTTTCCTATTGCAAACCTCAACCCCTACCAAAGCAAGTAAGTTTAAGAGTGTGTGTCCATTTCTGCACGTGCCTGCTTTCACATACATGTATGGTGTCTGTAAAATTGTTTAAACACAGCTTATAATTTCTGTAGTGGATAGTCATAAAACACGTAACCTGACTTGCATGTATTTCCTCCTAAACTCTAAGCAAACACTGTTTTTGGCTGGACCGCAGAGGGCCAGCCCTAGAAACACAAAAGTCTGTCACAGAGCGAGTGACTGAGTGATGAAGTCACATGATTGGTCGGCCGAGAGTTGGAGTTTCCTCATTGGCCGTTGCTCTTTCATAATGAAAAGACAGGGAACAGTCAGTTATACAAATGAGCCCGTCCAGCGCGACGAGTCCGGCTCACAAAAACTTGGACCAAGCTGTGAAACTAGGCGATCTAGTTCTAAAATGAAACGAGATTCAGAAGTGTCATAGCCTAGTTCTCGCTTGAAATGTTTTCAGAAGTAGATTTTGATGGATTCTTTAGACGGAATAACAGAAAGTTCACGAGCAGGCTGCCATGTTGTTTCAGTTTGAAACGGCGAGCAGAAAACCAGGGACCAATCAGGTGCGTTCAACGATAGGGTACGTCACCGCTTGAACGGCCAGTTGAGTGGAGCAGCGCGTCCCCTAGTGTCCTCACCGGACCTGGTGGACATGTACCGCTAGATTTAACATAACAGACATGACCACTGACTATTTGTGAAACAATTCAGCCACAAATTCACAGACTGACCGTACACGGTCCAGACATACAGTATACTCGGGTTTGACAGAGTCTTATTCCTCTTGTGCTCGGTCGTCAGCGGAGCTATTTCCTCTCGTGCTGTGACTCTACTTCCCTGTTTGCTGCCATTTCTGAGTAGCTCTTTGGGGCATGTTTGAGTGTGTATATGTGCTTGTGCATGCATGCTTGAGCATCCAGGTTTTCTATATCAATGCCTGTGTGTGTGTATGTGGATTTGTGTGTGTGCATGTCAGCCCATCTGCATGGAAATGAAATGACCAATCTGAAAGGGACACTTAAACGACAGGTACTGCTGGGTCTTTATGGTCTGCTGCTGAGGTTTTGATTCTCTTATTTGGCCTGGTGGGGATTTGGCCAAACTCGTTCTTTTTCTCCCCCTTCCCTTCCTCTCACAATTTCTTTTCCTCCTCCGGGGTTCAATTTTCCTGCTGTTTTTCCCCCCCCTCCTCTTGCTTCTTATCGTTTCATTTGGCTTAAGTCTCTGTCTCTGACCTTACAGTTGGCCACAAAAAGACAAGAGCGCAGTATAGCAGGATGTAGTTGTCCAGATTGGAGTAAAGGTACCCTGTCAACTCTCTCTCCATGTATGGGCTCTGATAACGTAGCGCTGTTTGAAATTGCAAGCTGTAAAGATAACTGTGCCTCTAGGTGTTGTAATAAACTGATGACTGTTCTAACTTTGAAGTTGGGGAGTACCTACAGTGAGTAAAACAGATGACTTCAGCAGCTGTGGTTCTGCTACATATGTTTGCGTGAGATGAAAAGTGCGGGTGCGTGCGACACAAAGTGTTATACAGTAGATTATGTAGGGATGCTGTGCATGTTCACATGGTCTTTTATGGCCATTTGCGTGGCTTTCTCATCCCATTCCGCTGGTGTTAAGTAATAGCATCTAGAGCAGACTATAATTGGCTTTTGGCTGCCATAAACCTCGGTGTAGCAGTCTTATCCATACTGAGCAGGGAATGGGGTTCACTCTGGGCCAGCAGCTGCTCTCATGATAGGGGATTTAATTGCAGGCAAAGTTATGGTATGAATATCCTCCACTGCACAATTATCAACGCAGTCAAAAAGCTCACTGCTGCATAAACTGCCGAGCTTGGCTTGCTGTTGTTAAAAACAGAACAAGAAGCACATTTTAAATGCATCCAGGAGTTGGCAGATGTACAACACCGAGTTCACTCTTTTGAAAAGAAAAGTTGCTGGATTTTCTTTCCTGGAACTTTAAAAAAGACTAAAAAAGACACTCATCCAATTTCCTTGGGAATTGTTCTCCTGCGCAGTTGTGTTACACGTCGGTGACTGATGTGAGCTGAGTTGAGATGCTCATTAACAAAAGAGGAAGCTTTTTAAAGCGTCTCTGCAGCATTCTTTACTGTTTGTGCTGACCTTTACACTGCATCTATTTTAGTTAAGTTGCACATAACTGTGTTGGTCAAAGAACACTTTTTTGTAATATTTTTTTAACAGAGGATTTATGTTAAGCGTCCTGTGTACATTCACATAAAATATATGTGTTGATGGGAATAAAAAATGAAAACATGATAGAAGTAAAGCTTAGCTTTTGATCAGGGGGCATGTTTTCTATCTTAGTAAATTTAACAATTTAAGGTCTATTTTAATTAAGATTAAGGCAGTCAATCGATTAAAATACAGCCAACTCAGTTTTTCCTCGCCAAAATTTAGCGTAAGTTTGTAGCGTTATATTCGCGACAAGCTTTCTTTAGGTTTCATATACTGCCAGTATCTTCACTTTAGCTCTAAAACTGAGCCTGCTACATCCTCCGAAAGATCGGCAGCCCGTCGGATTTTTAAGAGGTTAATTAAAAATTGCAAATTGCGTTAAAGAAATTGGTTGCATTAAAACGTGTTAACTTTGATAGCCCAAATTAAGATATATTTAAGTTTAAAATATTTTACTGTTTTTCCCCCAAATCACTTTGTCGCATATTGTGTAGTTATGTTAGTTTTGTTGACATATACTTTGTAAGCGCTGATTCATTACTACAAATATCTACTCTGTTCATATCTCTAGGTGGACTATCAGAGCCCGAGTCACCAACAAATCCAGTATCCGCACCTGGAGCAACTCCAGAGGAGAGGGCAAGCTCTTCTCCTTTGAGATACTGGATGAGAGTGTGAGTAGAGGAGTGGAGAGAAATATCTGAATATCTGTTTATGTGCATGCATGTCAACATATGTCACACATGGCTGTTTTTTTTGGTTTTATCCGTGAAGCGAAATTCTGTTTAATGGAAAAATGTACTGCTGGTCAACAGGGAGAAATCAGGATCACAGCCTTCAACAAGGAAGTGGACAAGTTTTTCTCTCTAGTGGAGCAAGGCAAGGTGAGCAGATCCCACTCACCCGTATCCATCCTCACTTGAAGTGATAACAGCTTCTTGGAAACGTTCTTAAAAATTATAACTTTTGTACATATTACACGTCGCCAGTCGCTTTGAATGCTCTAAGGAAATGTTTGCACTCGCATCGTTTGAGAAGGAGCTTCTAAACGACGTAGCCATTTCATTTCCTGGGATGAAACTGACACCAGTAAGACAATATCTAAAGGCTATAAAAACTCACAAACTACTTGCAGAGTAAGCTTCTCAGCTCAGCTATCCATTTTGTATGCACGTAACGCCTCAAACAAATGTATCATACGTAGGTAAAATAGTGCCTAATAAACCCTTCTGCAAAATCCTCTCACGCCTGCAGGACTTCTGGCCGGTGAATGAGCCAGAGGCAAGTATTAGAGGATTTTGTGGAAGGGATTTATTAAGTCACATTTTACTGAAATATATATGTTTGAGACACATTGAGCATTTGGGTGGATATATGAGTGTGCTGCTGAGAACAGTGTAAGAAAACATGTCGAAACTGACGTGTTGATATTGTTTTGCTGTTGTTAAAGTGTTATATTAAAGTTATCTCCATTGTATGAGAAATGGCTGCCAGTCTTGCAGGCTGTGTTTATGAAGTTTATTTTACAGCATTAGTAATCGATACAGAGATTATCATTTGTATGGGTCACTATAATCTCCTCTCCATACTGGAAATGAAGCGATCCCTTCATAGGGACTACACTGGAAGAAATGGGGGAGGAAAAACTCCACAGTCTTTATTCTGTAATAAAATGAATTTGAATTTGAATATGAAGCTTCAGCAGTCTGAGTTAACCTAATTAAGTCAGTATCTTCCAGGGACGTGGGTTTTTCTGTAGGCCTACTGTTTAACTGCAATATAAATTAAATATATATATATTAGAATATAGGGGGAGGGACCTGAAACATTTGTGTCGAAGATTGTTAATTAAATCAAAAAACCTGAATGTCGCACAGCATTTAGTATGACGTCATTATATAGACTAATTTTCTCTCAGCACCCCCAACTCTGACGGACTTCCAGCGTCTCCTGCGTCATCTTCATCCCGGTAGTCACGTGTAGGTTCATTGCCAGTGTTGTTTTCCTGGCAATGTAACTATCAATGTAACTACCAGGATGAATCCCTCATGTATGACTCAGTGTCCAGGGAAACACACAGAGGGAATTTCATTCTAAAAAGACTGTAAATTTGAAATATACCCACTCTATTTTGGTAACTCTGACTGCCAAAGCTTCAAATTTACTTTGGCTGAAATTCACAATATATCAATACATTTTTGCACAGAACAAGGACACTGTTTTTTGTCACCCTTCTCTTAACGGTGTAGTCACGGCACGAAGGGATCTCCTCACAGCAAATATAGAGAGGAGGAATGACTACAGCGACCAATAACGTTCCCTATGTACACGGGGCGTGGGCATGTGAATATTCCAAACTTTTCCTTAAGGTATTCTTGCGTTTATCATAAAGAGTAATACCAGAATTAAAGTCAGTCAAATGCTATTTCATATTAATCTTTTTGTCAAACCACTTAAAGAATCTTGGAGGTAGCATTTAGATCATCTTTCATCCAAAGGGTCTCGCTTCAAGACCTCGTGTCAGCAAGCATCTGCTTTACTGTCCTTTAGTTGGAAATGTGATGCCCACCAGCTCCAGCTGCTCTTACATAACTGACACTGATGCTGACCTCTGACCTTGCTGGATGCCTGCAAATCAAACAGAATTGTATACAAGAATTAAAGTTTATACAGTAGAATCCTTTTAAAATAATCATGAATATTAAGGTACAATTAATATTTAAGAATTCCTTATTAATACTTTAGAGGAAACAGTGCTGCCCTCAAATGAAACTTGTAAGTTCAGTTTTTTCCACATGGGAAGTCAAGTGAGCATGGGACGATATAAAAATTTCATGTCACAAATATCCTGACCAAAATAATTGCGATTCACATTAATATCCTGATAATCATCAAAATATGCTTAAAACTCTTAATATCACACAAAAACATACTGGATTTTGTTAAGAAATAAACATTTTGTTTATACTTTTTAATATTTATGATATGCTTTTTTAGTGAAAAACAATCTTAATCATACAGTCTGCATAAATGAAGGATAAAGGATCACTTCTCTACCATGAAAACGAGCTAGACAACTTTTTCAAGTCACTCGTGACGATATTCGCGATTATCCCGATAATGGAAATTCACCACGATCAACTTATTGTGTTTTTTTTTTATCGCGATCCACGACGACATCCTAAATCGTCCCATCCCGGAAGTCTAATACTCAGTATATATTGCATTCAAGTGGTTAAAGAAATAAAAACACCATTAATAGACGAGTGATAACAAGTAAAATGTCAGGTGGAGTATACAGATGCATGATGGCAGACGGTGAGAGAGATCAACAGTTTTTTCCTGGACAGAGAGAGTTAGCTAGCGCTCGTCTCAGGCTGTTGTTTGTGCTAAAATAGGTGGCGCTCAGTCTGAACACCCAGAACATGCCCTTTGCATGCTCCTGTATACCTGTGCCATTACAGACAGGTAGAACACATGTTAAAGCTCTTGCTCATCTCAGTGTGGCCCACAGAGCTTAATAACTCAATTAACCCCGGCCATCATTTTGCTAGTCACACTGGCTCAGGTATCAGCCACTGGCGGTGACTCCCAACACAGCCCCAGATCCAATTTGTGCCCTCTGCCCTCCAAAGATAAATAAAGGAATGAATCCGTCTTCCCTCCGTGATCTGAGTATTGACAGAACAGTGAGTGGGTGTGACTGGCTCTGAGCGGCCAGAATGCTTATCACATTAGTTTCATGCTCCTATCGCTGTGTGGGGTAAATTGGAGGGAGAGGGAGGAAAGAGAGTAAGCCAGAGAGACTAACTCAGAGGCAGAGAGAGAGAGAGAGTATTGGAGAGTTGGGAGAGCAAATGAAGAAGTGTGCCTTGCATATTGAGTTAAAATTGTGCTGTTTAGCAGACTCGCTCTCAGCTGCTACTTATTTTCTGGTGAATTAGATAAGTGATGGGCCTGATATGACACCACGTCTTAGTTGGACCTGAAGGTTTTTCCTTTCTTTTTAAGAGCTTTTGGTGGAACAGAAGCCGTGGTAAAATAATAATTCCCTTTTCAGGATCAATAAAGTGGTCGCTCAATTGGGTCATAGTTGCTTCAAATTCACAGGAATTCGCAGTCTGATTAGGTGTAATTTTGTAATGCCAGCTCACCTTGCTCGCCCATTCTCTGTAGGTGTACTACATCACCAAGGCTAATCTGAAGCCGGCCAACAAACAGTACACCACACTGAAGAACGACTACGAGATGACGCTCAACGCTGATTCATCCATTGTGCCATGTGATGACAGTCAGGGCATCCCCGCCGTGCAATGTGACTTTGTGCCCATCGCAGAGCTGGAGAACAGAGACAAGGACGCCATCATTGGTAAGAGAAGAATTTCATCAATTAGAATTTATTTGTACATTTCTACCATTTAACCGATAAAAGAACAACTTAACAGCGAGTGAGCAGGTAGAGCTTCAGTGCCAAGGACAGTTGGGGTAAAAAGGCGAAGGCAGGAGACTTTTATGTTCGAGTTTTGTCTTTTTTTTTTTTCTCACAAGCTCATTTTTTTGCAATCAAGGCCAGCAAACATTGCTAATCACCTGATTAAGATAGGTATTGTCAAACCCAATCAGCAATCTGTGCTTAGGGCTCAGATGATGACTCACTCCCTCTCCAAACTTTGCAAACAAGCACTGAAACAAAACTGTTAAATGTAGAAAATGAACTATCATCCAGCAACATTGTGGTATTTTGTTTTTGCTACATATTCATTCAGATATTGATTTTTGTGCATAGTTAAGGCGGGATTTAAATCACAATCCTGAATGGCTGCCAAGTACTGTACATCTATCTTGAAAATCAGAAGCAAAGACCATCAACGGCCCAGCGAGTGGTGTATTAGTCCAGTCAGGTGAAGAAAAGGTTCATGTTGATATCTGTTTGAAGCGTAGACTATAGAAGAAGTGGACATAGTCAGCGTGACGTCACCCATTGGTTTGTGGACTGCCGTTTTGAAGCCTCGAGTTCGGCAGTTTGGCCGTCGCCAACTTGGTTTGTTGCAACTAGAAGTGACACGAGAGGGTGGAGCTAAGTAACCGAATTCTGAATAAGATATTTTTAGGCAACCAAAAGGTTATAACTAACTTTGATGAACTGAAAACACACTGTGAATCACCTGTCAATCACAAGGTAACCACGCCCTAAATCATGCCCTGCTTTATGGTCTATTTGACTCTAAATGGGACCATAATTTACTAAATGAACATCATGCTGTATTTAAGAAGACTAGGAACTAGCGATTTAGAGCATAAACTCATGTTTACAATGTTTACTGAGGTAATAAATCAAGTGAGAAGTAGGGTCATTTTCTCATAGACTTCTTTACAATCAGACTTTTGCAACCAGAGGAGTCGCCCCCTGCTGGCTGTTAGAAAGAATGCAAGTTTAAGGCACTTCAGCATTGGCTTCCCTTCTCAGACCTGGATGTTGCCCACTGGTGTGAAGAGGAGGGCTGTCAATAATCTTTTACTCTACATGTTACTTAGACTGGCGTCTCTGTAAATTAAAAATCTTGCCAGAACACATTTGGCCTCATGCAAGAACATTTTCCTATTTTTATCCTAAATCTTACTTTCTTCTGTGATGTTTGCTTGTATGAGAGCTCCAAGTCAGATCCACCAAACTCTCTTAACGGGGCAAACTTGCCGTAAATCGCTTGGATGGATGCCACCTGTTCATGAAGACGTACGCATACGTGAGATTTGTGCATTTACATAATCAACACCCTTAAATGTGCCATATAAGGCTGCCGTTAGTTTGTGGGTAAATTTCATTCACAAAAATGTTACCAAAGAAGAATTTCACACTGTGGAGCTTCAGGTCCTGCTTTCAGAAATGAGCAGATGGTGATAAGTTCAGCAGTGTCAGTGGTGGAGTTAGAAGACCCGGAACTGTTAGAAAATATTAATTAATACAGCTGTCACCGACCTGTCATCAGAGAAGCGCAGCACTGTGACAGAAATAAAGAGTGATATGAGTGGTTTGAGATGAAGTTAAATGTCTTTCTAAAGCAAAGCGGTCCATGACTAACTAATATGGTAAATGGTAAATGGACTTGCATTTATACAGCGCTTCTCTAGTCTTCAGACCACTCAAAGCGCTTTACACCACATGTCAGCATTCACCCATTCACACACACATTCATACACTTTGCCCATCAGGATCTAATCTAAATACTCATTCACACACCGATGGCTATGCCTTCGGGCACAATTTGGGGTTAAGTGTCTTGATCAAGGACACATCGACATGTCGCGAACTATGGAGGAATACACTCAACCCTGAGAAAGCTGTCGGAGTGAGAATTTTCCTAAAACTACTGAACTGTACAAGTTTGTGTGCTGACATATGCTAATAAAAACATCTAAAAAATCTCAATAAATTGGCAGCCACGATGATGATAAAATGGTGAACAGAATATCAACTTTGCATTAACATTGTCTTAGTTGTATATTTTTTTATTTGAGTTAATATCGATATCCTATTTAAACTTTAAATTCAGGGTTTTTCCCCTTTGGAGAGAGTCAGACTATCTGTACATGACTCATACATGATGACAGGTCTGGACCGCTCGATTTAGTTGGTAACGAGAAATTATTGATATTATGTATATATGCACTATAGTACAAGAAAATTGGTGAATGCCACATAATCGCTTAAATCGTTTGTGCCACTTCAGAACAAATCTGTAAGTACCGATGCTTCTTGCATGAGGCCCATAGAGTGCTGCAGGAATGAGTCCTAAAACCCAGACATTAGTTAGTATTTTAGCACTTCCGGTTCCCTCGTCTGGAAGTCAATGGGTTTTTTGAATGGGTTTTGCACTAGATGCCTGAAATAAGGTCTGTGGTTAACCCAAGCTTAAGATATTTTAATGGTTTGTTCTACAACATAAAATAAATCAGTAAATATCCCACTCGTGAATTTTGAAGCTTTTACGTACCTTAAAAAAGGCGGTTGCTAACAAGTGGCTAAATGAGACTACTAAACGTAATCTTGCTGAACACTAGTCCGCCTTTAGCTTAGTGGTGGCGATCGTGGCGCGGTTCATTTATAGCCTAACGTTAGCTTTTTACTTCTGACGATTGTATTCACACTTCAAAAATCATATTTGTCATCACGTTTGTCACAGAGCTTATTTTCTGCAATAATCCAAAATCCAATGGAGAAGACCAATTAACTTTTTGTCGAGGGAACCAGGGCGATGCTAACTTCCTGGTTGGCCAACAAAAATATGTCATCCCTGCAGCACTCTATTGAGCAACCAAAAGGTGTGCTGGTGTTGTCCGGCTAGTTGCTGCCAGTATTAGAACATTTGGGTTATCAGCTGGATCATCTCTCTAACTGCTCCGTTAACCCAGGCAATTACAACTTATAGATATAGATGGTAAAAAAAAAAACTGAGCTAATAGACAGGCACGTGCCAGTCAGTTACGTACCAGGTGTCCTGGAAGAATGCATTATGACAGGGTCAGAGGGAAGGTTAATTCAGGCATATGGTAAAGAGGAGCGATAAAGAGCGGATAACGCTCATTCCACTGTTTTTGTGAAGGTTAGTTGCAGTGCCTGCCCTCTGTGCCTGACGGGAATGTCTTATCTCTGTGACAGGTAAATTGGGATGGTCCAAGTGTAGATTGGGGTTGAAATTAGTGATTCAACAGTGCGCTTTTGTCAGTCTGCTCAATATTATTAGTGAGATGATGCTCAGGTATGACAGTGATGGCAATGAGGATGTCATTTTTTAAAAGCTGCTCTTGGTCTGTATGCAAGTTGAGGGTGAGGACATAAGTTACAGTTTTTGACTCCTTTAATTGTCCGGTCAACTTTTTAGACTCACATTAATCAATTGTTTTTGTTACTTATGAGTAGGCTGGGCATTATATAAAAGTTTCCAATACTAGTGTCAATTCAGTACCTGAGCTATGGCACAGACACTAAAACAATATTTGTTGGAGAGCTGTTTTTTCTCTCTTTTTCTACAAAACCTGTTGTTTCTTTTAACAACAGAGGCTAAAGTTGTTAAATGCAAGAACTTAAACTTAATAAGATAAAATTGGCCCAAATTTTGATTTAAATCAGGAACTATCTGACCACAGAATAAATAATCATTCAATCTCATTTCCGCCTGTATCAAAAAAGAAACGCCTTTTCAAAATAAAGTGACCGTGTGCTATACAAGAGTTAAAAGGGGAGGAAGTAGGATAGCTACAGTGGAATTTAAAGGGCAATTTCTGATGCATTTCTCACCACAACCATCAGCACAGTTTGTTCTTGTGATCACGCATCCAGATGTGATTTTGCATTGCACAATAGTGCAGTACTGTACTGCATAGGGTCAGCAGGGCTATTCATTCTTATAAATGGTAATTTTGGTATTTTTCAACCTGGATCTTATTTTCCCTTGATTTTTGTGTCTAAGTGACTAATGGGGAAAACACTTTCTGAAAATTGTCCAGTATTGAGGGAGAACGCTGTAACCGGCAGCCGCGAAACGAGCCGCGAGGGCAAGTGAGCAGCGTCAAAATGTAACGTTACGTCCACTAAAAGTGCTTGTTTTTGTCTTGTTGTGAAATCTGAATATCCGTATACTCCGGCTCAAATATATACGGGCGTCCTTCGAATTCAAAGATCTCATCCACATTGTCGAAATCATCTAAATATTCAGCCATGACATTGAAAATCTTTTAGCTAACACTAAGCTACGCTTTCTGTACTCCAACACAAACAAACTCTGCCCAGCTGACACTCGCGTGTCATGTATTCCACTATTCCACCGCTGTCTTCCGGCAACACGTCACCTCGCCAGATTTCCGAACGAGACTTCTCCTTGAGCGAGACTCTTTCCATAATGTTGTCAGACACTTATAATAACAATCAGAGCCTGTCATGGCAAAAACAAGCACTTTTAGTGGACGTAAATGACGGTGCCAGCTTGCCCCAAAAGCAACATATTGCAGCCCGTGAGCAGCTGCTGTCTACAGCGTTCTCCCTCAATACTGGACCAGTTTCAGAAAATGTTGTTCCTCTTAGTCAGTTAGACACAAAATATGAGACAATAGGGTACAGGTTGAAAAATATAGAAGTTACCCTTTAAGTGTTGGACACGCCATATTGGAGAATAAATTAATGGTCTAAAACAAGTGCAAACAACGTACTGTAACCTATTGAGTGGAAGATTCATGTAGGTTTGCATTCAGAGCAGTAATATTGCATGATTACATTCGTGTAAACCGTGAGCAATGCAAGCCGGCACAGAAACACGGAGATGCGCTGAGCGGTTTACCTGGAGGAGTGTGTTTGGTCGCAGAGGGGCAGCGTTGCATGTCCTGTGTGTCATCTGTTGTCTCTACATTCACTCTCTCTCCACTACCGCTCTCCTTGCTCCTTTGTTAAATAGGGGATTATAACATGGTAATGAGAACTGTCAGCCTGTTCCTGTGGTGATAATGGAGTTCAGAGGTGGATGACATCGTCTCAATCATAATGGAATTAAGGAGGGCTGAAAGAGCACAGACAGAGAGCAAGAAAGGAACGGGGGAGGAGGAGGAAGAGGGGTGAGGGAGGGTTTAGAGAAAGGTTAACAGAAATACCAGGCAGGAGGATGAAGCTCAGAGAATGACTGGTTTACAAAATCTATATTATAATTCAGTCCTGTCATTTTATTTTTTAACGCATGGGCGCTAGTTCTGACACCTTGGACATGGTGGACGATGGACAGAAAATGAACTAACACAAATGCGATCATTGTTAAGGCTTTTAAAGGAGCTCTATGTAAGAATCAGAAATTGCTTGTTAACAGTGACACCTGTGGGCGTTAAGTCAACGACAGTCAGCGTCCCGTTGCTCGCGCTTGTGCTCGCGCTACGTAGACGCGAGCGAGCGTCGGTCAAAACAGTGAGGCGACACACACGAGACTGAACGTGACTGACAGCTAAAACCACAATATGACTATATATTTCACACGCTTGGCAGTAATGTTAGCTTACCTGTCCAGCAGGAATTTTGCCAGCTCGGGATCCGTTTTGATACCTTGGCAATAAAAAAATTATTATAAAAGAAACTTGGCAATGCAGCAACAAAGACAAGGAAGGAAAAGACCGCAATCTTGAAAACATGAACGTAAACACTGCAATATAAAAAAAAATCACTTTGCAAATGTTTTATTAATAAGGAAATGCATTCAACACATTTGTCAGGTTCCAGTGATGTACACGGTGCGTTTTGGAGAGTAAATACCTAATGTAAACACAACTTTATTTGTTTACAAGAAAACTCCGGAGGGCGACTTTTTAAGTTATTCATCAAGTAAAATGACAAACCTCTGCTGCTTACAGCTTCTTAAATTTGCATCATATGAATGAAAATGGTTTGTAAGACTATTCAGAAAAAAAAAGAGGCATTTTTAAGTCATGGCCATTTGTTTTTACATTTTATAGACTAAAGGTTAAATCAGAATTACAATTGTACACACAGGCTATCTAACCCTATGTGATATGTAATCCTGTCTTTTCACACACATTTCTTGATATAATCTTTTATTTTCTTTGTTTTCAGTAACCTTGTGGCAATCCTATTTGTCGTACATAAGCCCTTCATAAATTAATTTGACTTGTTCTGATTTAGTTTTTAATATTAGTCATGGTATAGTATGCCAGGCTCTTCTTCACCTTCTTAGAGCACAGCAGTGACTGCTCTTCAGTGCAGTAATCCTGAATGAAGTTTTTAGGCCTTGAGCATGACAGGAAACATGAATGAGGAATGAGTGTGTTTGTTGTGATTTGGAGTGTGGGCCTGGGTGTTAGCCAGCCTGTTATGACATTTATGTCAGTCTGCTGTGACTCGGCAATATCAGAGGGGTGTCAACTCTCCGCTGTGCTGGGTCTTTTACTGCTTATGATGTGATACCACTTCATATTACGTAGAGTTTACCCAGGGAGCGTGTTAACACTTTACACCATGTGGAGACAGGCTCTCTTCACATAACTTACTATTGATTCCTCTTTCTTACCTCATTGTAAGTAAATTTTCTCTACCTGCATTCATGAGCTATCTATAGATGGAAATGTAAAATGACTCTCTCTCTGTGCCTGTAGATGTGATTGGAGTGTGCAAGAGTGCGGATGATGTATCCCGTATCACCACTAAGACCAGCAGAGAAGTCTCCAAGAGGGCCCTCCACCTAATAGACACAACTGGCAAAGTGGTGACAGTCACACTGTGGGGAGAGGAGGTAATAACTATAATCTCTCTCTCTCTCTCTCTCTCTCTCTCTCTCTCTCTCTCTCTCTCTCTCTCTCTCTCTCTCTCTCTCTCTCTCTCTCTCTCTCTCTCTCTCTCTCTCTCTCTCTCTCTCTCTCTCTCTCTCTCTCTCTCTCTCTCTCTCTCTCTCTCTCTCTCTCTCTCTCTCTCTCTCTCTCTCTTCTTGCTCTCCGTCTGCATCCAGGGATGGATTTGCGGTTTAACATAAAAACATGTCGAGCAGGGCTGTAATTAATCGTGTGTTTACGAAGGTGCCCATCCATCTATGTGCGTAACATATCTCTCTGTGTGTGCTCTTGCATACGGAGCCGACTTTGATTGGGTTTTCTGGGCTGTAAAATTTGGATCGGTCAAATTATTCTCGTGACCTTCAGGAGTGTTTTTGGACCAGAGTCCCTGATTTGAGACGGAAGGCTAAATAACTCTCGAATGTGCATGAAATGGCAGTATTATTCTCTAAGCTCATTCAATCTGCAAGAGCTAATCCCTCCTCTTTGCCAAAATCCCAAAATGACTTTCAAATTAACTTGTAGGTTGTCCAATTATAAAAGCAAACCACACCACATATTACTTTCCGGTCTCTGCGAGCTGCAGAAACAGACCGAACACATACGAGACAATAACACAGCTGCTTTTTGCCGTCTCTTGTTCTCCATCTTTCCCTCCTCAATTACTGTCTTTGACACGGTTTGTTCTTTCTCCAGGCCGAGAAGTTTGACGGCTCTGGAGAGCCCGTGGTCGCCGTCAAAGGAGCTCGCTTGTCTGATTTCGGGGGCACATCTCTCTCGGCTTTGTTCAGTTCAACAGTCATGGTCAACCCAGACATACCTGAGGCCTTTAGTCTGCGGGCCTGGTGAGTCACACTGGTGTGCACGCATACACCAACACTCACACATACAGAGTTGTTCACACATGCTGGTATGTACAGTGCACACGGACATCCGGTCACTTTATCACAAGCGCCACACAAGACACCGTATGTGTAAACAGACGCACAAATCACTCTACAAATAGAGAGATCGTATCCTCTTGTTGATGTAATGCTTATATATTAGGGCTGTCGTTAATAACGCGTTAAGGCAAATTCGTTTTAACGCCACTAATTTCTTTAACGCATTAACGCAACTTACGATCTTTAGGTTGTATCAGGCTCAGTTTTAAAGCTAGAGTGAAGATACTGTTCTGGTATCATATGAAACTAGAAAACCTTAGGAATCCATTGATACAACCATGTCCTTCTAGCTTTTCGCAAAGGAGGTTAAATAACGCTCCAAACTTACACTAAATTTTGGCGAGGAAAAACTGTCATAGCCATTTTCAAAGGGGTCCCTTGACCTCTGACCTCAAGATATGCGAATGAAAATGGGTTCTATTGGTACCCACGAGTCTCCCCTTTACAGACATGCCCACTTTATGATAATCACATGCAGTTTGGGGCAAGTCATAGTCAAGTCAGCACAATGACACACTGACAGCTGTTGTTGCCCACTCCCATGTTGATGAGAGTATTAAATACTTGACAAATCTCCCTTTAAGGTACATTTAGAACAGGTAAAAAATGGGATTAATTTGCGATAAGTCGTGATTAACTACGGACAATCACGCGATTAATCGAGATTAAATATTTTAATCGATTGACAGCCCTGTTATATACGTAAAATATAAAGTAATATAAACACAAGGTTCACAAATGCACACACACATACGATGAACAAACCCTAAGTGCAAAGCCCTGGTGAACACGTGTCAGAAGACTGGTGGCATGTGCCTCCTCAGTCCCAGCAGGACTCTAGACAGGATGTAGACAGGATTGGATGGAGGGAATAACAGAACTCGGATATTTCTGGATTGCAGCTCTGCTACTGTATACGTGCACAGAAAGATGGGGACACGGTGAGCCGCATCAAACTGGATTCTTATTAGCAGTTCCTGTGGAGGGATTTTAAATTATGACTCATTCACTCATTAAGGCTGTTCCCAAGTCTGGCCACCGCTGAAATATAAATGCGTATTTTCTTTTTTTTTTTTTTTTTTCCTGTGTGTGTGTGTTTGTGTGTGTGTGTGTGTGTGTGTGTGTGTGTGTGTGTACATACCAATGCTTCAGTGTGCATGTGATTGCTTGTGTGTTACACTGAAAGCTATTCTTAGGCAGAAAACTGCGTCAAACAGTGCACTCACGGCTTCAAAGTGTGAATACAGTAAATACAGGTGTGTTGGTACCTGTGGGCATTATTCTGTTCACTCTTTATACATTTGACTAGCTGGTCCATGAACAATAGCCGTTTTTTTTTGTTGCATTAGTTATAGCAGTAATGTTAGAGAGGGAGAGAGTGGAGGGACAGGCTCCATTGCTCCAGCTTTAATCTTGGTCAATACACCATCGCATCCTGACATTCAAAGGGCTAAATAGCTTCTTTTTTTTTTTTTTAAAACAGCGCCCCTCCTTCCTTTCATCCTTCTCTAATCCCTGACTTTTCACCCCCTCATCTCTGCTGCTGTTTGGTCCTCTCTCCAGTTTACACGCTGACAGCGGTGAAGGAATGACGATGAGTGTTATTCAAGGAAGCACACTGTGTTTTCCACTCCTTTTTAACATGTAGGTCTGCACACAAAGACAAAGAGCATCTGTCTGACTCCACTTCCCGTGGCGACGTGGTGCTTTAGTGGGATTGTTTTGACCAGGCTTGCTTGCATAATTGAAAGAAGCTGATGAATTTGGATGATGCCTTGATTAGATTGCTCTGCTCGGCTAGAATACAGAGCAGGAGTCACGCTGATGCATTAAGATTTTAAAGGCAATATTAAAAAGATAGATGAATTAATACATGGAGTGGGCACACAAAAAGAAAGAACATTGTTTTTTCATTCAACAAAGATGCTTATGGACAAAAATGTAATGTAAATATAAAAAGCTTATTGAAGTATGAATGCATTTGTCCATGATAGATTGCAGGATACAGATGCAGTCGCTGTAAATCAGTTAGGGGATTTAGGGAGTAATTCAGTCATGGCTCAAGGCGGTTTATTTAGATAATAGCAGATACAGTGCAGTATCTCCTTCTCAGGCAAAATCAAAGTCTGTTAATGTAACACACCTTCATACATGTAAACTAACACATTTGCTCACTTTGCTTGCAAAGAGATGGATGCACTGCTGGACATGTTCACAGTCGACTTATATCGACGGCGTATATCTTGTGTAGTTTAATCACCTCAGTATCCAGGGATCGCGTCCTCAAGCACGCTCTGTGCTCTTCATTTAACTCGACAAACCCTCCTTTCTTTTTTCTTTCTGTCTCCCTACACTCTAAATAATGCATGCCATATTTCACATGCATGTGTGTTTGTTTTTGGTTTGCAAGAGTGTTTGCGCACACATTTATTTGCACATACGTGCTGTGTGTTTCAATGTCCACACTATAGGTACGACCAGGGAGGCTATGCGATCGACAGCCAGTCCCTGACAGAGACGAGGTCAGTGGGCAGCGGAGCAGGGGTGAACTGGAAAACACTGAGCGACGTTAAGGAGGAACACTTGGGACACGGAGATAAGGTGCAGTGCATGCATACATATATATACATATATACATAAAGCCTCACACAACCACATAGCAGGGCGTCCATCTAAAGAAGTATTAAACACGCTGACATTCAAAAGAGACAGAAAAGTGACTTTTTAAAGGGTTAGAGAGGGGATAGAAATCCAAAAACTGGACCAGATGAAACCAAAATTACTTTTGTGGCTAGACAACATTGACCTTTTAAAGAGAAATCTACCATAAAACAGATTTTTTTGTTAATGTATTTTTATTTCCCAGGCCCTGTTGATATCTCATGGATGACTGGCCTCACAATGAAATTAGGCTCCGGCTAGAGCTGCAACGATTAATCGATTAGTTGTCAACTGTTAAATTAATCGCCAACTATTTTGATAATCGATTAATCGGATTGAGTCGTTTTTTTAAGAAAAAAAGTCTATATTCTCTGATTCCAAGTGAATATTTAAAAGTGAATATTTTCTGGTTTCTTTCCTCCTCTATGACAGTAAACTGAATATCTTTGAGTTGTGGACAAAACAAGACATTTGAGGATGGGATGAGGAGGACACTGATTGACACTTTTCACCATTTTCTGACATTTTATAGACCAAACAACTAATCGATTCAGCAAGAAAATAATTGACAGATTAATCAATAGTAAAAAATAACCGTTAGTTGCAGCCCTGACTCCAACTAATGAGATATTTTCATCATCGATCTGATGATTATTTTCTTGGTTTTGCTTGAAAATAATTGCAGATTAATTTTATGTTAATGAGCTAATTGATCCAGCTCCACAATAAATTTATGGCTAAATCTGTACACAAGTCAGATGTAATTTTTATTAACGGATTTGAAATCCATACTTCATTCATACACTATGAATGAACTTATAAAAAAGTAACTTCAAGACTAATTAAGTGGTGGAAATTGCAGGCAATGAAGACATAAACTATGACGGGTTAATGTCTTCATTTCACTGAATGTGTTGCATTTACAGTATTTCGGTCTCTTTGGCTTTGGTTGTAGATTGATTTAGGCACTTGCATGATTCAGTGCAGTCCACAATAAAAGGCCCGAAAGTAAGAACCATAATGAAAACCATAAACAACTGTGACACTGACTATTTAGCTTGTTTTTATATGGATGCGTAACTTTTTATAGATTGGTTTACTCGCTCGCATTTGAGCCTCAGAACAGGGGATCTACAGTAGGACAGCATAAAATAAATCTTGTTATTTGCGTTGCAGTTTTAGTTGGATCTCTGAGCCGGTTCTTTATGGAAACTTTGGCTGGAAGCAGATTGATGTGTGAGTCAGAAAATCCTTCCCTCACTCGGGCAGCTGGCCACTGTTTGAAGACGAATGAAAGAAACCCCTACGGATGACGTAACATCAGCATAGCTACAGTTTGATAGCAGAAAATCGTTCGGTGTTGTAAGACAAGCACAGTAAACACTCGGTTTTGTTGTCAGTCCCTGAGAATCAAAGAGTCTGAGCTTTACTCTTTTGTGCCAAAGTTTTGCAGTCACACAGGAACAAATCCATCATGTTGACGGACTTTCGTCAAGAGCGCGACTCTCGCATTTCCTTGACATATTTCACTTGCTCGAACTGAGGCATTTTGGAAAAGTGTAGGAAAATCACAACCCCTGCTACTAAACATTACCGGGTCATAACACGTAACAGTTGAACGGTGTTTGTTTTGCCATATAGAGATTACACTGATGGCCTCTTATTTAAAAATCAGAGAAGATTTTCTGTGAACAGACATGGATTTAGTCAGTCTCATTTGAATGTAAGCGTTTAGCCAAACACAAATCCACAGTCAGTCTTCCATTCATTGTAAATAGAGCAGCTCTAGGCTGTGCCTTTCTTTGACTTCACGGATTAGAGTCATGGTTCTCTTGTTTTAGCTGTGGGAGGGAGATAGTGACGCTCACATATTAGCAGTACGGGTTGAACTGCCGTACGCCGCTGGAGGAGCGTGTGAGAACTCTCAAATTGAACTTTGTGCCATTTTAAGAAGTGTCATCGCACAGAATTATGAGACGCTTTTCGACTAAAAGTAGAGTGAATGTAAGTGGTGTGTGCCACTCATAAACTTTCCATCTAATTAATTAGGTTTATCTCCGACTGGTCTCCCTCATCCCTCACGTTTAATTAGAAGCCACTTACGGGCAGCTTCAAGATCAATGTCGTTTCTAATGAAAATTTCTAATTATGCGTTGGAGTTTGAGGAAGCCTATAGGGCATAACATTACCAGAAGGGAAGCAGCGAGGACGGAGAACGTGGGAGAGTGAGAGACGGGGGGAAGGAGATCCAGGCACTTACACTTCATGGATGGAAGGGAACGAGGCCGCGGGATTGAAAAAAAAGTTAAAACGGAGTTAATAGTGCGGTGACTAAGAGATAGAAGGGTTATTTAGAAAAAGGATACAAATAGGGACGGTTAACTGGCAGACGCCGGGAAAAGAGTTGAAAGGTGAGAATGTGTAAATAATTCAAGCTCTGAGTTTTTTTCCTCTTTTACCTACAATTATTCTCTTTGTCTTCACCTCTTTTCTGTTTCTGCCATGTGTGTACCCCCAACCGTTTCTGTAATTGAACGGCTTTAAGGAGGTTGTCTATCACACACTCGGAGGCTGCAGCTTCTCTAACAATAATGGAAGCCAAATCATTAGCTTATACTTTGAAGGAATCAAATTTGACATTCTACCTGTTTGCCTCTATGTATGTGCATGACTGTGACTGTGTGTGTGTGTGTGTGTGTGTGTGTGTGTACAAGCCATTTCTAATTAATGTAGCAACGTGTGTGTGTGTGTGTGTGTGTGTGTGTGTGTTTGTGTGTTTGTGTGTTTGTGTGTGGGGTTTTGGGACAAGCAGACAAGCATTAAAGTTGGCATGTGCAGCCACGTCAATTATGTGGAGTAGATTTTCACTTGGTTGCCCTTCCACATACAAATTTTAATTGCATTTAGGTGCCAGAAGGTGACACAGGGATTTGGTGTGATAAGAATGAAAACTATTTTCAGCTTGTTAGGTGTGAGTGTGTTTGTGTGTGAATCTTAAGGTAAGTCTGCGCACAGACTTTTGTGTGTCTGTGAGCGTTTTTTGGTGCGCGGCGTTAGTCATGCTGCTCGTCTAAGTTCTCCTCAGTGTGCTTAAGGTTGAGACTTTGCCCCAAGGCGTCTGTGTACACACTGGAATACAGAGGGAGACAGAAAAGACACAGTAGAAGAAAAAGAAGAAGAAGAAGTAGGGCAGAGATGATGACAAATGCAGGGGGGATTCATTTAGAGCTGTGATGGAGGCGCCGTGGTCCAGATCCTGCCGACCTCTATCCTCGCATAGCATCTGCCAGCATCACGAGCCTTCAACAAGCCCCCCGAAGAAAGCGTCCTGTTCTTTTCTCCTCTTCCTGCCACGGCCACCCTCTCACCACCTTCCCCACCCATCGCCTTCCCACCTCTTCAGCCTCCGAGCGCTCCAATCTGCCCAAGTCTGCAAAATGTGATGAGGCAGGCATGCGGGCGGAAACATGGGAGAGGAGTGTTTGAGGGGGTTTGAGGGGGAGACGGCTGTTGCTAACGGGAGAAATTCTCCTAATTAAAAAAAAAAAAAAAACCTTCTTAGTAAGTGTTTCGGAGGGGTTCTCGCTGTGTGGCATGGGTACTGAGTAGATGGATGGGTGGACAGATTATGAGTCAGCGCTAGCTCGCGGGAAGAAAGTGTCAGAGAGCTCTAAGTCTGACTGACAGCATCTGCAGAGGTCGCGGGGACACAGGACAACATCAACCATCTCACAAGGGATGCAGAGAACACAATGGCCTTTTCTCATTCAGTGCTCCTACTGAACACTTCACAGAAAGTGTTGGTTGTATAACGAAGGCAGCACTGCTCAGTCGGTGTGTGTGAATTTGGCCAGCGTCCTAGAGAGAGTCTTTGATAGACTCATTTAGGCCAACATTAGTAATGAGTCTGGCCCAGCTCTTGCTTGTAGTTGTTGTTTAGAATGCATTTTAAATGCTGGCTGTAATTCCAACATCTTGTTCAAGGCCTGCTCTCCTGGTAGAAGAAATACCCTCTGGTGAAGCTAGGAAAAAAAGGCTTTTTTTTCTTACACGCGCACGTATATCGTATTTACCGCTTTGTGCTTGTTTACATCCGCATGTGTGTGTTCACATGCAGGCGTATACACGTGTGTGTGTGTGTGTGTGTGTATATGTGTGTGTGTGTGCCTCTTCCCATTTGAGACACAGTTCATCTGCTGTGTGCATTCTCTTTATTTATATTTATGGAAATCGAATGCTGTGCTTCTCCACAGGATGAGAGAACAGCATCTTTTTCCCCCAGAATTAGCATTTCTTTCCTTTTTAGCTGTTGATTTTACACAGTGTGAGTTCTGCCGCTTTAGGTGCTGATATCTGTTTGAATTACCGCAACATCGTTGCATTTTAATTTGATTCTGTTTGACTGTGTACACTTCAATTTAAATTCATAACTGAGAGAAGTTTAGCCCATTGTATCTGTATCGTAATGTGTAAGTTTGGGTCTTTGCATATAACCTGCGTGTTAGTCGTGTGCATGTGTCTGTGTGTACATTAGCACAATTTATGTATTAGAGAGGGAGAGGGAGAGCCGTCTCATCTTGCATCTATTATGCATAGAGCTCGCAAAGTCCCTCTGCTCTCTTTTTAAACTGTTCCAAGATTGTTTGGAAGTCAAATAGAGATGTGTAAACAGCGTGCATCTACCAGCTGGACTGACTTGTTGGCACCAGTTTTACTGACGATGCCAAGTTTGATCCGAGTTTATTTTTATTTTATTTAATGTTTCTCTTTTCACCCTTAAGCGGCTTATTAATTCGCATTATTAAAACTGCTGAAGGATGTCCTGCCTGCACTAGAAGGAGCTCTTTTGCTCCTCCTCGTCTCTTCAGTTTGATGGGCTTTGGTTTTCATGACATCTGCTGTGTGCTGCAAAGTTCTGATTTAAAAATACCAATAGTGATTATACAAGAAAATGCCAAAAGTATACTGATACCATTTGGATGAGAACAGAGCATCCAACCAAAGGTTTGATGATGTTTCTTTCTGATGTTTCTTTGTTTGACTTCATCACAGGGCTATTTAATTGGACTGATATCACAGCATTGTCATGAACCAATCCTGCACACTTTCTGTACTGATGGTAGCATCATCTTGTTCACAGTACTACCCATCACCTGAAGCTACATGATGGTCATGAATGAATGAACAAGGTCCAAACTGTTGTTGCTAGTGGTGGGAATCACCAGAGGCACCACGATACGATTTCATCACGATACTTAAGTCACGATACGATCTTATTGCGATTTTAGTTCGTTTAGTTCAAATTCGTTTTAACGCCACTAATTTCTTAAACGCAGTCAATCTTTCAGAGGTTGTAGCGGGCTCAGTTTTAAAGCTAGAGAAGATACGGTACCATATGAAACTAGAAAACCTAAAGAATCTATTGGTACCAACCATGTCATACTAGCTTGTCGTGAAGGAGGCTAAATAACTCATCAAAGTTACGCTAAATTTTGACGAGGAAAAACAGTTTTGGCCATTTTCAAAGGGGTCCCTTGACCTCTGACCTCAACATATGTGAATGAAAATGGGTTCTATGGGTACCCACGAGTCTCCCCTTTACAGACATGCCCACTTTATGATAATCACATGCAGTTTCTGGACAATATTTGTCATTGTTTTGTGTTGTTAATTGATTTCCAATAATGAATATACTGTATACATACATTTGTCTACGCTCAAGTTGATAAGAGTATTAAATACTTGATAAATCTCCCTTTAAGGTACATTTTGAACAGATAAAAAAAGTGTGATTAATCGCAATTAACTATTTTGATTCGATTGACAGCCCTAGATGAGTTATATTGCGATTTATTACCTTTTTTCAATTGCAAATTATACAGTTTGTCAACATCTGTTTTATCTCATAAGATACACTTTTCTCTCTGTTCATCTCAGAGATTTCATTCACATACTGTATATTGAGGTCAGAGGTCAAAGGACCCCGTTGAATGTGGCCATGCCAGTTTTTCCTCGCCAAAATGTAGCATGACTTTGGAGCGTTGTTTAGCAAACATGACATGGTTGGTAGCAATCGATTCATTAGGTTTTTCTAGTTTCATATGATACCGGTATCTTCACTCTAGCTTTAAGACTGAGTCTGCTACAACCTCTGAAATACAGAATAGCGTCAGTCGGATTGTTAAGAGGTTAATAGTTTACAATATTGCCACGCAAAATATCGCGATACTATGCTGTATCAATTTATTTCCCCCACTCCTAGTTGTTACCATGCATGCCATGCATCGCCTCATGTGGTTGACAACACACTCAATTCATTAGTTATTGAACATTTTTTACTGATGTTTCTTCGCTCACTGTAAATGTGTTTTAGTTTATGGTGGGCAGGAGAGCTCCCCTCTGAGCTAATCTGCTGTTGTATCCCGGCAGGAAAGAGTTTGAAGCGTTGCGAATTCTCAAATTGGTCATCGTACCCGACCACTGTTTTGTGATTTTGACTCTTGTACTGTGGACAAGTGATTACTCATTGTGTTCTCGCAGCCCGAGCCACCTGGCGTCTTGTTCATTTAGCGAGATGCAGCCTCCTACATAACAAACGCTTTGATGAGGTGTCTTGTTCATGTCCATTCATTGTACACCTTTTTTTAAGATTTGTGCTTTTGAAAAGCTCAGCAGCAGCTTCTGCAATGCTCAGACTTGCTCTCCTGGCCCACATAAACATGAAAAGTCTGTAAAATCACACCTGTTTATATCCTGTTAATGTGTGGATTTCTTTTTTTTTTCATCATCCAGCCTCAAAATGATACAAAGATGGTACCTAAACTTGGGCCGACTGAATTTGTATTTATTCTTATAGGAAAGTAAGTTTAAAAAAAAATGTGCCAGGCAGATGTGCTCAATGAAAAATGACAGATTGTTTTAAGGTAAACAGTAAAGGGACTCTGTCTTCTTACATTTACTAAGAAGAATTTTCAAGAGGGCTATAATTATCTGGTGCATGAGTGGAATAGTCACACGTGCATTTGGCTGCATAATTTACAGTATTTAAGTCACGTGGCCTCACACGTACAGCCTGACATGAGAAGCTGTTTTGTGTCTGTACGCTGGTGGAGGCTTGAATTCTCCATGCAATTGTTGTTTTTTTTTTCACATTGACAAAGCAACTGAAAACGTCTTGGTAACACTTACTGGATTCTCCAGACTCCAAAAAAAAAAATCAGATTTTGAAATTTTAATGAAACAAGGCGACGATAAGGAAGTCACAAGGACAGCTACAGTTATCTTCATGTGTTTAACATCTGCCAGTACTACAAACAACCGCCAACACAATCAAAGGAGAAAGCTGCCAGTTAAACAGGGAAACTAGATGATACGTAACACTGGAACCCTACAGTAACTCTTCCTATATCGTCACTTCCCTCCTCCTGAGCCAGTTTTCCTGTATTCTGTCAATTAAACACATTTTAGTGACTTGAATTATGCATTTGAGGGCCAATGTTAATTAGCTGGTGTATCATACTGCCATTGTCTTTTCTCTAAGCTCCAGCGGGAGCAATTTCACTGTTGCAGTTACAGTTGCCAAAGTGATAAAGTCAATGCAATGTTCTTGAAATATGTCTAGTCAGGATTTGGTTAAAGGGATAGTTCTGGTGTTTTGAAATGGAGTTGTATGAGGTACTTATCCATAGTGAGTGTATTCCTACAGTACCCCCAGTTTGGAGAAACAGACAGGAGTACGGGCACGGGAGCAAAGCAATGTACCGCTGTGGACGAGGACGGCAGAAAAACATATTTTAGCCTCCTAAAATAGTGGCTCACATAAAAAAATTGATGTGTACGCTATATTTAGAATATTTTCACGGCTTTATCTTGCTGTCAGACAGCCCATTCTGCTCTCTCCAAAGCCATCAGACTCCGTTGACAAAAACAGCATAGATGAGTTTCACTTTCAGTTCAGTTTTCCATCGCAAAATATTCTAGATATAGTGTACACTTCAACGGCTATCAACTTTTTTAGGTGAGCCTTTCTTTTAGGTGGCTAAAATGTGTTTTGCTGCCGGTGTTGCACTGAAATCTGCGACCACCAAAATGTGACCGCGGAGAGCCAGCAACACATCAAGGTCACCATTTCTGACGGCTGTCGTCAAAAAATGTGACCCCACTGTACCTCTCTTATTTTTCTTTAAGAGTTTTGTGAATACATCTTTAAATTAAGTTTTTTTTTTAACAATTTAGTTTTGTGTGTTTTCTGTCACATATTTGCCTCATTAATTATACAGGTACAGTGGGGTCACATTTTCTGACGACAGAAATGGTGACCTCATGTGTTGCTGGCTCTCTGCGGTCACAGATTTCGGTGGTCACAGATTTCAGTGTAACACCGTCCCCGTCCACAGCAGCACATTGCTCTCCTCCTGTGTCAGTACTCCTGTCTGTTTCTCCAAACTGCGGGTGTGCTGACCGTCATCTACTGTAGGTAATACACTGACTATGGATAAGTACCTCATACAAGCCCACTTCAGAACACACAAACTTTCCCTTTGCCCATTTCCCATTTGACCAGACAGCCACCTTCACAATCTCCAACCGGATTTCACTACATATAAGTGTGGAATAAAATATACTGCACAGATTGCAGCACAGACATTTTCTAGAATTAAATGATAGCGTTTAAGGTTCATCTGCTTTGGTAAATTTTCTCCAATATGCAACTTGATTTGCAGGTTAGATTTCTCCTCAGCACAATATTGTGTAAAGAGGGCAGCACCTGCAAATTAACTGCAGCCTCTTAGACGTTCAAATTGCAGCACACAGTAATTTGGTAGTTTTTATTGATCTCGCCGCTCTATCCTCATAATTAGATTTCTTCCTCTCCAATTTTTGTTCTCTCTTCTCAGGCGGACTATTTCAGCTGCGTGGCGACGGTGGTTTTCATTCGTAAGGAGAATTGTCTGTACCAAGCCTGTCCGTCTGAAGACTGCAACAAGAAGGTCGTCGACCAGCAGAACGGACTGTACCGCTGCGAAAAGTGTAACAGAGAGTACCCCAACTTCAAATACCAATTCATTCTTAGTGTAAGTGCATACAGTGCACATCATTAATGCTTGTTTGTCACAGTGCCGCTGACTTTGAGGAATATTGTAGCCTCTCTATGATCACTCAAACGTACACATGAATAATCCCTCGCCCCTCTCATCATCATCATCTGTCTGTCTGACTCTCAGGCCAACTTAGCAGACTACGGGGATAACCAGTGGGTGACATGCTTCCAGGAGACAGCTGAGGTCCTGTTGGGTCACACCGCAGAAACACTGGGACAGCTCAGAGACACAGTGAGACACACACACACACACACACACACACACACACACACACACACACACACAATTGCCTTTAGAATTTTTCCAGGAGGTCTAACAGACTACTTCCTGTAAAGCACTGGCCCTGACTTTGTATTTACCTTGTTTTTTGTGTGTGTGTGTGTGTGTGTGTGTGTGTGTGTGTGTGTGCGTGTGTGTGTGTGTGCGTGCTCCTAAGGACGAGGCTGCGTTCGATGAAGTCTTTCAGAAAACCAACTTCACAACTCACATCTTTAGAAACCGAGTCAAGCTGGAGACGTACAACGTAAGTAGCTATAAACAGGAGCACAATAGAATGTGATACAATGCAATGCAATTTAGTTTCCCAGGAATAAAAGAGCAGAATGCAATAACGTACAATGGTGCTCATCATTGTCCTGCAAGCTGAGAGGCATTTTTTTCAATGATCTCTGCCTTGCAGGAATACTCGACCCTGATTGGTTTGTGCATGTCCGTCAGGAACAGCTGTCTTATCGCTGTTCTGAACAAATACACCAGCAGTACGCTAATAATGGTTCTGGAAAAATAGGCCAGGGATGTGGCATTGTTAAAGCAGTAAATAGTCTCATTTAGGGTCAATTTCACAATCAAACCGAAAAGTTGGACCAGCTACAGTATATAGACCTAATCTCTCTCTCTCTCTCTCTCTCTCTCTGTGTTAAAGCAGCTTCTTTAATATGACAGTTGCCACGTTTCAGTTATGACATTATAATTGGAAATTGCAACACTTAAAGGTCTTATACTGTAGATAACATTTTTATGCAGATGAATAATTTCAAATTAGGGTTGTCAATCAATACAAATATTTAATCGCGATTAATCGCATGATTGTCCATGATTGATCACAATTAATAGCAAATTAATCACACATTTTTATCTGTTCAAAATGTACCTTAAAGGGAGATTTGTCAAGTATTTAATACGCTTATCAACATGGGAGTGGGCAAATATGCATGTATATATTTATTATTGGAAATCAATTAACAACACAAAACAATGACAAATATTGTCCAGAAACCCTCACAGGTACTGCATTTAGGATAAGAAATATGCTCAAATCATAACATGGCAAACTCAAACCCAACAGGCAACAACAGCTGTCAGTGTGTCAGTGTGCTGACTTGACTATGACTTGCCCCAAACGGCATGTGATTATCATAAAGTGGGCATATCTGTAAAGGGGAGACTCGTGGATACCCATAGAACCCATTTTCATTCACATATCTTGAGGTCAGAGGTCAAGGGATCCCTTTGAAAATGTCCATGACAGTTGTTCGTCGCCAAAATTTTGCATAAGTTTGGAGCGTTATTTAACCTCCTTCGTGACATGGTTGGTACCAATGGATTCTAGTTTCATATTATTATGAATATATTATATTATATAATACATGATTGTGATGTGAATTTATCATTTAAAAAAATGTTGACGGGTCCAAAATGAATGTTTTGTTTATCTCTGTGGAAGATATCTGACGTTTGGTTCCCACTACTAACAAGGTGTGACATCTAGTGGCTGAATGTTATCAATGGCACCTTTAATGTTTGTCAACTGCACAAGATTCTGTTTTTGGCAGATAAAAAGTCTTCTGGTGACGAATAAAGGAAGATGGTTACAACATGACGAGAAGGCAGAGCTTGCAGTGTTTGCAGATTTAGTATTTTGAATGGCACAAAGTATTTACTGATGTGCATCAACCTTTAGGGTGAGCAAGTTGCAGGCAGAGGTGGAAGGGTTTCTTTCCAAATAGTGAAGATCTTCACAATGAACACTACAAAGAAAAACTGAACACTCACTGTTTTACGTAGTTGGAGCGTGATACATTGAGGTGCGTTGTTTTAATTAATGGGCCGCCTGCCATCCGTGAATTTGCAGCAACCAGACATCGTCGTCAGTTATTATCTTCGGCTGAACCGCGGTCTCGCGCATGTAAAGCCACAAAACAAGATGCGCAGTATAATCACAACGCACTGCCAGTCACACAACATGAATCCAAAATCATTTCAATTAGTATCACAGTGACAAGGGAGTTGTTATGTAGCCAGTGCACCAACCGAAAACAAATACAGCTGTGGATTCATTTCTCTTAATTAGGCACTAATTAGCATTTAGCTATTGTCTGTCTAAGCCTAATTAGCTCAATTATTCAGAGGCTAATTTGCTACTGGGGGCACATACCGAGAGTCTGAGTGGAATGATGGAGATGTAGAATGAGCTCTGAACGGTCTTGTGTCCTGACCTCAAGAAAACCTACAAGGAACGCTGGCACAAAGTTCATAAAGCGTTCTTCATCGTCTGGAAAATAATGCGAAACCTTTTCGATGAGGAGTTAAACTTGGGAAAGTATTGTCATTCAGTCTTTGTACACACAAAGGCACATTTTCTGTAGCTGCTGTAGGGGGATATTTGTTGCAGTGAGGAGGAATCTTCCCCTCACGACTTGAAATACTCTTGACTGTCTGTTTACATTAAATGTCAGCACGCCACTGCTACTTACCATCGAACAAGAAAAAGCCTGAAGGCCCACTAGCAGACGCTGGAGGCTGAGAAAACAAGTGTTGGTCAGAACAAACAACACATATTGATGATTTGGATTTTATATCAGCCTTACCAGTAGTGGAGCTCAATTGCAGTTTGTCCTCAGGGCTGCATTATAGGAAGAGTCACGGGGTTCAAGCACGGATGTTCTCTGTAGATCATCCTCTGAGAACCATTAACATCCACAGCAAATGACCGTGGCAATCTGGACATTAAAATGTGAGACAGACAAACTGACAGTCATCACAATCCTGAGATTAAAAAATGTAATTAAAGAATTACAGATTATTAATTAAAGATTAAAAAATGGAAATGAAAAATAGAAAACATGTTAGCAGTGTTCAAAACAACTAACTGAGTGATCACTTTGTTAGAAATATGACCAGCTCTCAGCTTCCTAAACCGAATCAGTTTAACATAATAGTGGACAGTGATTCCCAAACTGTGGTTCAGACGTACCTTTCAACACTGAAGAAGAGTCGCAGTCGGCAGTTGAGCCGCCGAGCGCCGCCACTTATAGCAAGAAAATGAGAAGACGTTACCAGGCTAACGCACAGGGCCAGAGGAACAGTAAAGGTTATATGTAGGCGAGGTGGCTCTTTCATTGTTACTTTGTTGGTATCTGCAGTAGGCAGTGTTACTTTGGAAATTTGGTTTGGTACAAAGTGAAACATGGTCTTAAAAATTTGGGAACATTGGCACAAGGCACTATAAGCACTTGTCATTAATGTCTGTATTTTACAGTGCATGCCAGTATTTGAAGCAGAGAGAGCAAGAAGGTGCATTACAGTAGTAGATTGGTGAAGTTTAACTCTAGCCCAGCTAGACCGTAAAAAAAATATGTAATGTGTTGTAGTTGTCTAATTGATTTAACAGTGATAAATAGAAATACAACAGTTCATGTGGAAAAACCTCAGCTGTTAATCACACATCGACGGTGAGGAGCAGAAGTGTGCGAAACAGGTGTTGAGGACATATTTAGGAATAGATGTCAAGACCTACACAATTAACACATACAGTTGCAAAGTCACATCTATTATTTTCCCGCACCTTTTTCATGCATTGTCATATTTTTTGTAGTGTTATAGAAAAAGGGGCAAGAGTTGATGAACAGGAACAATGTCAAATTGCTAATTCTCAGCATGCCACCAAGTAGAGATAATGAGGTCTGAGCAGATACATATTCTACACAGGACTTATCAATGGATTCACATTTCTTTTTCAGTGGGTGTTAGACAAAGTTTACTGTTTTTGTTTCAAAGCTTCCGATTCAAAAAGACGAGCCGAGAACAGAAAGTCTGTGATTCGCTTGTTCGGTGCGTCTGTCTACCTCGGCCTCAGTTCTTTCCCACAGACTTCTGAGTGCAACACAAGACAGAAAAGATCAGACATCTACCCCAGTGTTTTCATAAAAATAGAACAATGTAATGAAACGTCAGAGCTTAACAAGATTAATGAAGTTACAAAATTTGTGCTTTGTCATTTTTCACAAGGACACGGAGAAACTGCTCAGGATCATATTTTAAAGTTGCTGCTTGTTCTCTTCGCATAGAAACTCAAGTTTGAATTATTTTAGGGCAGAGCAGAGATGATACACTACCAACTTTTAGACTTAACAAGCACAGTGCACTCAAGTTTTTCTGCAATCAAGTATAAATATTAAACCGCACAAGCTGAATGATACACAGTTGGTGATTTCTTTGCTTAATCTCCTGATTTTCAGACTTAATTAAGCATTTTTTATGGTGTTGGAGGTGTTGGACTAGACTTTCTGACAGATTTGTTAAAAGTTAATGTAATCAATATTTTCATATAAATGTTTTCCCTCTCTATTATTGATGACTCAAGAGATGAGACTTTATTGATCACCAGAAGGGAAATTCATGTTAAAAGACACAGTTTAAAGAGGTGGGAAACAGATAAAGTATTTAATATAAATACATTTAAAAAGCTATATAAGAGGGCTGTCAAAGTTAACGCAAATTCGTTTTAACGCCACTAATTTCTTTAACGCAGGAACTTGAAGTTTTAAAGCTAGAGAGAGGATACTGGCATCATATGAAACTAGAAAACCTAAGGAATCCATTGGTACCAACCATGTCATACTAACTTGTCGTGAAGGAGGCTAAATAACGCTCCAAACTTGCGCTAAATTTTGGTGAGGAAAAGCTGGCATGGCCATTTTCAAAGGGGTCCTTTGACCTCTGACCTCAAGATATGTGAATGAAAATGGGTTCTATGGGTACCCACGAGTCTCCCCTTTACAGACATGCCCACTTTATGATAATCACATGCAGTCTGGGGCAAGTCATAGTCAAGTCAGCACACTGACACACTGACAGCTGTTGTTGCCTGTTGGGCTGCAGTTTGCCATGTTATGATTTGAGCATATTTGTTATGCTAAATGAAGTACCTGTGAGGGTTTCTGGACAATATCTGTCATTGTCTTGTGTTGTTAATTGATTTCCAATAATAAATATATACATACATTTGCATAAAGCAGCATATTTGCCCACTCCCATGTTGATAAAATTATTAAGTACTTGAAAAATCACCCTTAAGGTACATTTTGAACAGATACAAAATATGCTATTAATTTGCGATTAACTATCGATCTCTCATAAACACAAGATTTAAAGTGGTGCTTTTATGTGATTCTTTGTGGAGAAACTCAGTTTTACAGATCTGTTGATTAAATCAACTAATCGATTATTTGACAAAATTGTATAAGTGTTAGTCGACTCTGAATTTCTTTGGTCGAGGACAGTCCGAGGTGAGATGCAATAATTGTTTAAATATGGGGATAACGGCACACATCTTCAGACACTCTTCTGGAAGACATTCATGGTGTTGCACTCAGTTGTTCACAGACAGAAATAGTAAAGAATCAAAATAGAGAAGTTCTGCCTACTTTTCTCAACTCTGCACACCTCTCCAACCCCGCGTGAAGTGGGCTTGATTGTCATATTGTCGGTTTTGGAAAGTTAAAGAAATTGTTGGAAGCAGCCATCCCACAATTCAGGCGTCAGAAAGGTGAACAGGGAGGGGGTTTGAGACGCTGTTCAACCATCCAACAAGCACTTCTGTTTAGGCATGCTGGCCCCTTATCGGCATTGTAGTGCGTCTGAGTCCAGAGCTTTGGAGGTTGGAAAGTTTTTAGGTTTGATGTTAAACAGAGGACTCTTTCTTTGACTTCCACATACAGCAGGAAGTGATTGTTTTGTAAGTTTAGGCAGCAGCTCCATCCTTCTGTTTAGAAAGACCAGGATAGATAGTTACTGTGGCATCATAGCTACGCAAGTGATCTCTGAAAGCACACATACAATCATCACAGCAGTGACCGCTAATTACCAGATTGCCAGATGAAGAAAAATGTCACATATAAAATTCCATCTTAACTGTGTGTCGTGTTTTATTAAGGTGGAGCCCAACAGAGGCAGGAGAGTTTAGTTTAATATAGGATCCCTATTAGCTGTGCACTAAAGCACAGCTAGTCTCCCTGGGGTCCACATTTAAAAACATACATTAAACATACAACAGTGTGCAGTGAATTAGACACTTGGTGCTGAAGACTTCAGTGCAGCAGAGGCCCATGAGCTCATCGCATAGTGGAGTTAATGGCATTCAGATGATGGTGAAGATCAGATTCGGCCTGCAGGATTGGATTTACTGAGCACACATGAGTGAGTTTTTCACATCTAATTTGCATTTGTTTAAAAGGCGATCCGAGATTATTGATGCGCTCAGAATTCGGGAAAGTGTATCTGATTACAACTAATAAGGAGGTGCAATCTATTGAGTCCCAGTCTTGGTGAGTCTGTGAGTCTATTCCTGGTTGTTCGTCTTGAATCTGTGATATTTAAATACGTATAAGTAATGTATGTAGAGGTATAAGCAGTGTCCCCAGGAGGGCCTCAAACGTGTGTGTGCATATATCTGTGCTTGTATAGGAGTGCATCTGTCTGTCTGAAGTGAATTAATTGATTTTGTCTCAATGAATACATTAGTGTCAGAGGGGACCGTCTTTCTTCTGCCTTATGTTAACACACAGGCCATTGAGAGCCAAACACACACACACTCAACACACTCGCGTTACATCATCAACAAACCACATCCTTGGTAATCCTTCGTCATCATCACATTCAGGTCTTTTTTTCGCCGTCCTTGTGCATGTGAAAAAGGGTTGAGATGGTTCTTATATGGCTGAAGGTGAACACCTCCTTTGTAGACGGAGCACGGAAATATTCCCAGAAGCTGCCACTGAAAGCCGTATGAATGTGATAATCGCCTCTGTTACTGTTCCTCTTTAACTAGGATCTGACAATGAGCACTAATGACGGGGTGGGTGAACAAATTAACAAAGACACTCAACAATTCAGTATCCCTTCAGTGTACTTTTGATGAAGCTCACTGTGTTTGGTTTCTATTGAGACAGGAATGTTAATTCAACCTGACAGAAGGTAGTTGGAGGTGCTGTGGAGAAAGTGGGGCTGCTGTATTGTAATCAGTGCTGTTTCTGTATTTCATTGACCATTTGTGAAGTCACATTTAGCGATGGTGCCAATTTTTAAAGTTGATGAGATAAATAGAAAATAATGTAACTTTAAAATATGCAGGATGTAATAATAGACTATATATAAAAAGTGAACGTAGTCAGAGTGACATCACCCATTGGTTTATGGACTGTTGTTTTGAAGCCTCGAGTTCGTCATTTTGGCTGTCGCCATCTTGGTTTTTGCTCGTGTCTAGAAGGGAATCCGCAAATTGCGAAATCTGATCTGAGATATGGAAAAACTTGCAAAAACTCTTGTGAGACTTGGTGCCTGACGACCTATTTTAACCTTAACTATTCAAGGTCAACGCCTGACCTTAACAATCTTGCGAGAGTTTCCCCTGTTTGCCGGTTCCCTTTTAGACACTACCTTGGTTTTTGGCCCTCACCATCTTATTTTTTTTGCACTAGAGGGTGGAGCTAAGTACATCTGAACGCTGAGTAAGACATTTTAAGCCAACCAAAATGTTAATATTAACTTTCATGAACTGAAATCACACTCTGAAAGTGTTAAAGTTGTAACCTGCAGTAGCCACCGGTCAATCACAAGGTAGCCACGCCCCAAAGCATCCTCTGCTTTATGGTCTATTTGACTCTAAATGGGACCATAATTTACGAAATGATTATCATGCTGAATTGAAGAAGACTTGAAACTAACGATTGAGACCATAAACTAATGTTTACAATGTTTACTGAGGTATTAAATCAAGTGAGAAGTAGGCTCATTTTCTCATAAACTTCTATACAATCAGACTTCTTTTTGCAACCTGAGGAGTCGCCTCCTGCTGGCTATTAGAAAGAATGCAAATTTAAGGTACTTCCTCATTGGCTTCACTTTTCAGACGAGTTAGCCCACTGGATGTAATACAACACTGAGTCTACAACCACATTAGCTGCTATTTGAGGCTGTGCCGAGGTACAGCGGTGCTTTGAGCTACAGGCTAACGTCAGCATGCTAACATGCTCACAGTGACAATGCTAACATGCTGAGGTTTACCATGTTCAGCGACTTAGTTTAGTGTGTTAGCATGCTAACATTTGAAGAAGCTGAAGGTACGTTTGTAAATTTGATAGAATTCTCATTCACATCAGTTTGTTGTATTCTTTACAGTTTAATTATCCACTTTTCTCTGCAGAAATCCTCAGTTTTATGTCATTTTATTGTTCACTACAGTACCTCATTAATTCTCTGAGGTAGTAAGAGGTGTGTGTTGGCTATTCTTCGGTAGCACGTGTGTGTCTACATATCTTGTCATCGTGCCAGCATCCAGAAGTTGCGTTGTTTTAATTCTTCAGGGAAGAACCTCACTGTCTGAAATTGAGTCACCGAGCAGGGGTTGAATGTTAGGCTCCTGAATAATTGTTTTTTCCAGATGTGACTGGAATATCAGCCTGCGCACATTTAATTAACGAGCCGTCTTTCTCACAGTACCCCGTCCTTTGGAAGACCATTATTTTTAAATAAGTTGTCACCTTTTGTCAAGTGGAACCTTTGTCTCGCCGGCCCCCCGTATTGTTTAATTTTCCTGCTATCTTCAGGTAGATGCAAATTGAAAATACTAATAGAGGTGTTGAACCACATATGAGATAATGGGCAAATGTGAAATCCTTGATGCCGGTTATGCTGGCTGAATTGCTAATTGATTAATGATTTGTCTCGGGATTAATCCTTCCTATAGTGAGATTATAATGGAAATGAGCTTTTGGCTCCACGTCGTCATGAGAAACCACTCCATTATTTGATATATAATGTGAGGTGTACCTCGCTGATGGTGGCTGTTACTACAAAATAGTTGAGACTGAGCGACACTGAATTGTGTGGCATTATATTTGTGCTCTCCTTAAGCAATACTGTGTAATGAATTCAATTAGAACATGTTTTTATTATTTGTTTGTCTTTATAATTAAAGATAAACACAGTCTGAACACCCTGCTTTTGTTGACATCCTCTTACACACTGGTCCCCCACAAACTGCATTCACCATAGAGATGTTCAAGGTTGTTGAGAAATCCTTTGATTCATCATTTGTATCTATAGAGGTATCAGTCGTCTACAGCAGTGGTTCCCAAAGTGGGTGCCTTGAAAAACAGAAGAACTAAGCGATACATATCGAAATGAACGTAGGTATTAAAAACCCTGTTTAAAAATCGGGACCACTGATCTCCAGAAAGTCCCGTCAGCTGGCACCGAACACCAACCAACACCGGATAGATCGTCAATACTCCACCAGAAGCAGCTTCCACCATTAGGCGACAGACTTAAACCCCTTCGCTTGCTGGTCTCAGTGCATTCTCTTAAAAACACTTATTTCTTGAGTGATGTTGATCATAGAGGCTTGAAGTGTCTCTTCATCAGATGTTGACTCGTGGTTTTCCTTCCCTCCTCAGGATGAGAGTCGAGTGAAGGTAACAGTACTGGAGGTCCTGCCAATAGACCACAGGGGATACAGCAGGACGCTCCTCGGTAACATCCGCAAATTGGCCGTGTGAACTCCGTCCCAGTCATCCAAACGGCTGCCTTGTGATTAAACACGTCTTCCACTGGTCTCTGACTGGTGTTCACCAGCGAGATAACAGCATATCTGACTGAGGCAGTAGAGGGGCGGTCGGTGACTCATCTGGGTAAATGGCAGCCAAACAACAGACTGATATTTAGTTGTTCACTTCCTTCAACATGCCATTTGTGAAACACACAGGAAATTACGTCATGGAAATTACTTTTTACATTTTAATTTAATAACATTTTAACAAAGAGTTTTGACTATTTGATTACACATAATTGTGTTTGAGGTGTTTTTTTTATTTTGTATCATGTATCATACATGCTAAGATCGCAGCGCTCTCTTCTTTTATAAACAAATGATTCATCTCTTTTGGTTTCAAATCTGTGACGCTCAGTGTTGAGTTGAGTAAGACGTAGATGAGTCAGATTTTAATGTTCATTGTTTGGTTTTAAAGATAAAGCATGGCCAAAGTGTGTGGGAGAGATTCACGTGTTGGCATTTGTTTTAACTGTTTCACTCACAGTGTTTGCTGCTTGTTCAAATGATTCTTTGAGTTTAAAAAAAAGTGATGTTTGGTTTGCTTCAACAGTTCTTGCAAATGTCAAAAAAAAGAAACGAGTGATTAAAACATGTCAAAATAAAATCATCGTCTTCATCCCTGTTACACCATCACTCACTCTTGAAAAGTATTGAATTTACTATCCTCTAATCCTCCTCCTCACCCACACGTCGCATCTTTTGTGTTTAACGTATAGAAATAGAAAATAAGAGCAGGTCCGCGATATTGTTTTGTATGTGTTGTCCCGCCCTACTGCACTGTGATTGGCCTGTACCACTGTGCTGTGATTGGCTAGTACACATTGCCTAAACGCCTCTTATGATTGGATGTTTTTCTCTTGCTGTCAGAGCAGCGAGGCGAAGCTCTTGCCAGCGGAGTAGCCTACTGCCGGGCGGCGCAGAGCTCTCAACCTCCCGCCGGAGCAGGTAGAAGGCGGCAGCGAGGCCGGATCTGGGTCTGTTGCTGCCCGACGCCCTATCCTATCCTAACCTTAACCATTCGAGGTCAATGCCTAATCTTAACTATTCGAGGTCAGTGCCTAACCATAACTATTCGAGGTTAAACAGAATGTTCAAATTTGTTAATCCATCCATTTCCTGCCCCTTATCCCGATCCAGGTTGAGTTACTTTAATTAATGTCATCATTAGCAAAATATTGTTATATACAGCTGGGAAGTACTGTGATATAATGATAAATAATTCCAGGTCATATTGAGTTTAACATGGTGAAACCTGGAGAAACACTGTTTAAATATCACACACATTTCACTAATGAGTCATTTGTTTCTGCTCTTAGAAGCACCGTGCATAGCTGTGTTTCACACTGAGGTGGAAATCACTTCCAAATTAAACGTATCAACACTTCAAACTACGTTATCTTCACTGTGAGGAGCTATACGTTCAGACACCGGAAAGCAAGGACGGAGCTTCGGTGACGTGCCTCTCCTAAGGTGTGGCTCAAGGGCATGGCACTGATTTATGTTGGCAGCAAGCCGCCCCGCTCCCCGCTCACTCTGAGCGCCATCGGTACCATCTCCTGCCTGCTGCCTGCCACGCTGGGTGTGGAGATTAAACACGTACACACTGATCTTTTCATCCCAGTGTCACCTTTCCCTTAACTTTCTCTATTGTCTCTGTCTTCCTGTTTTCTTTTGTTCAGCGTTCAAAGGCCCGAGTCTCTAATCAGCTCTTTTTAATGACAACACAATCTGAATTAATGCGTTCATAGTGGCCTAACAGCATTAAAGGTTGCTTTTGATTCAGAACGGACACACAATTCGAACCACTAACAGTTCACGTGACACCCACTTTTGAGGTTTCCCTTTGCTCTGAAACCTTTCCAGGACATTTTCTAATTTTCTGGCGTAAGCAGATGCAGCGAGTGTAACTCTGTGTTGTGCTCGGCAAATCTAAAAAGGAGTCTGTGAGATCAGAAAGTCATTTCCAACTTAAAGCCTTGCTGGTGATTGAGACTTAAGATGGAGACACGTCAGTCTGCAGCCCCCCGAGGCATTATGGGACAGAGGAGGACACAGCGGAGAGATTAAGAGAAATACATTTTTTGTATTACCCTCAGAGAACTTTATCTGAATGTGACGTGCCGAGCAGTAGTGGACTGAATCGCTGGTAAGTTTGTCATATCTTCTTTCTGGGAATGTGGGACCTTCAGTCTGGTGAGTGTGCAGTTTGTCTCTATCTGCAGGATGTGCGCGAGGCTACAAGGACAGCGAATGGAAATGAGCTGCTGTTATCACGGAGGTCGTAGCCCTGATCACAGTCTATATGACCGCAGTCTTATCTTAAAACACACCGTAGTTCAGTGTGTGTGTGAGACTTTGCAAGAGACCACCATTCCTCAGTGCCTACATGGTGTAACACCACGACCTGGAACCATCAGTTTACAAACATTTACTGCGCAGACACAGGCCTTCATCACACATATTGTAGGGGTAATGGTGCCTTCAAATGGGGTCGTGTTTACGAGAAGAGTCCATATGAACCTACTGTTATGGAGAAATAGTATGTTCCAATTGTATGCATACTGCATGCAACAGTACATACTTTGTAAGGGCAGCTGCAGTATGTACTAAAAGTAAAGAGAAAAAGTCCTGCATTCAAAACCTTACCCGATCCCCCAACCATTCCAATGGACGTAGCTTTTCTAGGATGTCTAGATCTATGATTTCTGTCATCTGACTCCACCCAAATGAACACTCTTATTTGATTGGATGTCTATGAGCCAATCACAGCGTCCTACATCATCTAAAGTGGACTGCAGGTAGAGCCACACCCTCTTCTGCAGCAAGCATGGCCGACCGTGAGGCAAGGAGGAAGAGTAAGTCACATTTTCATCTATTAATCATGTTGTTAAAGGACATAATTTGTGTTTAAACTGTGTTTAAAGTAAATATGAGATGTTATATTAATTATACATGTCAAAATATATGAAAGATTTACAGCTACTCGGGATTTTTTTGAAAAACACCCATCCATTGGAATGGACGGGATGATCTGAATGTCACCGGAAGGGAAATGAATGGGGAAACACTGTTTTGATTTATTCTGATTTGAGTTTCTAATGATACAATCATAATATAATGCATCCTGTTGATTAAGTTCACAGAATATTCAACTGACGTAGTTACACTTTTAGATTTCGTTTGCATTTTTGGAGAGACAGAAGAAGTTATACATTTTCAACATCTGGCTAGAATGCACCAATCAGATTTCAATCTTCATCTGATCCGCCACAACACATGAAGAGTCGTAGGCTTTAGCTTTTCTTTTTACTTTTAGTACGTACTGCAGCTGCCCTTACAAAGTACGTACTGTTGCATGCAGTATGCATACAAGTGGGACATACTACTTTGTCATAACATTGCGCCTTGAACTTTGACCCTCTTCCTCATATATCCGCTGCGCAAAGGATTGTGGGTGAGAGTAGCCAGAAAAGCACACTGGCTTGCATACTGCAAAATGCGACCGGATGTAGTAGGACATCCTGGTATTTTTGGCATACTGCATTTGACATACAATGTATTGGGACACACTAAATCTTTTTCTGGCATACTAAATAACATGGTAGTAGAGGTATAGATTGCTCCAGGCCCTGGTTCCCTCGACAAAAAGCCAATGGGATTTTATTTTATTTTATTAATTTATTTGAAAGGGACAATACATGTAGGCTTTGTTACTTAAAGTGCAACCGATGTGATGTATATAGGACTTCTAGCCGTAGCTAATTTGCAGTTTGCGTAACTCTAATGTCGTGCCGTTTGGTTACCGTGTTAATGAATACTTTTGCATTGCTGGAATAGAGCAAGTCTGAGTAACAAAGCTTAAAATATACTCAGGAAATTGACAGTGATTATGCAGTTCGCCTTCACTGCAAAAGACCCGGACTTTGAGTGGCAATAAGCGCCCATGTAATGATTCCCCTCATGTGTTTTCATAATGCATTTTGCCTCGGCTACCTTACACATGAATCTAAAGCAATCATCATTAAGAGAAATTATTCCTCGGGTCTTCCCACACCCGCTGAGGAAGGTAACCTCTTTAAACCACTTGTGGGATACTTTTTATTTGAAGATACAGTAGGCACCTGCAGCAGAGGTGTGCTGCAGGGAAATGTAATGTGTATTAATACAGTAAACAAATGTGAACATTATAGCCTGTTTGAGCCACTGAAGCAAACAAAGATATGTTTAGTCATTCTCATTCTGTTAACTACATATTAGCCAAAGTCAAAATAATTATCTGATAAATGAAAAAAAATAAGTTTAATCAAGATGCTGTATATGTTCATAAAGCTTCAATAACATTTTTTGGCCACTTTCAAAACCAAAGTGGGAGGTCTGGTGGTCCTCCCCCAGAAAAAAATTTGAGTTTCAGAGACTTTTTTTCCTGCATTCTGGTGACTTTTAAAGTATGAAAATAACAAAATATTGAGCACACTGCAACTGCATTTTTATGTTAAATAGGCCTACTTTTAATTTTACTTTTAATTCTCAGGAAAATAAACTGAATAATTCGCCCCTCTGTTGAGAACTCGTGTGAATCTCTGGTATAAACTAATATTCATCAGTTTTTATTCATTTGTTGCCCCTGCTTGTGTAATTCTTTATCTTAGTACTCTCCATTTCTCTCTCCGTCTCTCACTCACTGAAGGTCCTTTCAGACACAATGCGACAACGGCACCACTCCGCTCTGAAACCCGTTATTTCCAACGGCTTGTGCCACACTACAGTGGCTTTTCGCTGCGTTGAGCAAAGCCCAACTTTGGGCGCTGCATGCTGTGAAATGCGGCGAGTGCAGCTCAAACCGCGTTGTGTCGCGAGCATCTTCTCTACCGGGACACGACATTTGGTGTAGCTGTATAGTCGTCCGGGTGGAAACAGTAGGGATTAGACATAAACAGGTCGAGATAACGAAAAGGGAAAAAAAAGTTTAAACGTTTGTCATAAATCGGGAGAAATATGGGAGAAGTGTGACCCCGGGAGGAAAGTGGGAGAGGGCAATGAAACATTTTCCCGGGAAAATTGGAAGGGTTGGCAAGTATGGGTTGTTTGTGCCCCGTGTGAAACCAGAAGTCAACATTGATTTATTTGTCACGTAACTTCAGAACTTAAGTAACGCCACTTCCGGAGTTAATCTAACCCAAACCACCATCTTTTCCTAAACCTAACCAAGTTTTTTCCTGTAAAGGGGAAGTTTATTTTTAAAATACTGGAGCAGAAATTTACACGATTAACGTGTTGCTGGACATTTATAGGAAAACGCATGAAAAATGAGGAATAACTTTTCGTAAGATATCATATGAACCGTCGTATCAGGCTACGTTACATTGTTATATACAAGTATGATTTATAGCCGCTTTAGAAAGACCAAACACTCTAAAGTTTACAAAGAAACGTAGAAATAAAAAGGGGGGGATCAAATTTTGCAAAGTCCAAGTCAATAATCACTTTTGAGTCTATTCATGTCTAGACTATATAAAAAATATTGGCTGGTGAGAAAGTATCACACAACAAAAACAACAGAGTAAATGAGCTTGAAGATTGTTTCTTTGTCTGAACCCAAAGGAAAGCGTGCAAACTTCAGACTCATCTTCTCTTTTATATTTTATTTTTATATTCAAATATGTGAACATAAAAGTGCTCCAGGGGGTCATATTGAAGTTTGTGAAAAAAAAAACGAACTCAGCCAGCGCACACAGCATCCCTTCAACTATCTACATGTTGTGCTTTGATGTGCATAACTTTAAAAAAAATCTTGTTTAATCCACAACATTCATCCACTGGCAGGAAGGAGAAACTGTGTTTTCCCCAAAGCTCGGCGAGGACCGTGTTCGTCGGCCTGCCAGACTCGTCTCTGCTGAACGTTTTGGTAGACAGTTTGACTGCCTGTTTCTGCTCAAGGATTTCACAGTGCTATCAAGGACACTTCCCTCTCTCAAGGGTGTTCACAGGCTCTGTTTCCTGCGTGTGAGTGTAAGTTATCCCAGATAAAAAGAAGCAGCATCGCAGGTATTCTGCAGGATCTTTCATGTTCGTGGCAGGGAGCGCCGTAGGTGCAGTTTTCTCGCTCTTAACTTCCCTCTCTTGTAGGAGGCCATTCTTTTGCTCAGCCCTCCCTTCTTGCCTCCTTCCACTCTTTACATAAATTACCCAATCCCCCCTTCAACGCCCTACTCGTTCCATTATTCTCCTCATCTGTCTTTTCCTGTCCACCTACAGTATCTGTTGTTTTTTTTCACACACTGTTTCCACCAGCATCATCATCATTCTCTCTCAGCTCCTCATCGATTTCTTTCTCCGCTCGGCGCTGCCTCTCATCTTCTCTCGTCTTTCTTTCTCTCCTACCCACCACCAGTTAAATAAACCTTCCCTATTACCCTCCCTCTCTCTCTCTCCACCACAAGCAGATTTGGCCTGAAGGCATTTATGTACGGGTTTTTTTTCTGCTCCACTTGGAGAGCCAGAGGCCATGCCAACACCAAGGCCAGCGTGCTCTATGCACGCTATGTGCCTGTACTTATGCATGATAACGCCTTAGAGATGGAAAGATTTTGAATTGCCAGTGCCAGCCAGTTTATAAAGCTGTGAACAACATGAGTCGAGGCACATGATGGATCATAACTTAAATGGTGAAATTATTGGATGCAGTAATGACATATACATGTAAGGTTTTCGGTGCACATTAGTGGTCTATCCCAAGAGGTGCGGGATAACTGGCAGATTCAATTGACGTTGGCATGTTTATATGGCATGCACACCTAATAAATGGATAATTAAATTAAACACTCCCAGGAAGGCTGTGAGTGGCGTCAGAGGGAGCTGGAGCGTTACATTAAATGTCACAATTTTCTTTTCTTTTTTTTTATTAAAAATGACATTAGATACAACAACCATTATTATTAGGCTGAAAACCTGAATCTATCAGGTTTTACTTGATGTTGATTTAGGGATTTTATTCTTTAAAGGGGACATATTGTGCTCATTTTCAGGTTCATACTTGTATTTTGGGTTTCTACTAGAACATGTTTACACGCTTTAAAGTCCAAAAAATGCTTTATTTTTCTCATACTGTCTGTCTGAATATACCTGTATTCACCCTTCTGTCTGAAATGCTCCGTTTTAGCGCCTGCCTCTTTAAGAGCCCCTCCTGAAAAAGCCAAGTCTGCTCTGATTGGCTTTTGAGAAAATTATGGCGCACCTTTGAAAAGGTAGTTCTCAAGCGGTGGGCGGTATATTCTAATGAGCCTGCATGTGACATTAGTCGGGTAGGAAGGGGGGGTTCCCATGTTCATATATCTTTCTAACTTAGTTTTTTGTAATCCTCAAGGTGTCTAGTAAACAAATTCTGATGTTCCCAACTCGAAATATTGCCCCAAGGCTCCGTTTGGGGGCCATCTTTGCAGCCATCTTGGATTTCTGACAAAATTCAAAATCTACATAACTTTTGAATTTAGCGAATGCGTCCAGCAAGACAATTCACAATTTTGTTGTGAAGGTTTTTTCTCTTTTTGCAATTTCTTAATAATTCAGTGATCATTTTAGAGAAGCGCCACCTATCGCATGGACTAACAACAAATTCTGTTGTTTGATTTGAAGGACATGTTGTGCTTTTTACCCAGATAATCCCTTACAGTGGCACATTTAGCACATGGCAAAATACAGTCATTTATTTCATACTCAACTAATTGCCAAAATCATGCACTGTAGAGTATTTCATAATATGTTTATAGAATTGAATTGGGACACAGTGTAGACCTCCGTTTTGCTTAATGATTTCCCAGAATGCCCTCCAGCAGCCCTCGATGATAGGATGAGAACTTGTTGCACTTCTGATGCCATTGAAGGGAGCATTATCAAGAGAGCGGGAGAATCGTGCATTCAAAAGAAACCGAATGAGAAAAAAATATGTGAATAGCAGCAGGCATTACTCAAAAGCGCTGTATTATATTTTTGTCTATTGTGGCCGCGGTCGACGGACAAATTGGTGTCTCAGGGCTCTGTTCTAAAGAATCAATGGTGCAGAGTGCTGCGCTCACGCTGTGGCAGCTGACTTTTGGATATTTCATTGCTGGTAGGCATGTGGCACAATTGAAGTTCAGGAACAGGGGGTGATTATGAGAAATATCAGAATGTGGTAGGGGCTCGCGTCAGTCATCATCAATCAAATTAGCTTTCTCTTCTGAAGGATAGGTCTCTGCTTCATGGAGCTCAGTCTGCAATACAGAGAAGAGTTGGAAGTGGATTCACTACAAAAGCTCCTCTCAAGGGGAAACTCATGTCCTTGTGTGGGAGGTGCAGAATCGCCGTGAGTGAATAAGTGGCACCTTAAATTAAATTAGCTTAGATAATACATTAATGCACTGTTGTAGGACATCAGTTATCCGAGACACAGTTTGATATGTGGGCAAACACAACCAGCAGCACAAAAAAGTTTTTCTTTTTGAATAAAGAATATGCTAAGGAGCATTAATACTATTTTAGTAGCTGTATGTTGTTTTTCTTTTTAACTTTGTCCTTTAACCATCAAATGCACATATTACTTGGCAAAATTGCCTGCAGGACAAAACTGCATGCTGTGTCACAATATCCCTTTGGTGTGTGGCAGGTGGGTGACACGAGGCCAAATAGCTGTAATACATGGCATCCAAATAGCACTGCCTCTCATGATGGCCATTTATTCATCTCTCTCCGCTTCAGGTAAAGTTGCCAGTAATTCGACAAAATGTCAGGAGGTGGGAGAACAACCGGTCAAAGTGTCACTTTACTAGCACAAAGTACACGCTGCGTTTTTCTTTGATGGATGTGTCCCTCTGTATTTGTTGTACGAAAACTGGTCAGCTGCCTTTTAAAATATCGATGTGACGCCAAGTCCACCCAGTTGTATTAAAACATATCAGAAATGCACCACAGAACAGCCAATCTCACTTTGTTGTCATTATTGAAACTTTTAGATTAGACTCAGGGTCATTATTTAGTAGTAGATCTTTCCTTTTAAAGGAACAGTGTGTAACATTTCAGGGGATCTATTGGCAGAAATGGAATATATTATATTCATAACTATGTTTTCCTTAGTGTATAATCACCTGAAGCTAATCACTGGCTCTAGAGAGAGCCTTTCACGTTTTTACGTCACCTGTGAGCCGCAGAGTGCTAAACCGTGGTACCGCCAGCCGCCGTCTGACTTCCGTTGCTCCTAAAGTAGTGTTATTATGGTAAGGATGACCTCTGAACGAGGCGAACGCACTCGGCGGCTCACGTTACCGCAGTCTTGTAAAGAGAGGAGCGAGCGGAGGGGTACTCAGTCGCTGGCAATCTGCAACCACACCACTAGATGCCGCCAAATCCTACACACTGTACCTTTAACGGTCTGGACTGTAAACACACTGCAGCTAAGCTAAGCTAAATGACCATACTCTGCATGGACGTACAGTTCAATAATACACTGCTTAATTGCAACAGGGAGAGACAAAGATATCACATTTTCCAAGGCAAATTAACAGTATGATTTATATAGTACTGATTTATAATAATAGGGTTTGGGTTATAGTTTTGATAAGCTATTTAAAATGTACATGAACCATAACCTCTGCACACCTGACACTGCTGCCTGCCTCACCAGCTTCCCCCTATTTCACCATTAGTGCCTCATAGCTGACATTTCGCCTGCTGGCTTTTGTCAGATTGTCCAGGCTTCTCTGTTTTTTGGCCACCTACCCACCACAACCTACCTGTTTCAGCATGGATGTGTCTGCTTTGCTGTAGATTCTGCTGAAGTCCTCAGTCTGTATCCTGGTTTCTGCATGTGGGTCCTGCTAGCAAAAGAAACCGTCCACAAAATCCAAAATATTGCATTAAAAACCCCTCAAAGTAGTGGGAGCATGACAACTGATTATTTCAAAATGGAATTTATCTTTAGTATTCGTATTGATTCCTCCTGCTGCACCAGTGGCTCAACATGTTTCAGTCAGTCCATGTGATGCCATCTCTGTATAGTGTCTCCTCTATCTTCTCCATCTGCATGACCTCTAATCTGATCACAGAGACGCAAACACTTGTTTGTTTTGCTTATCTGCAGGATTAGATACACCTGCTGGGACGGCTCTACTTATTCTACTTTTCTGTTATCAGCCAGAGAGAGAAAGAGGTGTGGGCTTTTAAAATGAGGTCTGCATAGATAGATAGCTGTGATTTAGCTTTTCATACATTCACGAATGAACTGGGGGGTTCTCCACCTTCACATTGTTGACGTTTAAACTCATCATGACACTAAGAGAAGCCTAAAGTCATTTGTTCATATTCAAAAAATATCCAGAATAAATTCTTGTTTTTCATATGTGAATGGATTGAGTGTGAAAGTTCATCATTGACCTTTTGAAAAAGTCTTAATTCAAGGTCTGCTTGTCTTGTCTTTTCCAGAGCTTTCAACCTCATCTCATGGTCTCAACTCTTCGTCAGCGGATGGAGGTCACATCATCATTATGGTAAAGTATTGGCTGATTCTGATTAAATTAACCAAATCAGATATATTAGATCAGGGGTGCCCAAACTTTTCCCGTGGAGGGCCAAAACCAAAACTTAATGGTGGGCTACGGGCCAAAAGCCAGCACCTACTGTATTGTATTATGTTGTTAAGATGCAAAATATTAGGATCCCAAGTTCACTTAATTGAAACGCCATTGCCATGTCATTATCACCTGTGTTATTATTATTATTTATGTCTTTCTTTACTTTGTTGTAAACTTGGCAGGGCCCCTCTTTGTGCAGCCCTGTATTAGACGGAAGATTGTCTGAAAAGAATCTAATGTGGGAGAAATCAGAATACTAGGACTCTGTCTTCACATCCACATACATGTGCTGTGCAGCAGAAATCCCTGTTCGGTGCGTTTGTTTTCCCACAACGAGCGCTTCAGGAGGGGAGGGGTGAACATAAAAGGGAACGATGGTGATTGTCTATGCAGCATATGGATAATTTTCATTATGCTAGCATGTGTTTTGTAATGATTTGTTGGAGGAATTGCATTATCTCGCTATGGAATCAGAGTCAACAGACGATGTGATGTTTCTGTCTGCTGCTCCGCTCGCTCCTTCTCCACGTTTCCAGCTGAGAGCTAAGTAGAAACACGGCTAATTACCCAGTTTACACCACAAACGTAATTACACCCCTATGGAGAGGTACACGTTGAGTGTGCACTGTGCAGTACATACTGAATGCAAAGAAGAGGAGGGTGTGGAGGAGGAGGAGGGTGTGTGTGTGTGTGTGTGTGTGTGTGTGTGTGTGTGTGTGTGTGTGTGTGTGTGTGTGTGTGTGTGTGTGTGTGTGTGTGTGTGTGGTTTCATCACAGGTACATCAGTGAAGTGTTCTTGGGAGGATCTTCTTGAAGCTTACAGCGCAGCTTAATATTTAATTATTTAATTAAGCATTTAAAAACACCCATTAAATGTTACCGTTCAAGCAGGATTAATAGAAAAAATAAATAAAAGAGGCATTTAATTGGGAGGACGTAAAAGAACATGTCTGTCTTGCTATTGAACTTTCAATACCTGGTATCTGACTTTGAATGAAACAATGCAGCTTGAAGCTCATAAATCTCCCTCCCGGAGGGACGTGGCTAATCACAGACGCACCACATGTCGGAAGCTGTTAGATTATCAGTGCAGGAGGTAGCGAGCCACAATGCTGCAGACCACATTCCTAAACAACACCACCTCGGGAGGGGGTGATTGCTGGAATTTTGCACCCTTGTATTAAATTAGATTTGAAAGGGGGAAAAAAAGGAAAGGGCTTATATTAAATGGGGGATTGGAGAGTCGAGGCTGTCAGAGTTTGGAGTTAATGTGTAAAAATGATCTTTTCTTCCTTGTGCTATTATATCAACCTGCTCAAAGACTGTCTTTGTCGTGGATTTAAGACACATGTAGCTCACATGTTTAATGACACACATCCACTAATCAATCACACTCTCAAAATGCTGCAATCATTTCAGCTCAGTTAACGTCTTTTTATTATCATCATCATCATCATCATCGTCATCATAGCCTCGAGTCTCCTTTTCGCCTGCTGATTGTTCATGAATTTCACACAAGAACACGGGAAGAGATGGAAACCACAGGAATAGAAACTGCAACAACAGTAACAGCCCCAATCAAAAACCTATCACGGTTGCACATAAGGTGTAACATCTGTCCTTTGTGTTCGAGGGCGCTGAACTGCGGCGGCGCCTTCAAGTGTCGTCTTTGGAGAGGAGAGGAATATTTAATCGTCCCTGTATGGATATTTTCTCCGTGTTGCTGCGTCCTTACAGTTGACAGCGCTCATGTGACAGACGTAATACAACATATCAAAAAAACAGTTTACACTAGGGTATTGTTGCACAATAGAGAGAGGAAGCGAGTGACAGATGGGGTGTGTCCTGTCACAGCACAAATGTCTTTTTCTTCGAGCGCGACCTGCTTCTTTCCTTTGTCCCCTAAAAATTGATGTTTGCACCTCCATTCTGCTGACTGTCCTGGTGTTGTTGGAAAATGAAAAACGAAGCTTTGTTGGAGGACGCACTTGTGGATCCTTTATAGGACGTCATTGTACCAAGTGGCAACAACATATGGCTGAGTGTAAAGGCGATTTAAAGGTGCTCTGTACGATATCCAGAGCATTAATATAGCATCAAACAACTATTAGCTATGTAAAGATATAGAGGAGAGCAGAGAATGAAGTCGCTCTCCCTCTGTGTGTGTTGTAATCAGAACTTTGTTGACATGCGCATGCTTTTATGTTCATGCATGTGAGCGTGCCCCACTGGCTGGCTCATGGCCGCCGCTCTGCACTGCTACACTGCTCTCATACAGCGGTTACAGCTGATAACGCCATCCCGACTGATGGCGCCGTTGCGGTAGTGTAGCGCCCAGCCTCCGGTTCAGCCCCAAGTTAACACTGTTATCTCTTTCAGCACTGTTGCTCTCACTGTTAGCGCTGTTTGTCACGAGCCACCAGCTTAGCCTTCGCCATGTTGAGAGCCGCGCGGAGACAATAGATATGCTCCCAATCTCGCATTTAGCACCTTTAAATGTAAATGCTAAGCTACACGGTGGACAATTGCTAACAACTGCTAACGTCGCTGTTGACCAATATGCATGAGGACGCACATGCACGCTGCAATGTGCCCTCACCAGTGGTGGATGAAGTACCTGAAAGCCACACTTGAGTAAAAGTACAGATATCTCACCAGAAAATGACTTTAGTAGAAGTTGAGGTCACCTATTAGAATATTACTTGAGTAAAAGTCTTGAAGTCTTTGATATTTACTGTACTTATGTATCAAAAGCAATTTAAATGTACTTAAGTATTGAAAGTAAAAGTACAAGTATAGGGTGTTAATAAAAAAGCAAACAAGTCAGAATTTCGAGATTTATGAATTTTATTCCTCTTAACATGTACACCACCTTAAAAACGGAGGCTACATTACACTTGAAGGAACCTTAAAGGATTTAAAGAACAAAATCCAGTTTTTCCTTCTCTCGTAGTCGCAAGTAGCATGTAGCATGATCTAACACGCAGCCGGCCTGGACTAGATCGGAAATCGAATCTTAACTACGGCTATGAGAGCACTTTGTTTGCCCGTCATGTGAATGATGTAATTTGCAAGCTAGAACCACTGATTCGCAAACCTGCTTGCTTTCGATAGCAACAAGTAACGAAGATGCTCAGGGGAATGTATCGGAGTAAAAGTATACATTTTATTTAGGAAATGTAGTGGAGTAAAAGTGAAAGTTGACAGAAATTTAAAAACTCAAGTAAAGTACAGATACTCCCAAAAAATACTTAAGTACTGTAATAATACTTTGTTACAGTACTTAAGTATTTTTTGGGGGTAAAGTATTATTACTTTGTTATATTACACCACTGGTCCTCACGTCATGGTGGCACGATCTGCAAAGTACACAGAGTAGTAATGCATATTAAGAGTTAGTGGCCCTAATGCACTAAAAGAGGAGAGGACTGCAAGCTGCTTTGGAAGTATTTCACAAAGTATGAAATGGATTCAACATGTTTGCAAGGCATTGAGGATATTTTTAGGGATCAGTTTCACTTCTTTATGTCTTAGCATAGTATGACTTCAAAGCTTAAAGACAGGTATGTTTTGTGTGATACTTTGATTGTGATCAAGGCTATCACACTCAGCCGCAGTGGTTTCTGTTCCTACATCAAACTTTGCTGTGCAAACTTCAGGATTTTCTGGCTGATTAGAAGGCAGTGAGCAGTGAAGTCAAACTATAAACTCCATTTCAAAATCAGCAACACCATGAGACGCCGTGTTTATGTACTTACACAAATAGCTCGTTATTACTGATTTCCGATTATATGTATATTTCTGATGATAATTTGTAGAGATATGGCTTTAAATCATTAATGTTGGCTACTACCTTGTCGGCTTGATCCTAAACTACATAAAATGTATTTTTCAGCTCAACCACCACTTCCATGAGACTTTGCTGCATTTTTCCTCTTTATATGGATCCCAGTATGCTTCATTCGGCCGAATGAAATGATTGGACGGCCTGCCTGTCTACCTGTGTGCACTCTACCCGCGCACTCGTTGCACATCAACGGAGTCTTCAACAAGCTAATAGCTTGACAGCTGTGAGTACTACAGTAACAATAGCCATGTTTGTTGTTTACGTTCATTATGATATGTTTATGTTCATAATGATCATTTTGGGTTAGTGGCTTTGGAGGGAGGCCTGAAGGGACGACGGACTGTCAGTATTGCCGACTTTTTCGCTAGATGTAGTGACTTTTGGAGCTAGTGATGCTAGATATTTTCACTGGAAAAGAGTTGGCAACACTGGGTTGGGTTTTTAGGTTGGATCATTTTTTTAAATCTAGCGTACTCTTGCTAGTTTCTTAAGATTATCAACCCTAGCATTAAAGATGATTATGACATACGTGTAGAATCGGAACAAGCAGAAGGACTGTGATATCCCCTCTAATGTATCTAGCTTCCTGGGCTTCTTCACTTCATTTTGAAACACACCTTGTGATTTCGAGCTTTTCACGCAGTATCATCAATCTCGTAGTCACATGTTGCATACATCCTCCAATCATATATGTCCGCGACGAAACCGCCTGTCCCTATAGACATCTGGCACTCATTTAGCTTGCATCAGTCACGAGGCTGAGCTCTGTTCTCGTCGCTGCCTGTAACTCCCTCCACCTCCCCAGCCTCCTCCTGTATCACCATTTAGCTCTGAGTTGTCAGAGCCACACCGCCAAATAAAAATGCGTATTATTGTCGCAATAAATGGTTAAGACCTTGACTGAAATGTTTATTAGTCATTTCCCAGATACTTTAGTGCTTGAAATGTTACACATTTTGGCAGCAAGCATCCATATTCATTCAAACATGACAGAGAGTCGCAAAAATAAAGTTATTATTTGTTGTTCCATAAAATGAGGTATCAAAACTGATACTAAAAAGAGGAGAGTGTAAATTTTGATTTAAAAAGGGCATTTGCCCTTTAACAGCCGCAGCCTTCTTAATCTTCCGTAAGTGGCATCTTTTTCCAGCCGTCTCTCTAATAACATAACACTCTGGTCGTTTTGTCTTCGGTCTAATTAGAATTACTCTCTTTGCCTTCCCATTTATCCTGCACCTTCTGCTAATGAGTCGGGTTTAATCAGGCATCCCATTTCACTTAGAAACCAATGAAATGTTGGGATCATTCATGAGGAGCGTTCATTTAAAAAAAAAAAAAAAATCTTGCTCTGTCTGTCTTTTTTTTTAAAAAGAAAAATCCAGCCGTTTTCTTTGTGCCCGTTCAAGAGTCACAGTAGATTACTTTAACACAAAGACCTCTCTTCTCGCAGCGTGTTTCTGGAGCACGGATATAATTGGAGGGAAGGTTATCATACTGTGGGAGCTGAAAGAGGAATAATAACATATTTCATTACTTATAGTCTTGTAGTGAGGGTGTTCAGGGGAATAGTGAGTTATTGTGTTGTCTTAAGACGGCGGGAGGACATTGTCCCTCCAATCCCTTAGACCACAGTTGTGAGGATGAGAGAGCCAAAGACGCGGAAATATACTGTATGTAATATGCTGCATTCAGGCTCATACAGTGAAAGGAAATAATTGATCAGTGTAGCTGCTAATTTATGGTTCTGTTCTGTTTCCAAATGCACTGACTCAGAAGGCAACATGTTGTGAGTAGGCTGCTTCGATGAGTGACACACCTCCTTCTGCTAAGTGTGTGTTTGTGAGGTCCACAGAGGTACGCAGTGAGAAACACACAGCAGCTTGCAGTCACAGGAAGAAGTACAGTATCTGCACCCTGAAACTGGTTCATATTTCCATAATGTTGTATTTGTACACAAGACACCTGTCAACTGTTTTACTGTTCATCTATTTTCAGAATGTTTTTGTAACCGCCCGCACAGGACTGGAGTAATAATTTAAATCTAACATGAGCTGATGCATTTGGACAATTTTGGATAGTTCACCACTGATGCTCCACTTTATGGAGAACGGACCCTGCCAAAATAAAAAAATAAATAAATAATTGACTCGATAAATAAATAAATAAATATATATGGCATTAAATGTAGCAAAAATTCTATTTAAAATAAACATGGCCATTAATGAATTGATGAAATGTGACATAAATTGATATTTCTGTTTCAATTTGCTTCTTTATTTATTTATCTTTGTATTAATTCCCTTATTTATTTGCTCTTCTGTTTAATTTTCCTTTTTATTTATTTATGTATTTATCCTTTATTTTTTAAATGTATATATTTATTTTTGCATTTATTTTATATTTATTTTTAAATGCATGTCACTATTTATGTATTTTTGCATTTATTTATTTATTTTGCATTTATTTTTTTATTCATTTATTTTTGCATTTATTTTTATTCATTTATTTATTTTTGCATTTATTTTTATTCATTTTATATTTATTTTTAAATGGATGTATTTATTTATGTATTTTGCATTTATTTATTTATTTATTTAATTTTGCATTTATTTTTTATTTATTTTGCATTTATTTGTATTTATTTTATATTTATTTCTAAATGCATATATTTATTTATGTATTTTGCATTCTTTTATTTATTTTTTGCACGATTTTTCCTTTTTAACTGTTTCGCGAACCCACCGTTAAATTCCTCCCCTCTTCCGTACCACTTAACGTCAAGTGATTGTGAAGAGTCCACTGGGTTCCAGGTGATACTCAGTGCAGTTCAGTTATTCAGTGTCTGGCTTACAGTTGATCTTGTAGGGTTGAGTATGCTGTTATAATGAGTGTCAGGGCTGCAATAAATAGTGGATCCAGGTGAAGGGTTTTCATAAAAGCGAAGCAGTAAATGCGGGAGGTCAATTTGCCAGCATGTATATTTGCTGTGTAACATTACTAGCATTTGTTTTGTCTCTGTAGGTAAATATAACCGATAGTTTTTGGTTTAAAGCATGTAGACAACAGCTTAGATTTTGAAGTCTTGAGTAGCATATGAATGAATGTCATGTGTCTCACTGGTTCCCAATGTGGGGGTTCCGACCCCCATTAGGGGTCGCCAAAGCTTCACGGGGGGGTTGCAAAGCCTTATTGATTTTAAGGGGTGTAACACAACTTTTTAAATATGATTTTCATAGATACAAGTTGGTGGGCTTCAAGGAAAATAGGTTGGTGATCCACTGTTTTAGAGAGACCTGTGAAGATGGTGTTCTCCTAAATCTTGCTGAGACATACGTTCTTTAATTCTTGATATATTCTTAAAAGGCTGATGTATTTGTCTTAATGTGGAGCCACAGTTTAGTTGCACTTATGTGTGTAGTATTTTAGCTTTGTGTGTGTGTGTGTGTGTGTGTGTGTGTGTGTGTGTGTGTGTGTTCACATTCATAAGATAGAGGGGTTATGCAGACCACCAGGCAGAACTGGGACGCACACACAATGTAGGTTAACATTTATGAGGGCGCAGGACTATCTGTCTGGGACAATACACCAGAGACAAAGAGTGTGCGTGTCTGTGTGCGTAACTACAGGAGTAATACCTGTGAGGCATGGTTATATGTATGTGTGAAGTCCCTGAGCAAAAGTACCCCGGCCTGTGGAGTAAGTTAGTTGTCATCAGTAAATAGCTGCCTGTGTGGTACTGGGCCACTGGGCAGGCAGAAATAATGAGGACTGGCCGATGGAGCCAGATGGAGCTTCGCTTCATGCCGCATGCCTCGGCCCGACTTTCTAATGGGACAGCGTTTTGTTATGTGAAAGAAAAACTTGGGTCAGATTTCTATCAGTTGTCTCTTACGCCAAAAATAGAGGACTCTTTATTAGTGTTGAAAATGCTGATCTGGAAGAAGTGAAGGCCTGCGCAAGAGGATGTTAGAACATGCACGTGGTTGAGCAGTCAGCAGTCTGGAGCCTCATCAGATCAGCATTATTTTAATCTCAGCGTGTAAAATGATACTGTAGTTGGTGATTAAATAACGTAATATAGTGAAATGATAAAAGCAAAAAAGGCTATATAATATTTGAAAATGATGGCAATTCAACTGAGACATGTTACATAAGTGATCTAGGCTGGATTTGTTCGACAGAACTCGGTGCTAAGTGAACATCTTCATGCGAATGTGGGCAACTGTGCGTGTTTGTTTTTGTGTCTGGAGCATTGACATGTGTGTTTGCAGAACAAATGGTTTAGTGGAGTGTGCAAGCATGGCCAGCTGTATTTGTCTGCTGTAACCCCCCCCCCCGATCTGGTATTAAGCTAGGACTCCTTGTGCACTGAAATCGTATGGAAAAGGAAATGCGCTGTGTTTCTCTGAGCTCTCTTTAAACGTTGAACAGCCACACAGCAGCAGTCGCATATATGAAGTGATTGGGGAGAAGTTGGATGTGGTTATTGGATGCTGTAATATGTTGCCAGCGCTGCAGGCCAAATACTACATCAGGCTGAAGTGTTTAAACCACAAAGACTGTCAGTGAGATTCAGAACAACTGTTTTTACTCAGAAAAGAAACATCCTTCATACAATCCTGGGCAGAGCAAGGAGAGATGTTACGTTAAAATCCTTTATTTAGTGGGGCATATCAATGGTTTCAAATACAGACTGGTTTCTACCTCACAGGGTCTTCATCATTACACCAAATACTCTACATATATACAGTCAGGCTGGTCTCATATACTGTTCATAGCTACAGAATACCTACGAAAAATAATGCACTGTAATTCTTAAAGGACCAGTGTGTAACATTTAGGGGGATCTATTGGCAGAAATGGAATATAATATTAATAACTATGTTTTCATTATTGTATAATCACCTGAAACTAAGAGTTGTTGTGTTTTACCTTAGAATGAGCCATTTACAGTATATCTACATACGGAGCCTCTTCACGGAACCGGTCGCTATGTTTCAACAGTAGCCCAGAACGGACGAACCAGACACTGTCAACTTTTAATTTTTGGGCCGGAGTTGATAACGTTACTCGCTCCAGTCGCCGCCGCTCTCTCTCTTGCTTATACAGGGGTTTTTAGAGCATTTTGCTGAAAATAGCTGCCTGCTGCGACTGAAAGCAGCTCCTCATGCATGCTTTTAGTGCATGTGAGCGCATGTGAGCGCGCCCCACTGGCAAGCTCACTGCCGCCGCTCTGCACTGCTCTCATACGGCGGTTACAGCTAATAACTCCACCCCCCCCCCCCCACGTTAACACTGTTAGCTCTGTCTGCCGTTGTTTTCACTGTTAGTGCTGTTAGCACCGTTAGCCACGAGCCGCTGGCTCAGCTGTCGCCATGTTGAGAGCCGTGCATAGGCAATAGAAATGCTTTAACAATCATTATTACACGGCTTTGTCGAATACTTGATTCTGATTGGTCAATTACGACATTCTATGGTCTGTTATTTCTTTATAACAGACTGTTGCTATGGTCGCAGTTCTGATGTCGGACTCTGGAGGACCATTTTTGTGTCAAATTATTGATTTCTTAAGTAAGTAGCCGTGTAATAAGCGAGATAATGTACAGCGAGCGGGTCATCGTTGTGAAATAAACCCCTTCAGGGCGATGTAAGACCGCTTCTCATTGGGGTCCTGCATCGCCCGGTCTGGATTTATTTCACAACAATGACCCGCTCGCTGTACATTATCCTTTACGTAACAAATACTGACAAGTAAGTTGGAACTTTAGTCTATACGTGGGGGAAAATATATTATATATTATGTAATAAATATATTGTACTTAACTATGCAAATGTCAGAAGTTTTTCCACTAAAGTTTGTTTCCTTTTTCTTTTATAGTAAAGGTCACCAGAAGCTCATTAATTGCCTGAAAAGCAGCCTCGGGTAAAGTAGAGATTTTTCTTCTTTTTTTTTTCAAAACTGGAACTTGTGAATTTTCTTTAATCAAGGTAACCACAACATTAACCATATTTTTTTTTAGTCCTCACTGCCACCTACGGAACGATTAAAGACACAACTACAGGTTAGAAATTCAAAATGAGACAATGCTGCAAGTTTCTAGCCGAACACATGACTGAAACTTTCCTAAATCTTACATGTTATGAAGCTCTGTGTTGAAAAAGGGAACTTATATAGTAGTCTTGTTTGTTTTGGTCTGCCCTGAACCATATGTGAACCATATAGCAGCCTTCTATTGAGGCCGTCATGATGCAACTTTGTCACAGCACAACATAGAGAAAGTGGCACAGAGTAACGAGGAGGAGAGGAGGTGATTTACTTGACAAGGATGGAGGAAGTGATGGATCTCAGGAAGCTGCTGTAGAAGAAAAAGATGGGAGGGATGAAGAGGGAGTGACAGGGTGACATGGGTGTCGCACCCTCCTCCATTTCTATTGGTCTTACAGGGATGAAAGTGTCAGCAGCGAAGACAGTTATCTGAGAGGCACAGGAGGAGGGAGGAAAAACTGTGGGAAGAAGAGGGAAGGAACGAGGGAGAGAGAGGGAGAAACCGTGAGGATGAGGTAAGAGTGTGAGGGTGGGAGGAAAGAGAGGAACAGCAGGACGTATAAACATTTTGAATGTGAATCATAGGCATCTGGCAGGAGAGGAGAGGGAGGAGGGGACTGAGATGTGAGACATAAGGAGAGGTGACAGAGTTGGAGAGTGGGTGAGCGAGACAAAAGTAGACAGAATGATGGAGAATATGAGAAGCAGGGAGGGTTTGATGGAGGGAACAAGAAGCAGCAAGGATGATGAGCAGAGACAGAGACGCAAATAAAGTGTAATACATGTTAATCAGCATGTTTATTCTTATGTCCTTCTTGGTGGCTCTCTTATTTATTTGGTTAGTAAGGGCGACGGGCTTTCCCTGCTCGAATGTGTCTGAGTGTGTGTGTGTGAGAGAGCAGGAAGAGAGTGAAAACTGACAAATCTTGTCAACTCGCTGTCCTCCCACATAATCTGCTGACAGCTTTTCTGCCCAGTTAAAAAAAAAGAAAAAAAGGAAGATTTCAATTCCATCACTTTCTCTTCAGATATTAATGGGCTCTCGGACGGGGAGCTGTGAAAAGCTTTAGAGAGAAACAGTGAGTGACAATGAGTATTGGGTCGTTTTTTTTCAGAGGACTTTTTAGTCGACCGTGAGCAATTCGCAGCTCCATTGAGTTTATCACGAACCAGCAAGTGATGGATGGATTCCCTCCGTTTCTGGAGAATTCATTCTGCAGATTTTAGTCACTCTGTTGCATTCTATAAAGAGAGTTGAGGCCATGTTATAACAGATGTGCAAAACTGACTTTTTAAACTTACATGTCACTATTTGTTACTGATCGTTCAACCCGATCTCACGGGAAGGCATATAAATAGCACGACATCACAAGGACATTCCGCGTGTCATGAGAACGCATTTTAGCCTTTTCGCATCTCATATGTACGCCACCAAACAACACTCGGTACACAATTAGGTTTAGGCAACAGAACCACTTAGTTATGTTTAGGAAAAACATCGTGGTTGGGCTTAAAATAAGTACTTGAAGTACGTACGGAAACAACGTGACATAAGTACGGAAAACACGTCACAAACGTCACGAATAAACACGTCACTAACGTAACCTCAAAATAACTCAACAACACTTTGTGAAACAAGTCCTGTGTGTGTTGGAGTCATCCGCCTCCCCAGCCGCCCACCAAAAGCTGTTTCTCACTTTTTATTCGACGTCACTAGCTCTGAGCGTAGCTTAATTGAAAATGTATAATGTCCACACTTGAGTGAAATATTCCATAGTCCATGTTTTTATGGCTGCACCATCTAGAATATTTCCATCAAAAGAGAGTATAATTTTATGCTAATTTCCCCCAATTTCAGGGTTGTGTCTAGAGGGTAACCCGCAAATTGCAAAAACTTGCAAAAACTTTTGTGAGACTTGCTGCCCGACGACCTATCCTAACCTTAACCATTCGCGGTCAATGCCTAACCTTAACCATTCGAGGTCAGAGCTTAACCTTAACCCTTCGAGGTCAATGCCTAACCTTAACTATTCAAGGTCAATGCCTAACCTTAACTATTCAAGGTCAATGCCTAACCTTAACTATTCGAGGTCAATGCCTAACCTTAACTATTAGATGTCAATGCCTAACCTTAACTATTCGAGGTCAATGCCTAACCTTAACTATTCGAGGTCAATGCCTAACCTTAACTGTTCGAGGTCAACGCCTAACCTTAACTATTTGAGGTCAATGCCTAACCTTAACTATTAGATGTCAATGCCTAACCATAACTATTCGAGGTCAATGCCTAACCATAACTATTCGAGGTCAATGCCTAACCATAACTATTCGTGGTCAATGCCTAACCTTAACTATTAGATATCAATGCCTAACCTTAACTATTCGAGGTCAATGCCTAACCTTAAGCGTCTTGCGAGAGTTTCCCAAATTGTGGGTTACCTTCTAGACACGACTCAATTTCAGCCTGACGTATTTGGTATCTTTTGGAAACTTTTGGATTTAACATAAAGTTCTGTGGGTTTGTAATGACTGACCCACCGGCAGGTCGATGAGGTTTGAAGGGTTAAATACGCTCCTCCAGGGGGAATTGCCTGAGGTGATTACTTTTGATGAATTCAAGTCAGCATTTAAGAACCGACTTCACCTAACTCTCTCAGTCAAAGGTTTTGTATTCTAATTTATTTGGATGGCCACTCGAGAATTTAAAAACCTTTTTAAAAAGTTCAGATGAAGTATTCTCTGTATGCTCCATTGTGTAATGTGGGGCAGTTTTTGTGGCGTGTTTATATTGTCTGCATTTTAATCTCAGTGAAACTTTTACCTGCTTGAATAACGGAATAAAAAAGAGGAGAAGCATCACTAATGACTGTTGGTTTGTTCACAGGGGATGTTTGTTGTGTGTCTCCTGCAAAGATATACAGCGTATACTGTATGTGTTGGAGTCAGTGATGATCCCTCTGCTTACATCCACGAGTCTCTGAACTACTTTCTACCGGTCTACAAGTAAGCCGAAAGCAAAATTCGTATCCGTATTGATGATAAATACCGTGGCAACCATCCCTGCAAAGGATTTGTCAATAAATACCAATACAACATGTTGTCAGTAGTATTCCTGCCTTGAGGACTTACATCAGCCTTGGTCTCTGAGGACACACTGAGCAGTCTTGTGACTTGAAATTGATGATAACCAAATAAACACTGCATTCTTTGCTGTAACCAGCCCCCTGCTACACGCACACATGGCTCAGGCAGGCTCATAAAAACCAGATTAAACCATGATGGATCAGGGAATCTGCAACACAAGTCAGATAAACAGGGTGAGGTTATGAAGAGGAGGAGAAGATGAGGATGACAAGAAGCTCTTTTGTTTCTCATTTGGTTTCTGAGTCCTGCTAGCTGCCACCCTGCTTTCTCCCTCCTCCTGACTGTTCTGTCTGCCATTATGTGAAGATGTGCACGCGCTCACACAAAAAGCTCAAGGCACAAGCCACCTACTATTAAGTCATTGTTCTCTCTCTCTCCATTTCGCCCCCTCTATGTGGTTTTAATTTTCGAAATGCTTAGGCTTTAATTAATAAGGGAAAGAGAGAAGCCCTTAATTGAAAGCATTCCTGAGAATATCAACTACTACTCCTGAGGACTGCTCCATTTTCTCCCTCTAGACAATGCAATGGCTTACACTCCTCATGCTACACCACCACACATTTCATACCAGCATTACATTAAAGGTATTATATGCAAGAATTAACAAAAAAACAATGTATAGACTGATAGAAAAATAATCCCTCTCAATCATCACTTATGCACCACTAGAAGTGTGGTGGCTGTGTCTGTTTCTGCAGAGACAGCCCTCTGCCTGTATTTTCTCTTTTCTTCTTATTTTTATTTACTCTGGACGCTGCTGGGCGTCTGCAAACGGCATTTGGGCCCCACTTGGTGGTGTAACCTCCAGCCAATAACAGCGCGCAGGGTGTGCAGCCCGTTCAGGGGATCAAATATCGCCGCTTTGTCACGCCCCTCGGCTTCTGATACCGACTCACAAGTTCCCTTTTACTCTGTTAGATACAAAGCGGACGTATTTCACGGATGATAACGGGTCGTGTTATGCGCATATGTTCCAGTGATCCCACTGCTCCTCTCTGTGCTGTTATGTGCAGCTATGATCGGTGTGTCTGTAGTTTAACGAGAGCAGCGCTGAGCCACAGCCAGCAGACAGGAAGCCTGCATTCATTCAAAATCCGGCAACTCAGCACCTTCCCATAGAGTTAGTTGTGTGTTTCAGAACGTAAAACACAATCAATTAGAAAATAATGCTTTATTGCTCTGATTCGCTGCTTTGTTCTCAATAACGCCGCTCTCTCTCTTCATTCACTCTATAGCTAGCTCAACCATCGCTGCTGTCTCTCTCCCTCTTGGCTCGTTGAGGTGTGGCCACCTTTGAATGCTGTGTGTTTACAATCAGGAACTGACAACGGTTACATATTATACCTTTAAACTTGCACTGGATAAAAATACTGTGGGACAAATTATTCAAATTTCAAAATATCTTTCAAATAATTTTTGTTGTATGCAATGAAAACATGTTTTGGCCTCTTGACCTCATGCGATTTATGTATGGCAGAATAAGAGAAGCCGTGTAAGTAACCTTACGGACCGTTTCTGACACAGCCGAACAAAATGGAGCGATGCAGAGTTGAAACCTGCACTCCAGGCTAAGAGGATTACAGCTGAACATCATCCGGCGTCCGCGGCCAGACAAAAGTCATTCTTGACTTTAAGAAGGACAGTCTCAAGTATTGTGCTCTAAGGCCTGATTGGCACTATTGTACATTGGCCTACTGCACTTTGAGATACTCACAACTCTCCACTGTTAACAGCTGTGCCACAGGAATGTAAATTTATATTGTCTTTCTGTTTATTCCACTCTCAGGGAGTCCATTTTCTCTGTATTATCTATGAACTTCTGTTACCATGTGCCAATTTATCAGACATTCAACATTAGTGAGTTCATGAGAGAGTTCACAGTGCTTTGGTACAGTATTGATCCTTGCACTCAGGACTAAGAGGATTAAAACTGAACATCGCCCAACGTCTGCTGCTGACTACAGATTCATAATCATTCATAACTTTCGGAGGAGTAGACTGTGCATGTACTCTTGTCGGCCATATGGTGCATTTGTCTTGTGCAACCCGATGATCACAATGTGCTGAAGCTGCTGCACTGAGACTTTAAATAGAACAAAGTCTGCCTCCTTTTTCAGGTTGGACTGCACAGGTTGGGGAAAAATTCGATAAATTGCAATTTTTTTTTTTATGAACTAAAGGCCCGGTTGTCTACAAAGCAGTATACAGTATATAACATAACTAATTACGAGTTGCATGTTGTTGATGTCGCTCTAAGTTTATTTTTAATCCAGTAATTTGGATAAAAGTCAACTTTTAGTACTACACTGTAAAGTAGTTAAAATTAGCTCCTTGACCAGCTACACAATAAAAAAATATTATAATGATGATAAAATGATTAGAATGCGCACTTTTACTTTTTATACATTTTCTTGCTAATACTTGTGTATTTTTACTTTGGTAAAATTTGGAATGTAAGATTATATACATCCATGCTATTTTCAAAAAATGACGTTACGCTGTCACGTAGATCGTATGTGTAGTTAATGAGGAATTACCACTTTGTTCATGTTTTTTTGAATAGCAAAAAGACGCCGTTCATTTATTCTAACATCAAAATAACAGAGTGAAGCGTCGTGTTTGATTAAACTATCTTTGACCGAGCCGCTTCCCGCCCCCAGCTCTCACGAGCGGTTACCTGGGCAACCGAAGCAAGTTTGACTGTCTTCGAGGAAAAAACAAAACAAATACAACGTGAGGACAAGGAAACGACGGAAATTATTGGAATTAGCTAACGTTAGCTTAATAGAGAAAGAGCAAGCAAGTACTCCAAAAACAAAGGCATGTAATTAAGATATATTGAACCCAGGAGTGTTAGCAAGGATGAAAGTGCGCCTTCACTTCCGGTACCACCGAACCAAGACACTGTCAGCACCGTTAGCATAACTAGCACAGCTAGCATGCCGCCATTGCTCCAAAGGAGGCAGCAGGTGCCAGCTCAGATGTCAGATATGAAGAGGTAAGCTTTATTTGCTCTCTAGTTCGTTTAAGTTGCTGATAAAACTTGCTTGGACACATTTCATGTGTGTGTGACTGGTATTATTTTGTCTGAGAGCTGAAATTGGATTATTTGGAAAATAGCTAGCTACAGTTATCATATGCATTTAAAGTCTATGACTAATAAATAGTTAGCTACAGCTGGCTAAATTTGACAATTATCATTTCTGCCATAGTTGCCAACTAAAACTTTCTCCTCTAACAGCTTGTCACGAAATTATTAATGTAAGTAGACCTGATTTTTGTTAAGATGGAAGCACTTCCGGTTTGACATTTGTGCCCTTTCAAAGTGTGGTTAATCCTTCAACAACTAAATTTGGACACTGGTTGTGCATCCCTACATGTCATATACTATACTTGCTTCTCTTAACCCTCTGAGACCCACATTTTATCTTTTTTTAGGGGAATACAGGGGGTCTTTAGGGGGAGATAGCAGGTCAGCAGTAGATGTCACATAGAAGTGGTGAACATCATCTGAAAGCTGGGAACCTGGAGAATAATTTGAGATGCAGCTCAGCACTGTGTGTCAAATTGTTCTAGTCATTAATAAGAAATAAACATGAATGAATGAATTATTTAATTAATTAATTAATTAATTAATTAATTAATTAATTAATTAATTAATTAATTAAAATAAATTGTAAAAGTGTATAGAACATTATGATAGAAGTATATGATGGCCATTCCCATGCTCTATTATGTCTCATAAGTTGTTGCAGCAATTGGGCTGTTACCATTTGTTACACAGATTTGGTGCTGAATTGAACCATTTTTACCACTTGAGAATTGATCTAAATCATCAATAATCCCTCCAAAATACAATCCCGTGGGTCTCAGAGGGTTAAGGCGGTCTATTTGAACCAGCTGTGCCATGTCTCCTCTTGTATTCTGCTCTGCTGTTGCTGCCATGTTGTGCAAACTCTTGTTACAAACACTTGTTACTGCTCATGTAGCATTTTATTAATACACACCTGCCAACAGTTCAATCATGTCCCTTCAGGATGTTTTTTTGGAGGAAAAAAATCCTATGTGGGTCCACTCCAAGCTGCAGCTGCAACTCCCCTCTCCTTGAAGGTTGCCATATCAGCTATTAGCCTCAAGATGACAGCACCGCTGAGACGCAGTGTGGATCACTGATTCACTTTACAAAGGTAGGCCCAAGTATCCTCTGCTCGTGCAAACATGCATGTCCTGAGTGAATGTCTGGTATTTGTTCTGTCTGTGTTTGTGTGCTTGACTGCTGGATATTTTTATGTTATCTCAGTGTTGATTTGATTCCAACTGACAAGGTATTATTTGCTAATTTTAGCCTATTACAGATATATCCTTATTGGGGTATATGTTGGCCAATAAGAAATTGAAATGCAAAAATGCCAAAGATTGGTTTGGGATCATTCCATAACATAACATTACACAAAAGTGTTTGCTTATGTTACGCGTTTATGTTATCTATCATCTATCTCTATCTATGAATTACTTTCTTATTTTTTTCTTTTGTTGTTGTTTGGCTGGTGCCTTATGATGCTTTCATACCATTGATTTACAAGTGGTTCAATAGGATGTTTGAAGTTCAGGTCTAATCACAAATTGCCCTACCTGTCCAGAGTCAATCAAATTCATTGATGCCTCTTGATGTCATTTAACACAGCTTGAAGGTATACAACATCAGCTCTTCTCAAAAGTAAGGGAAACCCCTCTTAATTAATTTATTCTAACTTTTCTAACAAAAGTAACTCAAAAAGTTTAGCTTGCCACATATCTGACCTCAAAGTAAAACAAACAACACAAAACTGCTATCTCGCGTGGCATTACTGACTTGGCAGTCTTACAGCAAATCCAGTTGGACCGTGAGTGTGGAAGTTGATAAGATTTACAGGTCCATAAATGTATATATTATAGTAACACTCTGAGACGAGCTGCTTGGTTATGCAGGTGACTTGAAGCAGTTGAGCCAATCGAACCTTTCTCATATCATCAAGCTGAATGACGAGATGTAAAAAAACAAAAAAACACTGAGTAAGCAGGAAAGATGGCGCAGTCCTAAAAAGCTGTGCAGTGGTTTGATAGGAATGCGAGCTCAGAAGTTGGGACATAGTTAGTGATGAGATCAAAAATCAATCCGTTGCTTGAGCTTAAGCATCTTAAAAACTAAAAAGAGAATTTTTTAGAAGTATTTATTATTTAGGCCCACAAATACTCTCTCTACAAGCACGGTTTGTCAGTGTTATTCAGCTCTCAGACGGGAACCAGCATGGTGACCATAACGCCTGACTACTGTCTTCTTCCCTGCAGTCTCAATTGATTTGTTTGATCTGTTTTTGAGATTGTTTGGATGAAGGAACAGTGCATTAAAATTGTAGTTAGAAACACAAATATTGTTTCTGACACGACACGGGGCGCCTTGTTACAGCGCAGATACAGAGACTTTCACTTATTTAAAACATTAACCCGGGATGATGAAACATTTAATAAAGCCGCAGCAAGACTCTTAAAACTGATGAAAACACACTGACACGTTTGATTCAGCGTGCACACACACACAACAGATGATGAAGACATCAGCTGCATATTAAAATGCCATTTCTCAGATTTCCTTGTGTAAGACTCTGCTGCTAAAAGGTTGAAAATGTCTCCAACTGTTCCCCTTTTTGTTCATGTGCACATGAACTTTTGTTACCCTTTTAAAAAGTTGTAGACATATTGAATAATGGAGCCACTCAGTGTGGCAGGTTTAGACCGAGATGGAGTAAAAGGAGCTGTCGATAAATGTAAAAGCATGAGTGAATGTTTTGACTTGACAGATCAAGTCTGATCTAACAGGCTCGTGGTTTCACGGCTGCACGTCCTCGTTGCCTCCGTTACGGCCCCGCACTTTGACCTGCTTCCTAATTAGAATCAGATATCTGCCTGTAATGAGCGTAACGAAGCCTGATGGAGTTATGGTACTGAAAAGACGGCTGGTGTTATATGGTGCTTACAGGAAGGTACTGTAAGGCATCATGTTAGCTGGTGCGTGATGGATGCCATGCGCTTGGATGGCGATGGCAACGAAAATCAAATCACGTAGTGGGAACATTCTGCTCCTGAGAGAGAGAGAGAGAGTGAAAACAGGACAAATGGTGTGTACGCATAAGTTTGGCTGGAAACATCACACATTTGCATTTCACTGAAGGTGTCTCCCATTTCTTAGTTTTCCGCTTGTTTCACAAAATCTCCCACTGTTCTTTCTGGCGGTGCTTTATTTCTTTCTTTTCACTCTCCCTTGCTCTTTTCCTGCTTTTCTTTTGCTGAGTCTCAACTCTTCGGGGATTCACACGGAGAAATCAATTTTGCTTGGCCTCTTTGCCTTTGGAAGGGAACATAGGCATATATAAATATTCACATGCGGCTATTTCAGATCCTCAGCTCAGGGACTGAACCAGTGGATGAGCTGTTCTTCTGTTTGATCATGAAGCCTGTATACATGTGTCTCTATGGATGATTTCTCTCTTTCCCTGAGCGTCCCTCTCTTTCCACAACTCTTTCCTCACTACCTTGTTTTCTTCCTAAAATTCTTCCTTCCTTAACTTCTCACATTCCTCTGATTGTCCTTAACCGCATCTTTACATCTTTTGATTTCCTTTTCTTTTGCCTCCCATCACTAGGGCCGGGACGATACACCTATCTCCCAATTCGATACTGTCATGATACTTGGGTGCCGACTTGATATGTATTGCAATTTTTAAGTATTGCGATTCTACAAGTATTGGGATTCAATATCGAATTGATATTGCGATTTATTGCGATTTTTGTTAACGTTTTTAACACTAGACCATGAGAAAAAGTTGAATCATACACTTCTAGGGACTTTTACTTTGGAAAATATCTAAATCTATACAGTAAAAATGTTTGATTTTCAGCATGTATGTAGTCAGAGATGTCCTGAAGTCAAATATATCAGTCTTGTGTTATGTTGTGCGATACTGTATCGATTCTCCAAAAGCTCCAAAGTTAGAGAAGTGTCCTCGTTGGACCTAACATTATAGACATGACCACTGACTGTAACAATTTAGCCGCACATTCACAGACTGACCATACACGGTCCAGCCATATACTCGGTTTTGACCGAGTCTTTTTATTCTTCCTTTCCTCATTATTTTTGCTCCTTTTTGTGTATTTGTTTCTTCCCTCCTTCCATTCACTCATCTTTCCTCCCTCAACCTCACCGGCCATTCTTTATTTTTCTCATATATATGAAATCTTAAGTCCCTTCATAATTAATGTGCCTTTTTACCCGCGTGGCTTCTTTTTTTGGAAACTGATTCATATTTCATATTCTCCCTGAACTCATTGAGACAGCAGCTCTGTGCTCTGATTCAAAGCGCTGCTCCACATCACATGTAAAGCGTCTCTACACGGGCGAACACATGTAAACTGCAGGCCGGGCTTCGTTTGAGACACATGCAGCGATTGACTGAACACAACTCGGAGCTGATGCTGCAGCCACCCATTATTATGTCCTCTCCCCTGGCTGCTAGTCTGTTTGCCACTGATAACTACTTCATCGGTTTCTTTCTCAGATATCTCCACCTCTCTCTGCCTTTAAATCCTCGTGCTTTACTCATTCTCTCCCCTTCTCTCTCTCTCTCTCTCTCCCCCCAATTGTCAGCTTTGTTTTACAAACAGAGCAGTGATACTGTCTCTCAGAGGCACACCTCTTCCCCCTGCCCTCGCCGGCTGTCAGGCTGGATCTGCCGTGACAGCGGGCATACTTGGTACACCGGTGGACACGCACACATAATACACAAACACACACAGACACAGAGCAATCCCAGTGCCACGTGCGTTACCCAACACACACATGTGAACACAAACGATCAAAGTAGACGTAGCGCATGGTAGCGCTCCATTTGACCTCACCTTGACCCGACACCTCCCTCGCAGCTAATACAGCTCGACAGGTGTGTGTATTTGTGAGTGTGTGTGTGTGTGTGTGTGCTTGTGCTTACAGTCATTCTGATGCATATTTTATATGAGGCTGCTGAGTGTATGAGTGAAACTAGGGCATGAAGGAGGCCAAAATATATCCTGGTTAAATGTGGGTGTGTTTCTCTCCCAGCAGTAGATGAATGTGTGTACTTATTCCATTACCTTTTCTTTTACTATTTAACCATTTTTTCTTTAGCTTGCATTGCCTTATCAGTCAGCTTCAGGGCTCATTTTAGAGGTCTGTCTATTAGCCACACACACACACACACACACATATACAGATGTGCATGTTACAAAAGGGAGGCAAACAAACACAGACCACCTCAGCCATTTTAGGACACTTTCTGTTTAATGTTATTTATAAACAGCTTTTGAGTCTGGCATTGTTTGATAACCACATACAAAACATTTGGGTTGCACAAAGGAAGAGAGGAGAGGAAAAGAATAAGGAGATAGAGAGGGGGGAAGGAGGGAGCAACGAGGGTGGAGGAAAAAGGAGAGGGAGGAAGAGAAAAAGCAGACAGAGAGGGAGGGAGGGAGGGAGGGAGGTGAGGAGGAGGAGGGAGGCAGGCAAAGACAGAGGGATGAATAGGAGGATAGAAAAGAAAACAGAGGAGGAGAAGGAGGGGGGCAGTGTAGTGTTAGTGTACTGTATCTTGAATGACTCAGGAAAACAACAACAAAAAAAATGAAATAATGATGATAATCGTATTGAATAAAAAATAAGGTTCCAGCTCCTAGCTCCCTGTTTATTTTTTTTAGGGAACTACCGAGACACAACGGAGAGTTTTTTTTCTTTCCTTTTTTTTTTTCTTACAAAAAAAAGTCATCCTCACAGGAATAAACAGACACAATTTACATCACCTCTGGGTTCACAGCAGCACAAACAAGTTCACCAGAAGGGGTCTCTAATCCTACATGTCAGGAGAATGACACCAGTGACAGGCTTTCGGTTTCGTCCCCAACATTTAAGATAGATAGACACGTAAAAGGCGGGGCTCAGCAGGAAACGCGCACAAGCAGGGTACAAATGTGGCCTCCTGCTCTTTGATTCCCATCCAAAACAACACATTTTTAGCTTGCCAGCAAACCGTACTAATAACTTCTTGTGCTTTTTGTCAGCATGTCATGATTATTATAAGTCATCCTTTGCATACAAGGGCGGCTCCTTCTTAAAATAGAATTTATAACTCTGTAATGCTATAAGAAATAAGCATTACTGGCTAGTTAAGGTACCCGGATGGCCCGTGTGCATCTGTACAGGTTTCACCTATTGTAGTTGAGCACTTTAAGTGAATGAAATAGTTCAGGTCTAAAGTCAAAACCTGTGGTGCTCTGCTGTAGGATTTGAAAGCCCTGGGCTGACAGGGGTTAGTAGTTTGCAGTGTGACAGGAAGGCTGTGAAGGTGATTGGGCTCTGTTAGGGGTGTGTGTGTGTGTGTGTGTGTGTGTGCTTGAACCGCTCCAGTTCATGCAGGTGTCCCATAGTCCTCTCTGTCCTTGTCATTTCCTGAAGAAGAATCCCGAGCCTCGGAAAGTGGCGGTCTTCTCGGACGTAGCAGCATTAATATCCAACTCTCCAATCAGGGCTCGTCAAGTCCGTCTGTTTTGGAGCGCACTGAACACACCAGAGAGGACAGAGATGCAGTAGAAGTTTGTCAGTCCCTTTCCCCCCCGTGGTGATCATCACAGATTCTCAACTGCTTTTGTTTTCCACTTTAAACAGTTGTTTAGACCGTTGCAGGAGATATATTGTGGTGGTCATCGGCACTCCTCCCTGACTGTAGGGCATTTGAAACCCTCCCTTGACTATTTGGATCTGTGCTTGAAGGATATCGATTTTTCCCATTAGCCTCCACAGCATTATAGAAGAAAGTACATAACAGTTTCTGGAAGTTTAGTGAGCCAGGCTCTGGCCTCAGCTTTTCCTTGGCCTGCACGCGTTGACCTTTCCGCCTCGTTGAGGCCTCTGTTTTTGTAGCCAGTGAGGTCGAAGATTGAATAAAACCATCCTCACTGGCCACCGGCTCTCATTAGGCACTCTTATCTAGTGTCGCTCTACCCGCATGGCTTTAGTGTTTATTTTTTTAGTAGACACAAACTCATACAAACAGTGACACATTCATTCACTCGCTCATTTACACTGACTGTTGGCTCTTTATAACGAAGGTTGGTTCTGAATGGCTTTTAAGTTGATGGGTTGCAAGGACAACAGACTCCTTTTACAGGACTATTTTGAAGAATTGTCAGTTATGGTCATAGATGTGTCATAACTCCAGTTGAGTTTAAAAGGATTCTGATGTGCATTTAAGTGGGTTCACCTTCCTGTGAGACATGCAAGTAACACCACTTTATTAGTAGATATATAGTGATTGTAGTCATTTCACTGCTATGACTCATTTTACTGCCATATGTGTGTGCAGTACTTTGTTTCTGGATCTTAAGTGTGACAGTTATGAATGACTGTTCTTCGTCTCAGCGTGAGGGACAGATGGAGGGTGCACTGAGAGAGCGCTGTTGTGACAAGAGGCCTTGAACTGATTTGATCCTTATTGTGCTTTCTTCTCGCTATTACTCGAATGAGTCATTGGCTTGTTATTTTATGTGGCTGTACAGTTTGTATAAGTACACAAATTTAGTGAAGCAATCGACGCCACAGAGACAAATGTAAAGTTTTCCTGATGTTTGGTGTGGTGACATCATCAAAGTAACGGGCTAAATTGTTTTCCCTGACTTCCATGTTTTGATTATGACTCGTAAAGATTCCTGCCTTTGATACCGCAGGGATATTTGGCCAGTAGATATTTGATAATGTTCTTTATACACAGTCATGTACACACACACACACACACACACACACACACACACACACACACACACACACACACACAGTTATGCACACATGCCTCATTTAAAAGAGCCAGGGCAGGGGGGTTCAGGAGAATGAATCATAAGGTTGCATCACCAGCACAAAAGTGTCAGTTTCCTGTCTCAGCGTAGGATGACAGAGACGAGTGACAGCAGCAGAGCTGATGGTAAACAGAAAAGAGAATCTGCGAAGTGTGACCCTGCTTTATTATTGGCTCTCTGGACCCCACTTGGTGGGCCGACAGAAGTTCTTGGGATGCACTTGTTCTTCCTCCTTCCAGTTCCAGACAGGTCATATTTACCTCCGTCTGGAGTATAGTCTTTCTCACCCCCCTCCCGTAGTACCTGCACCTCATTGAGCCCCCCTTTTGCCTTGCGGCCCCGGCGGGTACAGTTTCTGCGGCCTCCCTTAGGTGGCCGCGGCAGGGGCGAGGGCGAAGGTAAGCTGTACTGATCCCCGTGGGGCAAGTACGGCCGCTGATGGTGGTTGTGATGGTTTCTGTGACGATTCAGGTGGTTCAAAGACTCCCCCTGCTCCATCTCCCCACCTGGGGCACCGTGTGCCTGACCCTCGCTTGACACGCAACTGGGCAGCTGCTCTTTCTTCAACGTTTTCAGGTCCTTCTCCGCCAGCTCTGGCGGCGAAACGCACATCAGAGAGGAGGTGGAGCCTCTGAACCGTCGCAGCCAATCCCAAAGCGACAGCGCCTTGCAGTCACACTCCCAGGGGTTGTCGTTCAGTCGTAGGTACTCCAGGGCCGGCAGCAGAGTCAAGCTGGATCCGGATAGCTCAGTCAGGGAGTTGTTAAACAGGTAGAGGGTGGTGAGGCGCCGCAGGTCGTGGAAAGCCTGGCGGTCAACCCACTGGATTCGGTTCTGGTGGAGAAGCAGGCGGTCTAAGACGCCCATACCACGGAAAGTGTTCTGGCGAAGGCTCCATAGTTTATTGCCGTGCAGGAAGAGATGACTGAGGTTCAGAAGGTCGATGAACAGATCGTCCTCCAGGAACTCTAACTGGTTGTCCTGCCAGGATGTAGGGGGAGGATGAAAGATAAAAATATGATTAAAATGAGGTGCAGTGCACTAAACATCACTTTGATATTGTACAATACATTCATTCGCTGTATTGTGATATATTGTTATTGGAAAAAGAAACATTCTTTTCCTATTGTAACATTGATTTCAGGAATAGTATGCCCTTGTATAGCTTTTAACTTCTGGCAACACACAAGAAATGAATAATATCACAGTATTATAAAGAATAGGTTTGCCTTATTGCACAGAATACGTCAACAAAGCACATCAAGTGCAGGAAATAGCTGGAACTAGCTAAACTATGCAAGGAATTCAAATTGTTATTTTTGGATGCGGGATGGTTGTATAGTCGGTGATCTGTACAGCTTCCAGAGGGCAGTAGCTAAAAAGTGGTGAACAGTGTAAAGACCTTTGCACACTAAGTTTGTATTTTTCGTTGAAATTGTTGCACGTTTAAAAATAAATACGACCTGTCATTAAAGTTTTCGGTACAGGTTCGATTTCCTGCGTTATTTTGCATCCGTCAAAAGGAAAAGAGGGTTGTTTGACCACTTGGAGCCACTGCTCGTGCAAATGTCATCATTCAAAGTGGCATGATAAACATTCACTTTGTCTCCCAGCACAAAGCACTTTACGATAAAGAAATAAAAGAATACAGGGATGCAGAATTTAAAGATAGATTGTGGCAGGTGATTGCAGGGGAATGGTTGCAAAACAAAGGATGTAGGAAAGATTAGACAGTAGTGATTGTGCTCTAGGCCACTGGTTCCCAACCTGGGGGTCCCGACCCCCACTAGGGGTCGCCAAAGCTTCACAGGGGGGTCACAAGACCTTCTTGATTTTAAGGGGTGTAAGACAACTTTTTAAAAAAAATATGCAGTTTGCTTATATTTCAGCATTTCATTCAACTCTGTGAAAAAAAACTAAATGAAATTGTTGTTTTTAAAGTTTGGTTTATTATTTAATTTTATTTATTTATTTAATTTGAAAATTAGAAAGTACGCACTTAAAACAACCGAAGAGCTAGAACAATGGCCAAGCATCAGGGAGAAGAAAACACTGAATTTGTCAAAAAAAGAAGCCTATTAAGTATGAATGATTGTTAACAATTTAAAAATACAAGATGCAGACAAAGAATTGTATTAAAATTTCCTAAAAATAACAGGAAAACTTATCTCTGATGATTCCCAAAAAATAATCTGCTCATATTCATCCAAATCGCTCATTTTACACAAATTTCCTGCAGTTTTTGCGTTCACTATTTGGGTTAATTGTACAGTTTATCAGTTGTTCTTATTGTTATGCATTGAATATAATCTGTACAGTTTATCAGTTGTTCTTATTGTTATGCATTGAATATAATCTGAAATATCCATAAAATATGTCAGTTAGTCAGGAGTTGTCAGTTTACTCAATGATAGAAAAGGGGTCCCTTAAGAAAAAAGGTTGGGAACCACTGCTCTAGGCAGCTAAATGATAGCTTCTTGCTAATGTCATTCATTCATTAGCCCCGTTTTGGACTAGCGCTATCTACTGCAACCACGTAATTAATTCTTGTATTATTCTATTTGTTGTGAAAATTCACAATAAATATAATAATAAACGACTTCGTACTCAGTGTGTAAGCTTTCTGTGTGCAACATTTTTAATCGGATGATGGATTAAAACAAACACATACGAAAAATACAGACTTGGTGTGCAAAGCCCTTAAGGGGGGTCAGAGAGGATTTTCTTTGCCCTTTGAGTTGAGTGTTAAGGTGTGTGACTTACTCACAACTAGCTGTACGTTTTGACAAGCTGTTACAGCTGAGGTGAGAATGCTGTCAAACATTCAAGCTGTAACCATCACCACACTCAATCAATATCAATTGATTTTCTCATCAATAATATGGATCCTTTCCATATGATAGAAGCTTTTTCTCCTCAGAAACCCACCATGTAAATAATGAAATCATACTGTATATGGATTTGTGAACTGTTTTCCTGCAGTGGTTGATCAGAGAAGCTATACTGTAGGTTACTTTAATGTGAGGGCTGCCTTGTGGTATTTTCTCTGCACTCAGGATAACAGCTAGCATTTGATCGTCGTCCAATTAAAATAAATCAGAATAGGCAGTAGTAAGTGCTGAGCCAAGCTGATGGACAGATAACACCGTAATGCGATTGTGGTGGCAGATGCAATATACAGTAGAGATAAAAGGAGGCTGTTATCCATGTACCTGTAGGTAGAGATACTGGAGATTATTGAGGCCCGCAAAGATCCCCGGAGGCAGGGTGATCAGGCCGCAGTGGTAAAGGTGCAGGGCGTGTAGCCTACCCAGGCCCTGGAAGGTGTCTGAAGCAACGGCCTGCAGGTGCCGGTTGTCCCCAAGGTCGAGCTCCTCCAGGCGGTCGAAGCCGTGGAAGGTGGAGGGTTGTATGTAGGAGATGTTGTTGGAGTACAGCCACAACATGGTGGTGGTGGGAGAGAAGTGGCCGCGGAGCAGCCGCTGGATCTTGTTGTTCTGCAGGAAGACGCGCTCGCTCTGGGCAGGGATGCCCTCAGGCACGGCGTGGAAGTTGTGGGCCTGGCAGGAGACGGTGCTAGGTGAAGTGTAGCAGATGCAGTGGCGAGGGCAGGGCTGAGAGAGATCCAGGCCACACAGCACCAGCAGTAACTCCACCCCACCGTAACCTGAGAGAGGGAGAGGAGAATGAAAACAAAGAGATGAAGGGAAAGAGAGCGTGAGGAAAAAGACAAGCAGAATTAATTGAATTCATACAGCAGAGCCCCTGTTATCAGACACATCTTAAATGAAACACTCATTGCTCTCAGTTTACAAGGACAACAATAGGCATGGTTCAGTGCAGACAAATTACAAGGCTGACACAAATCTCTTTCAAACACGCACACACGTACGCACACAAACATTCATGTATTGTCTTTGAGAGCTATCTCTATTGAGAGCCCATTTTTCTCACACATTTTCCTTCCTGAACTGTTCACCCTTAACCTTAACCTTGCCTACCCTTTACTGTTATCTTTATCTTAAACTCAAATCCAAACTTAGGGGACAGTTTTTTCATGTTTTGCAAAAACCTTGAAGATCCTTAAAGGGACAGTTTTGAAGTGGGGTTGTATGAGGTACTTATCCATAGTCAGTGTATTACCTACAATAGATGGCGGTCGGCACACACCCAGCTTGGAGAAGAGGAGTTAACACATGGAAGCAAAGCAATGTACTGCTGTGGACAGGGGCAGCAGCGAAATGTATTTTAGCCACCTAAAAGAAAGGCCCAGCTAAACAAATTTATATCAGTTTTAAGTGTACGCTATATTTAGAATATTTTTGCCAGTTTAACTTGCCGTGAAACAGCTATGCAGTCTATGTTTCAGACGGGGAACTGATGCCGTTATCTCGCCAAAGCAACCAGACTCCATTGAAAAAAACTATAATTTTACCTCTTACAACACGCGGGTTGCTTGTCTACCGCTGCCTCGATCAGTTAGTGTGTTTGTGTAACTTTGGTTAGTTCGGATTCACCAAAGTCTCACAATACCACAAACAAACCGACCGATCGAGGCAGCGGTAGACCAGCAACCCCTGTGTTCTGCGAGGTAAAATTACAGTTTTTTTCAATGGAGTTTGGTGGCTTTGGCGAGAGCATAGGCTTCAGTTCCCCGTTGGAAAGGGCTGTCTAACGGCAAGGTAAAGCGGTGAAAATATTCTAAATATAGCGTACAATTAAACTAATATAGATTTTTTTTAGGTGGGCCTTTTGTTTTAGGTGGCTAAAATACGTTTTGCTGCTGGCCCCGTCCACAGCAGAACATTGCTTTGGTTCCGTACAGTAACTCCTGTCTGCTTCTCCAAACTGGGGTTGCGTTGACCATCATCTACTGTAGGTAATACACTGACTATGGATAAGTAAGTCATACAACACCACTTCAAAACACCCGAACTATCCCTTTAATACCAAGATGCCCCTTCACCACCACACACAGATGCCTAAAAACACTGCTCCGGTCTCCAAACTATATTTGGAGCAGTGTGTGCGGTATGTTTTTCTTTATTATGCGGTAGTATGATTGTCACATTTTCTTTATGTGTTCCTTGGACCAATCTCCATGATACAGCACACACACACACACACAGCATCCTATCACGCACCGCACAGCATTATATCCTTTGCTTATCCTCTAAAGGCGACAGAAAATCGATGTTTCTCCTGCTTACAAGTGAACACGCACCACACCTGTAATACATTTCCACAATAAGGGAAAGCAAGAGGAATAGAGGAAGAGAGAGGAGGTGGAGGATTAAGCGGGAATCATCTACAGCATGCCTGTGAAGTGGATATTACTTTTTGTTTTCAGATTCCCCTCGTCTCACTCCTTATTTATTTATTTGATTTTTTTTTTTTCTCCTGAGTTAGATCACTCCAGTGTTTGATGTATTGTGTGGCCAGAGAAGTAAAAAAAAAAGGGGGTGGAGGGTGGAGACATGCTGATCCGAGGAGTAATTTCCAGACAGAGAGAGTTAGAATATGAACATCATGTGCTGCTGTCCAGCCTTGTGTGTGTGTGTGTGTGTGTGGCATGGACAGATGTGACTGACAGATGTCAGTTCGTCCCGGACACTGCTGCTCTGTAAAGAACAGCGTGTTCTGTGATGTCAGCAGAGGACAGAGCAGTATTATCCTGTGTGGTAAACATGTGTCTGTATAGCTCTGTACACTTGTGTAACCACGTACACACAGGTACGCATGTGTTTGACCTCATGTCTCTCTGTTTACCTGACATTTTATCTGAAACCTATTGTGGCTGTTGTATTTGACAAGGCTGACCTTTTTATGTAAAAAAACAAAACAAAAACACTGCTGTCGTCATGGCAGCCCATCCTCTGTCCTGTGGTGCCAACACAAATCAATACTATGCAGTCCTCTTTAATACTGTATGAATGAATGAATATTTAATATTTATGAATATAGATGGGGGGAGACACCCCAGGTGAATAGGGTAAAAATTGTAATACAGTACACCATGTACTTTCCCCAATTGATTACTTGATTAGTTGATTTCTGAAATTGTATGTTTAAATATGCTTGAGGCATTACCTTATTAAATATACAAACGGAAATCTGAACATTGGATAAAGCCAGGCTCCAAATTCTCGTTTCATTTTGTCGACATATAAGAGTCAAAGGGTTTTATAGAGGGAATTTGGATATCTCTTTTAATCACTCTATAAATCAGAAAATACTGTCAACAGCCATAAAAAAGACATTTTCGCCCTGTTTTTAGGAATAAAATGTTATATATTTGAGACTATGAATGATATATTACCATGCTATGATTAGAGCACATTTTTTATCCTAAGTGCAGTACCTGTGAGGGTTTCTGGACAATATTTGTCATGTATTGCCTCTTAACGGGTCTCAACCTGGCGACGGCGTACCGTAGCTCGCAGCTAACAGTGCAAACAGCGTCAAAAGTGCTGACAGAGATAAAAGTGCTAACCTGGGGGGGGGGGAACCGGACGGTGCCCTCGATCGGGGCGGCGTTATCAGCTGTAAGCGCCGTATGAGAGCAATGCAGAGCAGCGGCCATGGGGCACGCTCGCACGCACTAAAAGCATGTGCGGCCGGCCCGGCTACGTCAATATATATTCTCACTGGAGTATCATTTTACACACATTGTAATATTTGTCCACATACACACATTTTTTTTCTCACAGTCGGTCTATAATTTTGATTGGTCAAACGTTATTGTTATGAGCTGTAACGTTCAGTATCTATTCAGTCCCTGGGGTAATCAAAATGATTTTATCTCTCTGTTCTTTCCTCCTCGTCTCTACTCCTCTGCTTTATCTGTCCATCTGCGTTGCCCTTTGCTTCATGCTTCTCTGCCTCCTTCCTCCACAGCTTTATCTTCCTGCGCTGCTCTGTCGGCCCCGCCTGCTGTGTCTGTTAATTAGGTATAAAGCTGCTAGTTGCTACTTGGTGTATGTGAGTGTGTAAAAACGTGTACTGTGTTATAGAGCATCTTTGACTGTATGTCTGTATGTGTCTGTGACTTTGTGTCTTTGTGTTTCTTAGTGAGAATCGCTTGACAGAGCTGTATTTTCTTGGTTTGAATAGAAGTTTTATTAGATCCTTTGAGCTTATACATTTTATTGTAAAAAATTGACATGGCCGTGACATTTAGTTCTTCTTGTATATCTTAAGGTCTTCATGTCTTAGTAAAGTACACTCTAAATGAAACTAGAAAGGTTTCCATAAAAGAGAGTTAAGCAATTTTCTTTGTTCAATCATCAACACCGATGACAGTTGTGATTTCTCAGCTGTTAGTGTAAGTTTACACTGTTAAACTCACCAAATTTGTGTTCCCACTGGTCCCATTATTATTTTTTTTACATTCAAATTGTCTACAAGTCTGCTTGACACGTACTTGTGATAGTGCTGCTAGCGTTATTTTTGCATTTCCAATTGCTTCGTCGTCGCCTTCTGTTTACCCCTGCAGTCTTTCATTTTTTTCTTTATGTATTTTCATCATCGCGTTACATCTGACTTCCTTCTTCCTCAGCATTGCCTCTTTCATTCGTTCCAGTTATATCCTCTATATATTTCTGCTTTTATTGCGCAATATAGTGTGTACATAAGTGTTTGAAAAAACGAATGTCCCTTGTCGTGCATGTATACTGTACATTTGAGCCCATCTGAGGGAAATGTGTGCAGATGTGTGTACATCTCTGCTTGCTGCTTGTGGGTGTTTAAATGTACAGATTGAGAGATGGAAGTGATGATATATTAGATAAAAAAGCTGCAGACTGCCATATGGCTGTAACGCTGAGGGCAGCAAATCTCCCGCCAGCATTCAGTCATTCAAACTTTTTTATTTATCATTTGCCTCATAAAACAGAGAATTATCTCACTTATACTGTAGATCTGCTTTTGATACTGTAGCGAGGCGGCAAACGAGAAAAAAAGGTTTACAGTTCAATGTTTCAATTAGAGATGTTCCGATACCATTTTTTTCCTTCCCGATACCGACACCTGAGACTACCAAGTACCGATCCGATACCAGGGCGATACATATAATATCTTCGTTGTTTTTGGGCTATCTTTGTGGAATTTATCTCGTCGTTGGAATGCACATTTCCGATACTGGTATCGGTATCGGAACAACTCTAGTTTCAATAGTATAAGCAGTTAGATAATGCATGAGATGTTTTTTTCAAAAGTATGTCTCTCAGCACCAGTGAGGGAAACTCCCCAATCCTGTATCAGCAACAAATTCTTAATACCTTGTTTTCCAGTCTTAACATGTTTTCAAACATCTTAACACCATGTCAGCACATCCTTGGATTTACCACTGTGGATTTTCAACTGCCTCCAGCTCCACAGCACTAGCATGGCCTGCAATACATAAATAGACAACTAATTGCAAATCAGCAATTAGCAGAGGCATCAGGCTGGCATTAAGCCAAACCTCAGACCTCCCAGTAAGGAGCGTCAAGGTACATAAAAATATGTTTCACCACTTATTCTTCATGAAGCATTTCCCCACGTACTGCTGTTAAATAGGGAAATTAATCAGGGTGAGTTTCCATAAAAGTGATTTGTGCCCGGTGTGAATCTCTGGTGAAAGGGGATGTAATGTTTTAAAGCTCATTCGATACCTACTACCTTCTTAAGATTGAGATATTTTGAGTGATTTTGTCAACCAGGCGCTGTGTTGAACAAGGGTGGAGCGCAGTATGTGGGCTGCAGCTTAATTGTCTTCTGTTTGCTTGTGCCAATCATGTTAAAATTTGATTACTGGAATATGGAAAAAGCGAAAAAGGCAGCAATCAAAGAAAAATATTCTCCCTAATGCTCATCTAATATGCATAAAATACCTGAACAATATTTTTTGCCGCTATGGGGCGCCCCCGTAGCTCAGGGGTTAAGATGCTGACCGTGAACCACAATGTCCAGCTAGGGACATTTTGTTGCATCTCCCTCATTACCTGTCGTCTCTCCACTGTCTGTAATAAAGTAGGGGAAAAGCTTTTTGCAAGATTTCTGAACCTCGCTGCAGGGATTTGCATTAGTGCGATCAGACGCTGATGATGAGTGATGAGGCCTGGCTCGTAGTCGCCGTTCCAGTTAATCCCAAAAGCGTTGTGAAGTCAGGTTGAGGTCAGAGGTCGGGGCTCTGTGCAGGCCTGGACCTCGCAGCAAACTGGACCTGGCTTTGTGCACGGGGGGTATTGTCATGTTGATACAGGAAAGCGTCCTCCTCAAAGTGTTGTAAAAAAAAGAATTGGAACCATGAAAAACAGCCCGAGACCAAAAGAACACAACAGTATATGGCGAGCGGTGTCTACATACGGTACTTTTGGCTATATTGTGTAATTCTACTTTTAGAAAAGCGACTGTCTTCTACACCACATCGTCAAAGATGTTTTGCTGTTCAAATTCCAGCTTGATTGGTTCATAATCACACTGTTGATGATGATGTCCTTTTGTCCTCTGGGTTGGTATACACGCATGGCTTTCACTTTATACCACTAATTGTCCATTCCAGCAAGTGATGCCTTTTTAATCACAACTCTCACTCATTTTCTCTCTTTGCTCTCTCTGCCTCTGCGTCCGTTTCCCCGCTGGTTGTTTGTCTAAATTCTCGTCTTAGCCTCCCCGGTTAGATGTTTGCTGAAAGCTTCATCAAGCACAGCCAGGGTTCAATTACAAGAGCCATTTCCCTCCTCTGTCTCTCTCCCATCACTCCACACCAGTCTTAATGTGCACACACACACACACACATAGAGAGAAAAGAAGCACACACACATGCCGCTTGTCAGGCCATCATCACAACTGCCTCCCAACTACAACTTGGCATCTGGAGGAGACACCTGCCACTCATTCTGGCAAACACAAGGAGAAAGTAACGGAGCGGGGAATGTGAGCGAGGAAGAGGAGGGGAGCCAGAGAGGGGAGGAATGGGCAAGATCGTACTCAAAGGGAATGAGGAGCTCTTAAAACATGAAAGCAGAGGCAAGGGGAGAGAGGCACAGCGTGGCGGTGTGGGAGGGAAAGAGAGCAGAGCGAGGAGCTAAAAAAGGATGATGGGGGTGACAGGGATCGACTGCGAAGCGTAGACCATTATATAGGTGGGAGTGTAAATGTCTGTCTGCTCTGCACAGAACACAACTGTGACTTCTGATGAGTTGCCAACTCATTCTATGACCTTCTGTGAGGTGACTCAGATTACCACTTTGCAAATTGATTAACACAACTTGCAGAGAGAGAGAAAAAAAAACATTTAGTCACACTGAAACACACGCATTCTCTTGTGCATCCAGGTGTACGCACACGGCCGCGGGCGCATACACCCACATACAGACACAGATAATCAACCCTAATTAAGCAGCAGTGGCAGGATTTAACCAGAAAATAACGCAAGAGCAAAACAGAGTGAAAAGGGAGAGAAATAACAAAAAAAAATGAGGAGGCAGAGAGCGAGAGCGGGTACAGGAGGGACGACGGCTAGCTCACACACTCAATATAGACGCTCCTCTCTTGTTGGTGGTTGATTTAGCTTAGCATAATCCCAAAGATCATTTAGCGTTGCTCATTGAAATGGTGATAAATCTCTGGCAGAGTTAATGAGAGATTTAAAAGGCGTCATTGCCTCAAAGACACAGCTGAAATATCTCTGCACTATATAATCCTCCCCTCATGTAATATGGTACATAACCATTACATCCATCTTCATATTGGAGACGAATCAGGTCAATATCGCCGGCTCTGCACCACCGACCCTCTGGGCTTCGCAATTACTATTTCGTAGTCATGAAAGTTTCTTTTATATAAACTCCTACTTTTGTGACCCCAAACAAAAAAAAATTAAACAAAGCTCACAAGGCAAATCAATGGCTGACCGGTCAGAGTAGGAGTAACAATTTATTTCTTGAAATAGACATGATAGTAGCTTCATCCCAGTCTTGATCTATGATCCTGTCTGTTTACAAAGCATCTTAGAAGTTGGCGTAGTAATGACTTTGGGACCTGGCTTGAAGAACAAAAATGTTGCAGACCCACAAAGAGTTTATGCATCCAAATCTATCAGAATACTCTTTTTTAAATGTATTTTTTTGTCATTAGAGTGTCCTCGATTGGTTTGAGCTGGATGAGTTGCTTGCAGTGGGCAGCTTCAGGTCTGAAGTGAAGCCAAAGCTGAAGTGCCTTAAACTTGCATTCTTTCTAATAGCCAGCAGGGGGCGACTCCTCTGCTTGCAAAAAGAAGTCTGATTGTATAGAAGTCTATGAGAAAATGAGCCTACTTCTCACTTGATTTATTACCGCAGTAAACATTGTAAACATGAGTTTATGGTCTCAATCGCTAGTTTCAAGTCTTCTTCAATACAGCATGATGTTTATTTAGTAAGTTATGGTCCCATTTAGAGTCAAATAGACCATAAAGCAGGGAATGCTTTAGGGCGTGGCTATCTTGGGATTGACAGGTTGTTACCACTTCGTTGTCTGGTCTGGGAGTTGTTCGTGTTTTCGTTTTAACAACTTTAACCCTTTCACAGTGTTTTCAGTTCATGAAAGTTAATTGTAACATTTTGGTCGCCTGCCATTTCTTATATACACTCTATGTTTGCTTGCCAAACAAACAACCAAACTGATGTGATCCTTTTTTATAACTTCCATGTTTGGTTGTCTTCTAACTACTCAGTGCAAACATTTTCATCAGCTGATAGTACCAGTGACGGTTTTCAAATCCGTCCTTGCTCGTGAATATAAAGTGTCAAAATAAATGGCAATGACACACTCACTGTGATGGACTACCCATCTCAAGCAAGTTGATGTCTATAGTATCGGTACATCGGTGGCTGCCTGGGTAGGATGGGATCTAAGCACTTACAGTATAGTATACTTTGGAAAATAGCCATTGTTAATGCACTAAAGCATGCAAATCCACCAGTTATGCTCCTTTTTAATTTTGTATTATAATAAGAAACTGTAGACTCTTTAACCTCAGGATCCTCAGCACAGCAGTGTTGTCTACCTCTGTCCAGCAGGGAAGCAAAGTTGAAAGAAAAATCGATGTTCATTATCATGAAGCACCTTTAAGTGGTACCTCGCCCTTTTTTAACAAATCCGAGAAGGCCTGCTTGAAAGCTATTTTTCAAGGTATCTAGGTATCTTTATAATTGGCGCCGGACCGGTCCTGTGTGGTCTCTTCTCCCCGGCCTGACACTGCCTGGTCTGATTCTCTGCCCCTGGCCTGGCGTTGTGACATCTGCTCAGCACACAACATACTGGCCCATTAAAATTATATACACACACTCTGCATTGATTAGGACGAGCGTAGACGTGTCTATGTGTGTGTGTCTGTGTGTGTGTGTGTGTGTGTGTGTGTGTGTGTGTGTGTGTACGGGACGGAGACAGAGAGGCAGAGACATTGAGAGAGAAAATGCAAAAATAACCTCTACCCTCTTTGCATGCAGTAATTGGGTCATTTGAAAGGCTAAGCTTATCTCAACACTAATCAAGCTCTAATTATACTCAGAAAAACTTTGCCCACCCCTCCCTCCCGTATAAACACACTCTCCACATGCATAATCAGATGATGCAGGTCACAGCTTTCCCTATTTAACTGCTCCCTATTAGTGGAGGGAAGATGTGAGCGGGAGTACAGTAGTGCTGCTGCTGCTGCTGCTGCTGCTGCTCTCGTCCTGCCTCGCAGAAACCACGACAGGGTGACATGCGTCGATGGGAAACAGGAGCCATGTTCAGACTTGGATGATGAGGTGTGGCACCTCCTCCTCAGGCATCAACCACTAATGCATTCAGGCACGCAAGGACACAGGAAGCCCGAGACCCACACACTCCTTTTACTCGACACAGAAGTGCACTTTACTTGGCGAGCACTTGATCATGAAATAGGTGAAAACAAAAATCCAAGTGAAAATATTGAATTTAAGAATACCATTTGCAAGTGCAAAGACCGCTTATTTCTGAATTACTTAGTGGTACGCCGGTTCACAATCAAATGCTCATTTTGAGCCCTTTTTCTCTTCACTTTCCATTCCCTAAGGTACTATCGGAGTATTTGAGCTGCTTTTATTGAAAGAAAATCCTTGTTTATTGTAAATTGATGCGATCTCTCGAAGTAGAAAACGTATTGTTTGGGTGCGTGGGAACATAAAATCTGGGTGAAAGTATTTTGTTGAAAACGAGCAAAAAAAAACAATACGATAACGATGCTGCAAAACGATGAGGAGTACACTATTCCAAACAATAACACACAGGCTTGCAGGCATGAATGCAGATGCAAAGTGACACCCATACACACACTAACACACAGATGTACACCCCCAATGGAGCTAATTCTCAGGAATTTTACAGCTGACTGACCCTGATCTGGCAGAAGGCATCTGTGCCTGCTGAGATGGTGTGTACGAACGCGTGTGTGTGTGCAGTTTTAACATCTGCGGAGTGTGTGTGTGTACATCCACACACAGCAGTTGTGGTTGAGGTGCTGGTTGCCCTCCTGTGTTTTGCCATGACTGGATCTGGAACGCTCTTTGGCAGATATCCTCAGCGGAGAGCTGGGAGAAATGAGCCTGTCCGACAAGCCAATGAGAAGAGGCAGGGAAAGTGCAGCATGGGGGCGAGCGGCTTCTTCTCTTAATAGCTGTTTGTCCAATTCCCCCAACACGAGGAAAATCTCTCTTCCTCTTCTTGTGACTACATCATTCCCCGCTCTCTCCTCTATACACTGCAGGTATGAATCACCCTTTGTCACCCTCCTCCGCTCTCCTCCCTGTTGTTCGTTTAGTTTCCCATCTGTCTCTATTACAAAGACTGCTAAAAGTACATCAGGACTTATTATTGCATAAATCTTTCACGGCGATGACTGTCTGGGCTCTTGCACCTTGTTTCCACAGTGTTTGTTTTTAGCGAGAAATTTTCCATCATGCTCGGGCATTACACTTGTAAATCAGACACGCACAGATTGGGAGAAAAGAGAGAAAAGAAAAGCGGAAGGCGAACGAGATGAAGGGTTACAAATCCAAGTATCCAGAATGACAAGTGAAGTGAGCGATTTCAGCGCCGTGACATGTCCGAGGGATCATCTGTCACCGGGGCTGTTTTATCGGATAACACGCTGTTACTTGCACACTTGCCTTTGACTGAGCCAATCACAGGCAGGCACGGGCCATTTTTCAGACTGATTGGCCAAAACAAGCGGGGGGAGAATCGGCATCAGGTCCCTCATTAAACAGGCTCCCCGTGGAGAATGATTTTAAGCACTATAGAGCTGTCAGCGCTTGACGCGATCAGTTTCGTTCCAGAATGAGTTATCTAGCAGCTGACAAATGTGAAACCTACAGCAACAAAATGATTAATGACTTGAGAGCACAACTACATATACAGTACACTGTTCTAGAATGAAATTGCCTGATCAACCCCGTCCATCTAAATCCTAAAGTGTCGCACTGAAATGTTTCTAATAGCTTACAACTGACAGCAATTTTAAGCATTCTCACAACACCATTAGCATGATATTAGTGTAGCAAAGTGCTATACGTCCCCCCCCCACGTTTGGCCTGCGATTTCTCGTTGACATTTTTCACGTCGTGGCGCTGGAGGAAAATACATTCAGGTGGCACGACAGAGAAATAGCGGAGAGAAGACATCAGTCAGGAAATATGAGAAGGGCAGTGAAAGGGAGTGGAAGGATGTGTGACAGGCGAACAGGAGGAGGTGTCGCAGCTTTGCTCCATCAGCTAAAGAGAGATGGATGAAGCGAGAAGAGCATGTCGGTTAAACTCCCTCAATCAGTCATCGGATCTGGCTAATCTGAAGGTTGCCGGTTAAACTCCGCCATCAGTCACAGTGTTCGGCTTCTGCGAAGGTTAGAATCATCTGGAAATGTCTCGTCCTGCTCTTCTCCTGCTTTCTAGTCGGTTAAGCTGTGGTACCTGTAAGGCTGTGCTCTGTTTATTTCCCATCTACCTTTTCATTTTGATCATGAACCGGTTTGCCCTCCCGTTTTAGAGGTCCTGTTTCTATTTGAAGAGATACTCCACTGAAAAGTGGCTCTGAAAGGTTCGTAGTCTGCTCCTCCGTGGAGGATAGCAGCTGTACAGCTTGGATTCACACCGGTTACATACTGGATTCCAGTGATGACTCCCAGTCGCAGCATGATGATGTCTCTGAACATTCACAGAAACCATTTAAACCACTCCTGCAGTACAGTCATCTTCTTCTACTGTTGAGCTATATGCTCACCGTCTGTCCACACTTTGTCACTCTCAGTGTTTTATTGCTGATCTTTGTGACTTCCTGAATTTTGCACCCTCATAGAAGACAGATAAAAATAGCCAAAGGCACACTGGCATTGATGTGTTTGGAAATCTGATAAATCTAAAAATAAACTCAAGGTTCGCTCTATAAATAACTTTTCTGTAGTGCAGTATGAGAGGGATTAAAAGAAGAAAAAACGACAGTAGTGCTTTATATACATTGGACACGTTGTGTTGTACAAATATAGGTTAACATCGAGGGAGAGGTTCTCAATTTAATTGATTTGTTGTTGTCTCTAAAATGTCAAGTATAGTGTCTAAAGGCGCTTTCCCAAGCCAACATTTAGTCCGTTTTAAGGACCAGGAGTTGTAAAGTTTGAGTGTGACATGTTTTTGATTTAATCTGTTTTCCTCATTTGAAATGAACAAGAGTGGAATGGAAAGCTCTTAGTGGCTTTGTTGGAGAATGGGTGTACACCAGAAATGATGTGGCATGGCATCAGTTGGCGTGATTCCGGCTATGCTTGAGATTTCTTGACAGTGAATATTCCCACACTCGGCCACCACGATTCAATCACTCCATTCCTCTTTATTCTATTATTATATGGCCTCGTGTCCACATTTGTATGCTCCCTTGTTTCCATCTTTCTCCACGTTTTATTTATCTTCTTTCGTCGATTGCAGTAGCTCTCAGTTCATTGCCACTATTTGTAGAGAGTAGCTTGAATGAATACGGTTCACAGAGAGGTCTGTGGATTATCCACGGTAACTGGGACACTGTCTCTGGGAAGACATGTCACTGTTGAGGTTTTCAGATGTCATTTTTTTCAGTGCTTTGAGCATCACAAGATGAAATTCAATTCACCTCCATTGTATCGGGGCGGCGGCAGAGGTTTTAGAGATGGATGTATCAAAGCCTTGGCAAATAAAACTCAAACTATCTGCGTGGTGAGGTACCCACAAGGGTGAGAAAGTGAGAAAATATTTTGTGTGATTTGGTTGAAACAACTCCTTAAGGTGAATGGTTTGGTTCATGATTTGGGTCTACAGAGGCTAAACTCAGGGCAAGACATTTCCCTTGAACCTCCTTTTTTTTTTTGCTTCTTTTTATTCAACAAGTAATTCCATCTCTTTTTACACACACACACACACACACACACACACACACACACACACACACACACACACACACACACACACAGGACAGGACAAGGGTTCTTCAACAAAAGACATCTTCGTGATTTTGAATTAAACTGAAACATTTTATTCCAGGCAGAGTGACTCGGCTCTCTCCCTCACCTGAGGCGAGTAGCGAAGAGAGAAGCGCACCCACAGTGCAGCGTGTCCCTGATCTTTTTCAGCACCGGGGCAACGGCACTCATCACAACTCCATAAATGTTTTGATTTTCTTCCTCAAGGCCACAAACGTCGCACACGAACCCGCCTGCAAACGTACACACACACATGTGAGCACCCATTGAAAAACACACATCATCACTATGCTGGGGTATAACACCTGCAAACACACGCATCGCTGTACCCACATTTATATGCTATGAAGCACGCATTTTTGCTTCCACAGACGTGTACTACTTGGATGGTTTCGCAAACGCACGCCATCCCATGCACGCACACATTGCACACCACGCCAAAACCTCACACACAAATGCACACACCAGCTTGGAAATGAATTATGAATGCATATCTCCGACTCCATCCTCCCTCCCTCCCGACTCACTGTGTCCGTCCACTCAATCCACCTTCACCTTGGCTACATAATCCGCTCAATTTCTCACACGCTTCGTACCACCTTCCTCTGACCCCTCTCTTCACTCTGTTTCCACTCCTCTATTCCTTCTCCTCATCTTCCTCCTCCTTCACCTCCCAAATTTGTCTTTGTATCTGAATAAGGATTGACCTGTGCAGTGTGGCTCTGAATACTGATGATTCATTTCAAGGATTTTTCCAACACTGAGTAGTGTAATATGTGTGTGTGTGTGTGTGTGTGTGTGTGAGTGTGAGAGAGAGAGAATTAGTGGAAATTGATAGAAAAGAATGTGTGTGAAAGGGAGGTTTCTGGTCCATGTGTGTGTATTAGGGGTGAGAAAAAAATTGATTCACCTATGTATCGTTTTTTCGTCTTTTTTTCGATTTTGAAATAAATGCCAGGATCGATATATTTGCTTCATTTGAGTCTATACGGAGGTAGAAGGAAGTTACCGCTTTTATTTTTGTAGTCAGAGTAACGTGACGTCATATCCGTTCTGTGTCCGTCAACCAAAACGTGGCCGGCCACAGTGAGCCGAAACGACAAAGCAAAAAACGTTGGAGGTTCTGCAGGGATACGACCTGCACTCTAACATTTCAAATCCAAAGTGGTAAACACTACACATACAGTTAAGTTTGGAAACACTTCGGATTTCACACATCCCGGCTAAAGCTGCATGCTAAGTCTGTCATGGACAGGAAACGTTATCTTATTGCGGTAACGTGCGGTCAAGCCAGCCGTCACTCTCATCTCCGTGGTAGAGCACCCATATACTGACATTTATGTTAAATGCATTCAAGCGGCCCCGATGGAGCTGACCACGGATGTATAAAGAGAACTGTATCTATTTAGATATTTTCCCAAGTAAAAGTCCCTAGAAGTGTTTGATTTAACTTTTTCCCTTGGTCTAGTGTTAAAAAAGTAAACAACAATCACAATAAATTGTAATATCGAATCGCAATACTTAAAAAACGCAATACATATCAATCTGCACCCAAGTATTGTGATAGTATCGAATCGGGAGATAGGTGTATCATCCCGGCCAACATTCATACTAAGCCAGCTAAATGTGAACATGCTGTCTGTTTTTTTAAGTTTTTTTTTTTATTCCTGAACATCAGGAAAACTGCTGAATCTCTTCATGTTCTGCACCCATTTTTTTTGTTGGCAAACAATATCAAAATTCCAGCTGGTTAAAGCTCTGTTCTGTCTCCATGTTCACCGTTTCAATACAGCTGAACTCACCATGTAGTTGGTCTCATAAATGTTATCTGTTAACTACCAGGCAACCAGTATTTACTGTGCCACTGCACAAAGACGTCAATCAAATCTCCATTTTATGATGGCGAATGAACGACAGCAGCTGCGCCATGTAATCGGCTATATTGACGTTTAAAATGAGTGATCACAGATAAAGTTAGAGGCGACAGAAAGTTAACTTTACTGCCACACAAAACCCCCGACTAGGCACCATCATCATATTTCAAAGCCTTTGTTTCCTTCCCTGAGGCCTGAATTTATATATTTAAGCAATCATTTATTAGAAACTACTTGGACGATCAATTAATCATTTCAATCATTTTCTAGGCAAACATATTAAACATTCTTTGGTTTCAGCTTCTCAAATGTGAGGATTTGTTCCTTTTCTTTGGCACATGTTAGGTCTGAATGACATATCGTTTCAGCATTGACATTGTGATGTGTGCATGTGCAATATCGGCAAATTAATTCAAACACGTCATGCTATAACTGTTTTGCTGCTAGACACAAAAGGAAAACTCCCACGGTTTTCATTTTCCATGACTAATCCAGTGTTTCCCATTAATTATTACAATGCTTTATCGAATACTCGATTCTGAATGGTCAATCACGGCGTTCTAAGGTGTGTTATTTCTTTATAGCAGACCCTTGCTATGTATAACAGACCGTTGCTATGGGCGCAGTTCTGATGTCGGACTCTGGCGGACTGTTTTTGTGTCAAATTATTGATTTCTTAAGTAAGTAGCCGTGTAATAAGCGGGATAATGTACAGCGAGCGAAGGGGTTTATTTCACAATAATGACAAATATATGAAAATAATTAGCAGATTATTCGAAAATGAAAAGTATTGTTAGTTGCAGTGTGGACAAGGCCCAAAACGGAGGGAAAAAAAAAAGGATGTATTTTCAAATTTAGACGGCCTATTGAGGACATATTTTAGAGGATATTTTATTTAGGCAAAGTTGTTGTACTGCTGCTTTGTGTTAAGACAAAATGAAACGCATTTATTTGAGGAGTTTGTCTTACAGAATAAAGAAATATAGAAACCTACTTATATTTCTCAAAGTAGGATATATGAAAACAAGTTTATATTTGATATTGATACTGAGACTTTGGTATGGCACCGATATCAGAAATTTCAAAGTATATCCAGTCCTACTAAGGAGAATGAGTGAGAAATGACAGAGGGGAACAAAAGCTAATGCAGGTGTGTGTGTGTGTGTGTGTGTGTGTGTGTGTGTGTGTGTGTGTGTGTGTGTGTGACAAAAGAGAGAGAGAGAGAGAGAGGGAAGGGAGAGGGGAGAGGGGAGGAGGGAGAGGGGGGGGGGGGCTGGTTGACATTTTCCCTCCGACTAGCAGAGAGCTGGTAGGCAATGCCAGTAACATAAGTCTGTGCGTTTATGTGTGTGCTTATGCATCTTACAAATACCACTTTCTACTGCCAGCTTATGGCAGCCCTGGAGACACACACACACACAAACACACACACACTCACACTCACACTCACTCAACCTCAAATGTCTCTCTCTCTCTCTCTCTCTCTCTCTCTCTCTTTCTCTTTATCTCTCTGTTTGTCTGTCTTTCCTTCAATTAGAGCCCATATGCTAGAAGGCCCCCAGCTCTCCATGTGCCCCTTTGAAGTGAAGTAGATTAAAAAAACAAACATTTGGAAAACCATAAATGAGCATTTGCAGAGCTGAGAATAGGGGAACTCTCTCTCTCTCTCTCTCTCTCTCTCTCTCTCTCTCTCTCTCTCTCTCTCTCTCACACAGACACACACACACACAAATTCCCACAAATACATTTATTAACATGCATAGACTTACAGTACCACAGAAATGTATGCGTACAGAAACGCATAGTTTGACTACATGAATACACACACAAGCACGCAGTCACCGTATTAATATTTGATTCAATATTCCTTTTGACCTCTTGTTTTTTTTTTTTTTTAGAAATGTGTATAGCATGACGCATGAGAGATGGGCAGAAATAGAAAAAGTTATGCAGCATTCAGGAACAAGCATTCCCTGCTGAATGTAGAGCAGGTTTGGGAAATTGGATTTTGAAGCCATTTTGTCCACTTCTTTAATTCCATAGATTTCTCTGCTCAATGCATTCACTGCACAGGGATTTGTTACCTGTAGTGCAGTGCATTATCTGTCTCTCTCTGGTTTGCCCTCACAAAACCTACACAGCGATTACACTCTGACTTTGCAAAATGCGCATAACACCATGGACACACTGTAGCACGCACACACACACACTGCAGCGCGCGCACACATGCACACGGACGTCCTGCTGTGTTCAGCTGATATTTACATCCCATCCCATAAGGCCTTGGGATCACCCTCACAACATTAAACAACTAAGTAATTAACATCAGTGCTTCTCAGCTGGGAGGATGAGACAAACCATACACACACATTAACAAGTACACACACACACACACACACACACACACACACACACACACACACTCATATGCACAGACAAAAAATGTAGAAAAAATTATGCATTAACTAAATTACTTGCATTACAAAAACAGTCAATTTAATCTAATTTGAAAGGAGTTTTCATCTTAATTTCTATTAGTAATAAAAACATTATTAAGATGTGTCAATCATTCACTAAGTCCCGCCTCTTTAGTTACTGTTGCTATGCCTGTCAAGCCTTCTGTTATTGTGCTGCACATTGTTTACAGTGGAAAATATACCACCCAATAATTGTCGGGTGGTAACTGCAGTAACTGCCAATTAACTGCTAATGCTAATTCCCAAACCTCAGTGGTTGGTTAAAAACTCTGTCTCCAGCTGATGTTTCAATGTTTTCAGCTGATTAGTTTCAAAAGAAGAATCTTGTAAAAGGAGTCTCACGTATGCACATAATGGCTACATGCATGATATAATGCTAAAAGACTGAGGTTAAAGCTACAGTACATGTCCCAGGCAGAAAGCCAGCCAGCTGATGATCCACTTAGAATAAATACATTGTTCTTGTAATGCAGGGTGGAGCAAGTTAGCCCTAATGTTATACAGTAACACCGTATTATAAATAAACTACAATAACTGCCTCGTAGTTGTATGCCTCCGCCAACCAGTCAAGTTGCAGTTTACATCCATGTCTGTCCCAAATGTCATCATCTCATCATTTTACCCTATCAGACATTTGTGTGAAATTGTCATAATTAGCAGATGAATTCTTGAGGTACGGCCAAAAACGTGTTTTTTTTAGGTCACAATGACCTTTGACCGCCAAAATCGAATCAGTTCATCCTTGAGTCCAAGTGGACGTTTGTGCCAAATTTGAAGAAATTCCCTCCAGGCGTTCCTGAGATATCACGTTCACGAGAATGAACCAAATGAACGTAAAGACGGATCGCAAACAATCTACTCGCACAGTAGGAGTAGGAACAACAACATTTTTAAAATCGTACAGTGTATGCCCAGATTAAGTAAAGAACACTCAAAACTCTCATTGGCTTCCACTCAGGAAAAATACCTGTTCTAGGGCTGAAACATCCACTGAGGTGACCTGTAACCTCACTTGATAATATAGATAGCACATGACATGCCTTGCCTTTGGAAGTAATGCTAGGTCACTGCTATAGGTAGTAAGTGAGTGGGCAATTGCTGAGAGTTCAGAACGCTGCGCCATCATCTCTCTACATTAGTTTGCAGGGAAACAAATCTCGCAGGTTTTAAACAAACCCTCAGGTCAGTCAAACTTACTTGGAAGAGAAAACAACTGTAAAATTATTACCCAAACTGTCCATCACAGTTTATATCTGGATCAACTCTGACCTGCCGTGCTTACTGTAGTTGTGCACACTGACAGTTTTACTACTTTATTATTAATTTATTACATTATAACATTTCCAGTGTGCTCACATTCGGGTTTTACCTCCAAAACAATCTGCCTGGTGTTTTTGTTTTTTTTGCCCTGTCAGACTACTTCGTAGCGCTGTCGCCCAGAATCAAGCAATTACTTTGGTGAGAGCAACATTATCATAACCAATAGAAATGATGGCCAAAACTTAAAAAATCAGAAGAAGTTGTAATAAACCGGAACTGTCCTTTGATACTCCTGCAGGAAACTAAGACTGATGACAAAGAAAAGACCTTAATTGTTAAAACTCAACTGCCACAAAGCAAACATTTTGCTTCTGTAAAAAGAAACCTGGACGACGCCCCTGCAACTCCAAATTCAAGAGCAACTTTTCTGTCTCCTGTGATAGGACAAAATGTGACAGCACTTACGGAGCACAGAGGAGAGTGTTTTCTCTTGTTACTCCTTTGGTCTCCTGAGGTTAAACTATTTGTTTGTTGGGTTTTAGTGGCGCCTAGCCACGCGGCCATTATGAAACAGCTTTGACAGTGACAAGAAGGTGATGGGGGGAGCAGTGTGGGAGGTGATCATTGCATGCGTGGGAAAGGTGTGTCTGCACGCATGTGCCATGTGTGTCTGAGTATATGTAGGCATGTTCATGTGTGTGTCAGTGATCCTCAGAGCTGTTTGGTTTTCTGCGCTTCCATGTAATTAACTGCAGTCACCTGTCGGCTCAGGTGTAAATCGGACCCTAATTAGACTGCTAGAATGAAAACTCCCTGACAGAATAGAAAGAAAAACTCAGAGTGAGAGGACTTGGGGGAACTCTGGTGCATATATTCAAATTGACACTGCAGAACACTGAGTCACTCGCGCCTGTTGACAGGACTTCTCCTCACTGACTACATTCACATGCACACAATCATATTACTGCGAGAAATCATTACAAGGCCAGAAATCCGATAGCGTGTTTACATGTACTCAAGTAGTCTCATTACTGCGAAAAAGCAAAGTTTACATGTACAGTGGAAACCGCTCATAGTGATCACGGTTACAGTGATCAACCGTTTGTATGGATCAAAAAGCTTGGGACAGAATCACTCCTATACAAACGCTATTTAAATAATTCGCTTATAGTAATCAAGTAGTCTGCTTACAGTGTTCATTTTGGGTCTTTTCATACATGACAACATATGGAAAAACATTTTAAAACAAACAGTTAGACAAACAGTTAGACTAACGTTAACTGAATTTTTGTTTAGTTTTTTTACTTCGCGGACCGTCTACTTTCCGGCTGGATTACCTGAGGCTGACGCTGCGTGCACATCGATATCATGACGGGAAAAATCATTTCTATGAATGACAAACGAATGCGCACGAGGACAGCACCTGTGGTTGAAGCCGTCAAGTGTAATGCCCCCAAAGTGAAACTCTGCTGATCCTCAACCGGCTCTGCAGCACACACACAGACCGGCGCCCGTCTCCCTCAATGCCGCTACCGGGTGAGAGAACAAGGAGCCCCGGCAAAGGGGCGCCGTTCGGCATGCACGCTCGTTCTGCATTGCTGGCCAAAAACGGCAATGCCTCACCCTCGGTTAGGGAAAACGCAGAAGAATTGGCAGTAAATAACGAATCGGTCCGTTTCATTACTTTGTATTCATGTAATAAATATACAAATGTCAATTCGATAGTAATCTGCATTAGAAATGATGCACAAAAATGTTGAAAGTTTTTTAAAAGTATTCAGTCTTTCATAGGTTGTAGCGGGCTCAGTCTTAAAGCTAGAGTGAAGATACTGGTATCATATGAAACTAGAAAACCTAAGGAATCCATTGCGATGTTAACTTGTCAGGATGAACGCTAAATAATGCTCCAAAGTTGCGCTAAATTTCGGCGAGGAAAAACTGGCATGGCCATTTTCAAATGGTCCCATGACCTCTGACCTCAAGATATGTGAATGAAAACTCTGAGATGAACAGAGTGAAAACTGTATTTTATTAGATGAAACAGATGTCGACAAGCTGCATAATTTGCAGTTGAAAAAAGGTAATAAATCGCAATACATCTTATCACAATACTCAGCATATCGGTGCTGACAGTGGGCTGCCACATTTGATACTTTAAAATATTAAACATGATGAAAGCTAATTCTCACACTTAAATGTTTTGGATGTTTTTGCTTCTGTTGCATAAGAAAATATTTCACTGCTCATTTTAAGTTGTATAACTTGCAGGTTGTTTTTTTTAAGCTATTAGATGAACATGCAAATGTTTATTTCCTGTATTATGAAAAAGAAGCTTTCAATGTTGCATCGTGTTCTAATGCATTAGACGATCTAAAATACAAATGTAGAGCAGCGTAGGTGAGATGTAGACATCCTTTTCTGTACATCCTTGGCCAATGCAGTGTTATTTTACACCTTCTGTAAGCATAACGTCTTCCGTTAAACCCACACTGCATATGTCTAACGTCTGTTCTCCTGTGTAAGGTTATAACATCCGTAAAATGGTAATTCTTGCCATAATGTGAGAGGTTTGTTTTTGATCTTATAGGTCTTTTATGTGACATTGCAGTAGGTTGGTTTTGTAAGTTCTGGTTCTCTAAGACGACTGTTGCTCTCCCTCAACAGCTATTCAGGTTTCTAAAGCAACATTATCACCAACTCTCTCCTCTGACCTTCTGAAGCTGTTCTATTGCAACTACACAGCAGCCAACTTTTTACCCCAGTATGTTAACATGAATATCATCTTTGTGAAGCAGTACAGTGCACCGCTGTGATTGACCAAGTGGTGGTGCGCCACATGTGTGAGCTGTCACATTTACAGTAGTTATTGCCATGAAAGGGACACCAAAGGTTTCCAAAGATACTGCAATTAAAGGAACAGTGTGTTACATTTCAGGGATCTATTAGCAGAAATGGAATATAATATTCATAGTTGTTTTCATTAGTGTATAATAGGCTTGTCACGTTAGTCTGTGTTACCAGTGTTACACGGTGGTCGGGCACACTCCGATTACATTACATACCCACCACCCCCACCATCGTTTTGCTTTCTTTTTTTTTTCAGATATCAAACCGATTTAGTTCATTTTGCCGCATCAGCGGCGTGTTTTCGATACATAGTCGGACGACGGACGCTACAATCTGAAAGTGAATGCATCTGCTCCACACGGAGTCTCAGCTCAGAGTTGCAGGAGTCAGATTTCACACACACAGGACGAGATAGAGTTGAAAAACCGAGAGATGGCGGAGGATTTGGTGTTGAAGCAAAAAAGCGAATGCGCTTATTTGGCAATATTTCCGATTTAAACCCAGTGCTATAAGGCAATGAGCCGGTTTGCGCGGCGCAGCGGTGCCAGGCGGACCCCTGCGGCCCCGCTGCAAAAGCTGGACCGGAGAGGCCAGACACACAGCCACCCAACGTTAAAGATCAAAGTAATCGCTCTACACATATTGACCGTCATCCTTTCTTTTAAAATGTCCGGTGTAATCGGTAACACCGGTGTTGTCACAAGTTTACTAACCGGTGGGAAAATTAATATAAAATAATAATGAAAATAATATTCCTATAATAACGTTTATCATCACTTTTCAAAACACAGTTATAAAGTGCTGTACAATATGGCAAGAAAAGGCTCCGTCGCCTTTATTTCTCAGTCATCATCCGATATGTACAGTAAAATGATTTTTTTATAGTACAGACAAATCTCCTGTAGGAGCAGTGAAGTTATTTCTCGATGTGTTCGGCTGGTATGCCATTTGTTCTGTTGTTGTGTGCTGTTTCTCTTTGAGATCGTACTCTACATATTTGGGATGTGTGTGTTGTAAGAAGTGTCACTGCGCTACACTTTGCTGTACGCGGCAGAGCTGCCCTTATGGAGATCCTAAAATACTGCACAGTGGGTTTTCTGCCTGGAGACATATACAGACACACAGAAAGATTGAGTAAGAGAGCAAAGATGAAAGCGAGAGAACAGCACAGCACAAGGCGAGTTGGGCCTGAATGAATAATAGGCAATCTATAATGGATGACAAGTTGACCAAGTTCTTTGTCTTTCTCTGTCTCTTTCCGTCTCTGTTTTTCTCCCCCCCCCCTCCCCCGTTTGCTTTCTTCACTTTCTCCTCTCTTCCTCTGTGCTCTTCTCACTATGACACCATGTCACTGCTTTGAGGCACATGTTCTGGAAGAAGACGGCGACTGCCATCCTCCCCTGAGCCTCTTAGCTGCCTTTGGAAGAGAGCCGCTTTACTTTATGGGCTTCTCAAATCTCCTGGAGCAGTCTCTCTCTTCTCTCTACTTCTCAAAAAAAGTCCGATTAGAGGACAAGGGATGTAAAACAGGGAGAGAGGAAAGACGAAGGAGACGGGGGGGGGGGTTAAGGGAGGAGGAAAAATGACTAGAAAACGAAGTAAACACTCATAGATTTTCTCAAGAATGTAAAAGAGGAAACTGCAAATGGATGAGAGACACTTAAGGGTGCAACATTTGGCACCTGTTTATGCTTCTGTTTTTGCACTTTACGCAGAGAAAGGCCATTATCCAGCCAAAGAAATGGATAAATTGATGCATTTGAAGCATGCGGCGAATCATTAAATGAATGGGAGCTTTACAGTTGTAAAAAATCATTTATTATTTCCTCCACTCTTCGTCCAGTGACTCCAGGAACAAGAGCTTATTTCTTTATTCTTTCATCAGTCAGTCATAAACATTTGCACCTGTTAGGTGAAAGCAACGCTGCATGATTTGCCACGCTCGGCAGCGAGCAGGATGTAGAACGGCGCAGCTCCGTGTTGTTTTGTCTATAACAGCTGTGTTGGTTGTCTATAAGCTCCTAAGCTGCCTTCCCTACCGTGCCACTCCCAGTGTTGCACAGACCTCCTGCGGTGCTCCTCTGATAAGTTTATTGTACACATCAAAACAGAGCGCTCAACGTATTACAACATGGAGAGAGCTGCAAATAATAGCTGGGGAAACATCTACACCCTCTCTTCGCTTTGTGTATTGGTATTTGATACTTGCTGTTGAGACAGAAACAGGAAAGAGGCAGGCAAATGTGGAAAAGGCTTTTTTCTTCATAGATCAAGTTTTTTTTACTTGTTGTTGGATTTTAATGCCCGAGCTGAACAAACATACATATTCTGGTAGAGGCCAGTTCAGTGATGGCGACAATGACACTGTTCAGACCTGGTATTAACATGCGTCCTGAGTGATCAGATCACAAGTCGACAGCTCTAAGTACAGGTGTGAACGCAAAAAAACTTCACAGGTGGTCTGGGCCACTTATGGCCACATTCTTTTAGTAGTGTGTAAGTGAATGTGTCCTGGGCCACACTGAAGGACCGCCTACTCAACTGAAAATGCAAAGTGCATTATTATCATACTGTCGGAAATGTGTTGTGTTTTCCGCCCGCTCGCACGCCCGCTCGCTCCCTCTCATCCCCGGCTCTCTGAAGCTCCGTACCCGGCTGTTGCCAGGCAAAGGCAGCGGTGCCAGTGGTACGGAGGTCCCCAGGGACTGCGGTTACAATAATCTTATATTTCGATCTTAATAAAATGTACCCAAATTCATGAATATGTAGGATATTACTTCTGACATTCCAGTAATATTACTTCACAACGTCTGCTGTATTAGCCGTGTGTTTACTAGGTGTTTATTTGCATATGGAGCGGGGAAGTGGGATCGGATCAAAAGTGGACGCTCAAGACGCATGTGGAGACGCATTCTAATGCCAGGAGTGAACAGACGTACTAAAAGCTGACCACTTGTGTTCGGATCACTCAGGATGCATGTTAATGCCAGGTCTGAACAGGGGAAACATGGGCAAAGAAAGGAAAAGATTAGATAAAGGAGATGATAAGAAAAACACGTGTGAAAGGAAGGTCTAAAAGAAACAACAGCTGAGGTGATTTCTTTTTCCACATCGACTCTTCCCTGTTGGTGTAACAGTTGTGTTGGAGTCAGCTGGGACACGCTCAGTTTTTCCATCATCTCAGGCCAAAACATTTGAGTTTTTCCAGCTCACATTTCCACTTTCAATGATACTCTAAACCGCAGTCAGTTTTCCAGTGAAAAACAAAGATAATAAACTGTTATTGCCTTGTTGCTATTGCTGCTTTAGTTTGATCTATCCTCATCCATCTTTCAGCTGTTAACCACATCAATAGTCTCTCTCTCTTTGAGTACAGCAAACGCCTGCGAGGACATCAGCTGAAATATTTAACACGGCTCTCCCTGAATCCACACTCGGCATACACTGCACACTATGTTAGCAGCATTAACCGCACTCCAAACAATGTTGATGTTGTCTCCGCTGTACCGCGCTCCCCATACCATCCCTAATTGGCATGCTTCAAGGTTTACGAGGTCAAAACTTGATTTAGAATGAATTTGACTTTGTTTTCCAATTACTGCGTCGTGACTGGATGAGCCGAGACCAGGACGCTGCAACAAACATATGATAACACCCATTTGATACATGATACGTTCGAGCTTGATGTATTCCAGTGAAAGCACATGCAGCCTTTGGTGAAATGTACAAATTGAGGCATGTGTCATGTCTGGAGACTGTTGGCGGATGAAAAAATAATTGGTTATTTGTTTTGCACTCGTATTTAAGGAGGAGACTGTAATTTCATGCCAAACAACATAGAAATTATATTTTAACAATTTAATAGTACTGCATGGTGTCTCGGGTGACTGACAGGGTATTTTCGCAATCTGTTTAGAAATGGGAGCGTTTTATTTTCATTGTATATTTTCCCATTTACTGTTGCCATACCCCAAAGATGTCTCTCTCTCTCTCTGTGTAAAATCCTGCACACCATTAGGTTAATACCAAATCCCTGGCCTACAGATATTTTGTTTTATACTGTAGTACGCCCACCGCTATCCCTGCACAGCCTTATAGTAACGTTCCTTCAAACATATCAGCTAGTCCCCCTAATTAGTTCTGTTTCCTCAAGCAATACAATCACATGCAGAAGGGGAATCAAAAATGATGACCTTTGGTGACCCACAAGAATCTTGCACAAGTCAGCGAGACAAAACTGCCCCCGCAGAGACTAAAGCGTCATCATTAAAAACTAAAAATCAAGCAGATAAATGCACAAACGGGAGAACAAAATATTAACACGCATTTACACATTACACACCAGATAATTCTCCTTTTAGTTACTCATACTATAAGTCACCTTTTGTTGGCACCAGAAGTGGGACACACAGCAGGATGTTGGGCAGAAGCAGCAGTATATTCCTACGTAAAGTAAAAGATCCAAACGTACAATTACAGCCCTACTGACTTCACAAGAGTGTATATATATATGTGTGTGTGTGTGTGGACACACTGCTGTTTGACTGACAGCTGAGGTAATTATAGTTCCACAATGGCAGTAACCCCCACGCAACCTCTCAGGCTGAGTCCTCGCACCCCGCCACTGATGAACCCCCAGCACGGAGGCTAATACCAAAACGTACGCTTCCTCTGCTGAAAATATACCCACTAAATGACCGGGAGAGGAGAGGCGGACCGAGTGAGGAAGAGGAGGGAGAATGAGACGGTAAACAAGAGGAAGAAGATGGCCTAGACTTAACCGACCAACCAGGAAGGGAAAAAAAGTGATCAAAAGAGAAAGGATTACCAGGAAGACAATTATTTAGGCCAGCGTAAAGAGGAGGGAGGGGAGGAGTGAGGGGTGGGTAGCAAAGTGGTGGTGGATAAGGGTGACAACCAGCGTGCGATGCTAACAGGCACAGGACCAAAATAAACTTGCAAGACCGAGCAGAGGTGAGAAGAGGAAACTATTTTTGATAGAGAGTGAGGAGGAGGAAGAAAAAAATAAGAAAGGAGGTAAAGAGAGAGAGAGGGAGGCTGAGGGGAAGGAGAAAATATAAGTGATCGTATGAGCAGGGGGAAGTCAGTGTGGTGGAAAACAAGGCATGGAGAAGATATAGAAGAGAGAGAGGGGAGACATTCTTAGTAGCTTCTAGCTCGTCAGGTTGCACCATTAAAACTTAGAGCTGCAAATCAATATTTGTATATTAACAATGGATGAAATGGGGTCGTTCATAGTGATGAACCCACAGAGAATTATCGCCCGACTCTGCAGTCTTTCAGCTCATTGTCTTATGGACCGCCACTCAGTGTTATTTTCAGCAGCAGCTGTTTTCGGTGGAAAAAGCTTCCATAAACCAACCGTACGCTACCTGCCCCGCACCAATAGCCGGACAGACACAGTTAGCGACTAGCTGGTGAACATAGCGGAGCATTTAGCAGCTAAAGAGCCAGATATTTCCCTCAGGAGCTGGTGGAGACCAAAAACAGAGCTAAAAGGAGAGTGAATGAATGAATTCTAATGTTGCCCAGTGTTTGTTGGATGTATGAAAATGCAACCGTTTGCTAACAAGTTCGCCATATCAAATGTTATAATATGTCAAAGTTTTGTCGACAGCTTGCTCTAAGAGGTGACTGTTGAGACTCGTTCTTTACTAGAGAATAACTGTTACCATCATTATTGAACAGCATTTTGATCAAGAATACTGTGTATCATTCATATGTTCATTCAAGGGAAGGCAATGACAAACGACCCACTTTGTCGTTAAGTTTGGAGGACTTAGTTTGTGTGTTTAATGTAGTGATGCATATAAGTCCCCACTTAGGAAAGACGCTAGACTCAACTTTGAACTTATGAACAGCTGGTACAACTGGCTCCAGATGTAGATGTCCTTCTCTTGTTCTTTCTCTCTATTTTTTACCCTCACTCTCCCCACCTCTCTCTCTCTCTCTCTCTCTCTCTCTCTCTCTCTCTCTCTCTCTCTCTCTCTCTCTCTCTTCTCTCTCTCTCTCTCTCTCTCTCTCTCTCTCTCTCTCTCTCTCTCTCTCTCTCTCTCTCTCTCTGTGTGTGTTCCAGGTCTTCACAAGTTTGATGAAATATTCATCCTTTCCTGACATAGCCTTGCTCTCTTTCCCTCCCTCCTCTCCACCTCTTTCTTTCTGCTTCGTTTCACATTAAAATCCAAATCACAGTTATCTTCTCTTTCCTCACCCTGAACCCATCTGTGCATCCCCACCTCTTCCATCACTCTTTCAATCACTCCCTTCATCTCTTCCCACCTCTCTCTGATGTCTCCTGTCTTTCTCCTGTCATATATATATATATATTTTTTTAAATCTAACTATGCAAAATCTGTAATCTGTGGGTTTAGTCTGTGCTATGATTGTACTGGAAATGTTAATGTAAAGGATGTCAGAGCAGGGTATTATATAAGTTAATGTGATGTACAGTAACACATCAGCTCAGAGGATCTGATATACAGCAGAGTGAAACATGCTCTGCTAAGCCTTATGGGACTCCAGTGATAGATGATAAGTAGAAGAAATTCAATAGAGCAACTTATCTGGGGGTAGAAATAATTTATCATTTCACATTTCATATATTTCTCCTCCCGAGTTGCTGATCTACTGTATATACTCTTTAAGCCTAAAATGAGTCAGTGGAAATGAGACCCATGCCTCTAGCATCATTGCATTTGACATATCAAGGTCAAATTTAGATTATGTTTGGGATGTGAGCTTATGGTCCTACACAGTTGAATTCTGTTTGCTTTGGTTCCTGCTCAGTTTCCAGTTATTTTATGCTGCGTCTGTAACTTTTGCTAAGCAGGGAGGCCTGTCCAGTTATAAACCAGTAACAGTTTTCACACTAGAAAGCACTCAGACAATGCATACCTCTCCTTCAGAAGTGTTGTTTTAAAAATAGTAAATGTCTAGAATTTTTAATATGCAGACACATAGTTAAAGACAGTCACGTGGGATACATGTGCTAGATATTGTTCATTAAAGATGCTCAATACGAAATTCAGAGCATTTCTATTGCCTCCACATGGCTCTCAACATGGCGACGGCTGTGCCGGCGGCTCGCAGCTATCGGTTTTAACAGCGCTAACAGTACCAACAACGGCAACTTGGACCAGAAATGGACCAGTTTGTTCATTTGTGGCAACAACGCGAGTGTTTATTTAACGTGTCTCCATGACTTCATACATTCATTCTTTGTAAATTTTCAGTACAAAGTAGTGCAAAAACTGACATCGCTAGCTTTCCTGCCAGTTGTCCGCCATGTTTCTTTCACTAAAGTCACGTTTGATCGCGAGATATTTTGCGAGATTTCCGATTTTTTTTTTTTGAGTCAAGACTTGTTGTTCATGAATGGAATCTGTTAGTGCGTGGTGTGCTGTTTTGGCCAAATCGTTGCTCACCACACACTTAAGGAACAAAACTGTTAAATTTTTTTTTTTTTACTTTTTGATAAGCTTTATCTGATAGCATTACAGTGGAATGTAGTTCATTGCATTGAATATTACTTTCATTATTTTACATACGTTTACCATGTACATATCACTACACTGTATATATATCACTAGTAGAAACATATTCTTATCAATATCGTGATGTAGATTTCAATCTTCGACCCATGATCGAACTATCCACAGAATGCACAGAACTTTTTGGTTCGACATTTTAGGAAATATGCGTATTCAAAGTCTTGCTGAGAGTTGGATAAGAAGATCGATATACATCTCATATCTGTGTGCTAAATGAAGCTAGAAGCTGCAGCCATGTAGTGTAGCTTAGTATAAAGACTGGAAACAGCTATCTGCCTACCAGCACCTCTAAAGCTCACTAACACATCATATATCGTTTGTGTGTAAAATTGACAAGTTGTGGTTTTATGAGGGGGTTATGTGCTGAAGTATTTTTCTCTCCATCACCAGATAATAGCGATAACCAATCAGAAAATTATCAAAAATGTTTTCTATTAAGATGTCAAGGTACAAAGCTGTGACAGTAGTAACAACTTTCATACTGCGCTCGATACGTGTTTAATAATGAATAATAATAGTGGAAGAGGAGCAGAGGTTGACTGTGCTCTGACAGGGATTTTGGGGGGGAAGGAAGAAAAGATCATCAGATCATTCCCTGAAAAGGAAATTTCATGCCTCCATGTGCTTTTGGCCTACTTTTTTCTTTCTAGTGCTTGCAATTCCACCAAAGGAATCACAACATTATTGTGAAATGATCTGAGTGACTAAATAATGTCTTGACTTGTGTACTCGCTGTGCTGAGGGATGGCATCGAATTTAAAATTTTACGGCTTGCAGGAAATGAAACGGAATGAACAAGACGACTAACATGATGACACGATGGACCCGATGCACATAGTCTCCATCTCTGCTCCGCATAATTACTTTGGGGAATGAAGTGCAGACATGACTCCATTTCAATTATTTAGAATCAATATCATAGCATTGGAGTGCTTGGGTGAAAAGAAGAGGAAAAATTAGCCCGTGTGAGTGAGTGAGTGAGTCTGCATGCATGCACAGTTGTGTGCTCCACGAGTGTCTGAAATAGAGACGCCGCAGCTTTGTCTCCGTATGACACAGAGACTGCACGACAGTGCTCTCTGAGCCTCTGAGCCAATCAAAAGCTCCAGTTAAGGGAGCTCGTCCAATCAGGGAAGAGGTAGAATATGAGGTGGAGGGAAAAAAAAGGACGAGAGGAGGCAAGAAACGGAGAGAGAAAGATGTTTGTGCTGTAAAGATATGAGGCTTAAAGCTAACATGACCTGTTTAAAAGTTCTCTTTTCTCATTGAAGCATTATTATATAAATACACAAAAAAACTGCACCCAATTTATCCCCAATAACTGGAGATGATAATTATAGGTGCCTGTTAGTCCTTCCATGCTCCTAACTCTGTCTTGTAATTGGCTGTTTCCATGTTGATTGCATTGTTTGTATTGAGCTGTCTGCAGCTTCCTGCCTGTCCAGGAGTTTTAGATGTGTGAATGTGCAATGTAATGGGTAAATAGACCATTAGCTCTGTAGAGAATTGCGAAATTTTCTAATTCACTTTCACGGCGGAGAACATAAAGACATTTCACGTTCTCTCTCTCTCTCTCTCTCTCTCTCTCTCTCTCTCTCGCTAAATAAATGTATCGATTTGTTGATAGGAAGTCGATGTTGCAGTGTAGCACGCATCTTTCAAGTGATGTTTGTCTCCATACATGTGTGGCTTTGAATAACACCACATGCAGGTCTCTGTCACACACACACACACACACACACACACACACACACACACACACACACACACACATGCACTGAGGCAGAACTGCTGACAACAGTCTCTGGATTATCTCTGAGCTTCTCCATCCTTCTTTACGATCCACTCCGCCATCGCTGTCCATTTCTCCATTCTCTTGGTTTCCCTGCTCATTTTGCATTTGGCCTCCCACATTCATGATTTGACTTGTTTTTTTTCCATGGTGTGTAGGTGCAGTATGTGTGATATAAGATGGGCTTTCTGGATTTCAGCCAGCTAGTGTCTACTTTTAAAATACTTATTATTACACCTTCTGATTGTTTTGAACTAGGGGTGTCACGATTTTGATTCTAAATCGGAAATCGATCGAAATTGGCTTCCGATCTCGACCGTCGCAAATTATAAGCAGGATTGTTGATTACTTTTTTTCTCTCCGCCTACTCGCGTCTGTCCGAAGGCAAAATACAGCTGCACTCAAGAAATGTAACAGCCACCTCACGCATGGTTTGAACTATAAACCAACACAAAAATCACAATTACCAACATGAGCAACATCATGTTCTGAACAGACACATTATATTACAAACACTAGCTAAAGTAACATTTGCATTTTGGAACATAAAACAGCAAACTCAAACTACTCAGTCCAGCACTCGGGATATTTTTGTAGATTACAGCACACTTGTAATGCACTGCGGAAGGATTTATGTTTTGTTTTTGTAATGATTATATGTACTGAGGTGGGTCACACAGATACTGATATTGAAAAGATGCAGCTTTTTATTTTGTAGAGTGTTGTAGTCTAGTTTTTTGAAACACTTTCTAAATATAAAGGGAGTTCGGTTCTCTTTTTAAAGAAGAATTTGAAAGTGTAAATGACAGTTGTCAGGGCATAAATCCAATGATCTGCTGATCTTTATGAATCAAGACTCCATAGTCTAACAATAACATGTTTAAATCGAAAATCAAATCGAACCTTTAAACCTTTAAAATTGAAAGTCAAATCGAGTAGTGGATTTGGAGAATCGTGACACCCCTAATTTGAACCCTCCTCTACATACAAACACACCTGCAGGAAGCCACATTTGTGCTTTTATTTATGTACGTTTGAGCATAAAAGGCAAATTAATTAAGATGTAAAGCAGTCATCTGTTTTTCATGACTTGACTTGGAGTGCGGCCGAGTGTGATGAGAAAAGTCACGCATGAAGCGACAGCAGGGCTGAAATATGTGTGTCATTGCCATGACTGTCAGGTGCATTCGTCATACTGTTGACTATAGGGGCTGGGGCTGCACTGGAAAAGCCAAACCACTACAACCAGTGGTTAATGAGGTGTGTTCAGCACACTGGCAACTCTAACCATTATCTAGCATGCAGGGGAACAAAGCCACAGGAGGCTATTGATTATCTATTTGACATGCTGCAGAAGCCGGGAGGGCAGGATGGGACAAGGATGAAGAATAAAAAAACAAAAAACAGAGTCAGTCTGACAAATGGATGTCAGACAGACAAACAGAGAGAAGACAGACAGACAGACAGGAATCAAACACATACTAAGCTTTGATAAAATTAGCAGGGTTTTTTTGTGTGTGTTCAGGAAAATCAGACACAAGTCAGACATGAAAAATGGACGCTCTTGCAAGATGACTGTAATTTCCATCTCTTGTAATAATTAGTTTGAAGCAGATTTTACTTTTATTCTGACAAGATTTGCACAGTTCCTTGATGGTTTTAATCTCAAGGTATTGTTAAAACGGATTGTGGTGAATGATGAGCAGTTTAGAAGGAATAATCTTGCTGTCATGTTCATATGCAACGTATCCTTATACAACGGTTTGTATTATATCTTACGAAAAGTTATTCCTCATTTTTCTTGCGTTTTCCTACGAATGCCCAGCAACACGTGTCAATTCATGCTCATTACATGCTCAAACTCTTTTCAAAATAAACTTCCGTCTTCACAGGAAACTACTTGGTTAGGTTTAGACAACAAAACGACTTAGTTAGGTTTAGGAAAGATCGTGGTTTGGGTTAAACAACTACAGAAGTGGCGTTACTTAAGTACGGAAGAACGCCGGTCTCCTGGTTGAAAGTGGATATTTTTGGACCCACCCATCCACCTCGACCTCCTCCTTACGTGAATGTTGTCGCTCTTTATACTTCCTGGTTCATGATTGCGTGGATTACATACAGTACGAATTGATTTTGTGGGATACATATGAATTACAGTGCATTCATTGTTGTAGATATAGCTACCAATGGTGTATCAGGATGTGTTCACTTAGTTTGTGCAGACGCTAGAGGTGGTGAGAGGCCGCTAGCCTCTAGAAAAAGAGGAGGAATATGCTGCTGACTGATGGTGCTAAATGAAAAAGATGCTCGAAGAATGTTTGAGGCTGCAGTCGCCAATGTTGTTACCTTGAGAGGAGACTGACAGATACAGTCCTTTCCCAGAGATGATTATTAATACAGCTGTGTTCAGTGCACTGGCTATTGGCTGAAATCAAGGCAGTTTATAAAATGGTAATGATCAAAGCTGACCTCAGTGTGGATGTGAGAATAAGTAACAAGAGAGCAACACTCCAAAGTCTACATAACAATGATAATGATCACAAAGATGTGTCATTAAAAGGCTAACAGTACTAATAGAGTGTGAATTTTTTTCTTAAGTAGGACTTCACCATTTCCTCTTGTGTGCGTGCATGCGTGCGTACGTGCGTGCACGCAGTGCGTGCGTGCGTGCGTCTCCCACAGCTGGAAACCAGAAAATCAAGATGTTAGCCTGTAATGTTATGCTCATTTACATCTACTCAGTTCAGTTAATCAGGGACTAAATTTGCGGATTTGTGATTATTTGAATATCTTATCCAAATAATTTTAAATGCATCATAATAATTGGTTCTGAACCGTCAGCTCTGAATATATAACCAAATTCCGTCTTAAAATGTGCCTACAAATAATTGACTCTTCTCACACAGCTGTCATACATGACAGTTTCAACATGTGACTGAGAGGTGAGAGAATTCTATTTTCCCAGCATAACACTGAATATGCAAAGGAGATACGAGAGTAGAAACACTTATTTGACTTTAAAGCAGAAAGTAATAGAAAGTAAGGGTGTGGTGGGTGGACATATCTCACTTCATGAACAATGAATACTTTATAGTGTCTATTGTTTAAAGGAAACCCAGTTTTTAAGGCTATTCTAGTGCTTGACAACGTATGAGACAAATTTTCAGAACTGGCTTGATGTTGGCAACAGGCAAGCTCCTATTTAATCATTATCAAACATGTTTAATATTTTCAGTGGTGCAGCAGTTGCAGGACTGGTTGATTGTCACTCTGGCTAGTGTCGAGATAACTATATAAGTACTGTTAAGCTGGGCATAAACTGTACGATTCTAGAAATGTTGTGCAATTACTACTCCTACTGTATGAGTAGATCGTTTGCAATGTAAAGCCAAAGCGTTTTATGTGCTCACACTGTACGGTCTGATCGTCAGCCACGACCTGAGTGCTCACGTGTAAAAAAGAAAAAAAAAAACACGGACCGTTCTGGCTGTTGACAGTTGTCAATAAAGATTTGTTTGAAAGCTCCGAGGCAGGTACAGTTTGTTTGCTAGCAGAGGTCTGTAAGGGTCACACAATGCTGACAAGGCAGAAATGTGCCGCCTTGATCATCTGTCTGCTGAAACGTCTTAAAAAAAATATTAAAAAAAGAGGTGCCGGCATATATAGACTCGCAGGTGGTTAGGAAGACGTGGACAGTATTGCTTGTCCATTTTGCAGAGAGAATTGGAGGTAAGCTAGTTAAGTTTTACTACATCTATTGTACATTGTTATCTTGATAGCAACGTTCTGAATACTGTAAAAAAGTAGAAAAAAGGTGCTTGTTGTTGATTCAGTGAAGTGGGAGGGGGTGCGAGGCATTAGTGGAAAGGTCAGTGGGTTGCCATTACTAAAACAGTTGTGTTTCTGCCCAACGCAGCATAATGTGACACACCATCCATTCCCTCTCAGAATAACTGCTCCCTCAGGGATGAAGCCCCCCCCCTCCCTGAAGTTTTCCTCACACAGTCCCTCCGTTATCAAAGTCATCTGCTAAAGACCGACATCAATACGTAGAATTGACTGGTGATGTCAAAGAGTCGACGTGTTACTTCAGGGTCACAGGATCATCTTCATGTTAAATGCGTAGTCTTATACCCATTCAGGTGTAGAGGTCAGTGCTTCTATCTGTGTGTGTGTGTGTGTGACAGAGTGTGTGTGTCTCTAGGCCCTCATGAATGTTACTGTGCAGGGATCTGTAAAAAAAAAAAAAAAAGCATCAAATAACTGGCTTCATGTTTCATTTCCCAGAGGGCTTTTCTCTGGCTTAGCCAAGGTCAGAGGTTATCGAGGATAGAGAAAAATAGGATTTAGCATGGGATGTTTTCTACCTTTAGCGAAGTCGAGACAGAAATTAGAGCAGGATTAAGACGTGGTGAGAGGAGTTCTCAGACGTGCAGATTATAACGCAAATGTAAAACTTAATGAAGCCATTGGGAATGTGTGTGTATTCAGCTACATTATCGTATACACACATTCGCAAAATAACTCTTTTACACACATCTGTAAACGTCTTCCTTTTCTCTCTCGAACAGCTCTTTCATTCTAACTGTGAGAAAAAAATTCACTCTCAGTGGCGTGATGTGAGTGCAGCATGTTACCTGTGCTTTGACCTGCACTAGCTGCAGGCCCAGCGCACAGGAACATGTAAATACACTTCTTTTTGAAATCAAAGGCAAGCTCAGCGCTGTGTTGTTTTGTAAGGTGATTTTTGTTCTGCTGAGAAAAAAAACAAACCTTTTGATAAAGACTAAAGCCTTAAATACACTAGGATATAATAGTTGACGCATGTGGGTATTAGTGCAGTGAGATTAACTGCTATGATAAAATATTAGATAAAGCTTCATAAATAAGCCTGCCTGCCTGCCAACATGGAAAGCCCCCGTTATGACGAAGCAGAACAGCTGAGGCACATCATGTCCTGTTAACTGTGCTACATGTTCTGTGTGAACACATTACTGATTATGAGAGACAAATGTGTTCCTTGAAAGCATGCAGGATAATTCTCATAAAACTCGATGAAACTAGTACCATTTGTCTATGCAGTACACCGTATAAAGTAGAGCTGTCAAAGTTAACGCGATGACACGTTAGCGAAAATTTGTTTTAACACCACTAACTTCTTTAACGCATTAACGTAACTTGTAGCGGGCTCAGTTTTTGAGCTAGAGTAAAGATACTGGCATCATAACTAGAAAAACCTAAGGAATCCATTGGTACCAACCAGGTAACACTAGCTTGTCGCAAAGGACGTTAAATAACGCTCCAAACTTACACTAAATTTTGGCGAGGAAAAGCTGGCATGGCCATTTTCAAAGGGGTCCCTTGACCTCTGACCTCAAAATATGTGAATTAAAATGGGTTCTATGGGTTCCCACGAGTCTCCCCTTTAAAGACATACTCACTTTATGATAATTACAGGGCTTTTGGACAATATTTGTCATTTTTGTCAATGTGTATTGTTAATTGATTTCCAATAATAAATATATACATACAGTTGCATAAAGCAGCATATTTGCCCACTCCCATGTTGATAAGAGTATTAAAGACTTGACAAATCTCCCTTTATGGTACATTTTGATCAGATAAAAAATGTGCGATTAATTTGAGATTAATCACAATTAATTATGGACAATCGTGCCATTAATCGAGATTAAATATTTTAATCGATTGACAGCCCTAGAATAAAATCATTAGTTTACCCCGACTCTGGGACTCTGAGAGCACTAGAAATTATTTGAAAACATTCTAATAAAGCAGCGCATAATATGTGAAAATCATATTGTTGTTGTTGTTAGAAAATCTGTCTCTCATTCTGAGCTCCTGAGATTTGAAAAAGTGGCAAATGTTAGAGATAGTAGAGGTCAAAACTAACGATGCCCGGAAGAACAGGAGATGTTTCTCCACACACTCAAATGGTCACTTAATGAGGCGTGGCATTGGTTATTGGATGGTCATGCAGCAAGGAGGTGAGAGGTGAAGAGAGAGACGACAGAAAAATGTAAAGAAAATATCATTTAGAGAGCTGGAAATATATATAACATAATGTCAAGTAGGTCAGCTTCATAGTGTTAAACCCAGGGATTCACATAAGCACAACCTTAGAGTGGGGTTCTTTATGTACGTACATGTTGGTGGCATACAGTATTGCCTTGAGAAAACATGCTAGAATGAGCATTAAAGTAATTACCCACGATGCACTGAGCTGTAAAATGTACATACAGTACCAGCATAATGAAAAGTTTCAACCTCCACTCAGCGACGTGGAAAGGGAATATGATAATTGTGCATCGCTGTGGGGATTTAATAAACATGTGTTCTATAATGGCGCTGCTCAACTCTCGGCTCAGCTCCACAGTAAAGATGTTCAGGTCGCACTAGATGAACTGTATCCATGCGCCAGATGTTGGTGCATAAACCCCCCAGAAGTTACTGTATACAGAAGATTTTTGTGTAACAAACTAGGTAAAAGGAATGAATAGTGGTACAGTGAGGCTGCTGTGTTGTATTAAGTGCTGTTTTTGTATTTTGTCCTTTTATCTTCTCTTTACCACTTTTCTTTGACCTGAATGAAAATGTCATGAAACAACTTGGTTAGGTTTAGGCAACAAAACTACTTAGTTAGGTTTAGGAAAAGATTGTGGTTTGGGTTAAATAACTACGGAATTGACGTCACTTAAGTACGGAAATTACGTGACAAATGAATCAATGTTGATTTCTGGTTTCACACACGGTGCGAAAACCTGTCTCCCTGGAATAAAGTGTGGTGTTTTTTTTTATCCACCCTGACCTCCTCCCTACGCGGCGCTTGGCGCTCTTTATACTTCTTGGCTCCCGATTACGTGGATTATTTTCGTGGGATTTATACGAATTACAGTTATGAGAACAGCCTGAGAATTCATAATGACTTAGTAAAAGACGATCGCGGTGCTCAGAGAATCCGAATGCACTTACACTTACATTGTTTTTATAGCATCAAATAACTAATTAAAACCAAACTTATCAGAAAAGTTATCACTTGTATTTAAACCAGTGTGATAAGAACTACCTAAAATGACAGAAACCATCTTTGAGAAAAAATTGATTTGATTGATTTGGTATGCGGGGAAATGAAAATATTGCACAAAGTGAACTTTTGAAAGTTATTACAATTCATCCTCTGGAGATCATGAATGTCTGTACAACATTTCATGGCAATCCATCGAACATTTGTTTATGAAATTTCAGTGACCCAGCCTGCTGTGATAGGACTAAAAGGGTAGAAAAGCAGGAAAATGTATTTCTTCTACATAAAATTATGACTTTCCTTCTTATCTGCTTTTTTCTTCTCGTGAATTACTTGGAAAGCTTCTTCGGTCCTCTAAATATTAACCAAAATAAAACAAGGAAAATGAGTCACAAGTAGACATTTCTTCATTTTGAGGCGTCACAAGCCTAAAAGTATGGGAAGCACAACGCAAAGTGTGCTGCGGCTGAGCTGCAGAAGCTAACAGCGACAGGCGGGAACCAGCAGTGATATGACTCATCCATACTGAGCATCGGACTCCATCGCTGAACTAAGACTGGTCCTGACTGTACAGCATAAACACAGATGTATATTATGCAGAATGATGCTTGTGGGTCTAAAATTATGTGAGAGGCGTATGGACCAAAGCAGTGGAGCATGTGCATAAATATAGCTTAAAGAACAATGCATACAAACAGAAATATGTGCATACTACTACAGCATGCCATCATTTCAACACAGCTGTCCACTTATCATACTTAAAGTACTTAATGTAGTATTGCAGCGCTGCAGGCAGAGGCCAATGGCATGAATATTGACAAGGGAATATGCTACCTGTTCAAATCGTAATTATGGAAACAGGAGAATAAGAGTGTGAATATGAATATGGAAATAACCAAACAATGCAAATATGTCACCGTATAAGAGTAGAGTTAAAGAATCGCCGCGCTCCGGTTCAAGACAGGTTTTAGGGGAAATTAATTCAAGTACAAGTGCAAAATGAAGGCAGGCTGGAACCAGAATAAGCGTGTTTTTATGCAGGAAATAAGCACTTGATTCCCAGAAGAACATTTGCATACTGTTTTAAGCTGAAAGAGTACCGCTGGAAGTTAAGGCATACAGGCAGTTGGAAGAATCAAAGCGTTGACTCTTGCATTATGCAACAGTGCATGTTCTGAACAATAATAATTCTATAATATCCCTCTCTTAACAATTCCCTGCTCTGTCTCTATTACAGCTCTCCCTTCAAATGCACATTCTCCGGCTTTGCTGGTATGTGTCACTTTACTGTCACACAGTCAAATCGTGGGCTCATAGCACATAAAATATTTTGATTTTATCGTTGAGTGCAGCGGATGATTGCTACCAAAAAATATTTCAGAAACGAGGTCTTTTGGTTTGAACCCCCTCTCTGACAATATATTGAAGTGAATGGGTAATTTTAACGAATGAGTAATGCTCTATCCTCCCGTTTTATGCACGCAGAAAGCTGTTTTTGCTACTTCGTGGCACCATATGAGCTTTCAAACCTATAGCAACCAGACCATTGTTTGTCTATCTCAACCTATGCCCTCTGGGAATGGAACAAAAGTGCAGCAGCAGCTCAGCGGGAGCTCCATTTTAAAAGGAGAACTTTTGACATTTTCAGAAAAGTAAAGTAAAAAAAAAAAAAAACAGGCAAATTTTCCAATTCAGTAGTATGCAGCATGAATCAACATTTTGACTCGAGCTGTTTTGGAAGCACAAAGAATGTGTGTGTGTGTGTGAATCTGAAATGAGGCCCCTGGATCTTTTGAGGGTTTTTTCCCTCTATAGTACACTGAAGAGCATATTGTATCTAGTACCACTATTCCCAAACTGGGGTAAGTGTACCTCCAGGAGTTTTGGAGCTCTCCAGAGGGGGTACAAGGGGAGATTCTAAATTTGGCATCAAATTATTAACGATGAACCTCATTAACTTTGAGAGCCTTCTGCTTATCATTGCCTCCATTAAATGTGAGCACTTGTTTCTTGAATATGTTTCCCATTTGAGCCCGAAGACTATATTTAGTATGATGAGGAAAAATGCCAAAACATTTGTTCTGATTGGTCAAAAGTCTTGAAATTTGGTACGAACATACTTTGGCCAACCACCTAACAGTACAACTTTTACAAAATTTTTCGATCACATGAGAAATCACACTTTTATTAATAGTCAAAGTCAGGATTTTTTAAGAATTAGGGAAAAACGCTAACATTGTGTTTATTAAAGGTTATCCATATGAAATATTGTTTACACTGTATATGTGTGCATATCTTTGATATTCAACTTTTTATGAGTTCATAGATACCATATACTTGATTGTGCTCCTTGAAGTTTCTGAGATACAGCCATTTTCTTGTCATAATATTAGGGTTGTCGATCGATTAAAATATTTAATAGCAATTAATCGCAATTGAATCGCACATTTTTTATTTTTTCAAAATGTACCTTAAAGGGAGATTTGTCTAGTATTTAATACTTTTTTCAACATGGGATTTGACGAATGTGCTTTCTTTTTGCAAATGTATGTATATATTTATTATTGGAAATCAATTAACAACACAAAACAATGACAAATATTGTCCAGAAACCCTCACAGGTACTGCATTTAGCATAAAAAATATGCTCAAATCGTAACATGGCAAACTGCAGCCCAACAGGCAACAACATCTGTCAGTGTGTCAGTGTGCTGACTTGACTATGACTTGCCCCAAACTGCATGTGATTATCATAAAGTGGGCATGTCTGTAAAGGGGAGACTCGTGGGTACCTATAGAGCCTATTTTCATTCACATGTCTTGAGGTCAGAGGTCAAGGGACCCCTTTGAAAATGGCCATGCCAGTTTTTCCTCGGCAAAATGTAGCATTAGTTTAGAGTGTTATTTAGCCTTTAGCTTTAAAACTGAGCCCGCTACGACCTCCGAAAGATCTAATGCGTTAAAGAAATTAGTGGCGTTAAAACAAATTTGCAATAATACATTACAATAATGTTTTCTCTCCTTGATGTTCTTAAACCTTAACATCTATATTTCAAACATGTATCTTTTTACCTTTGTATTGTACGTCAGCTCTATTTTTGTCCTTCACCTACTGGGTCAATCATATTTCGGAGCTATCTTTCAGTACATCAAGCTGCTCTGAATGCATTTCTTGCTCTTAATCTGTCATAACATGATGGTATTCTATCAAGGACTCCAAAAGAGAAGTCGTGAACAATCTTGTTTAAAATCTTGTTGCAACATTGCACATTAGCTTACTCTTTGATCTGCACTGTTTCTGTGTGTGCCCAAGGCAACAGAAGGATGCAGAGCAGCAGGCAAACAGTAGATCAGTCAGGCACAGCGAAGAGATTTGGTATTCCTGAATTTCATCTGCTAGTAGTCCAGCCGGTGACGGCGTGGAGTTATTTTCTTATCGTCGTGCAGCTTGTCCGTTCCATCTCCTCTCACATGGACATTCTGCACATTGTCTGCTTCCAGGCCAGACCGAGTAACTTGGGGTTCACAGCAACAAATCCTTCAACTGCCAAACTGTTTCCGAACCACAGTGTGCCCTGTCAAAGTGTCCTTCAGTAAGATCGAACCCCTGCTCGCTCATTGAAAGCTACCGTTGTGTGGTTATACATAAAAGCAGCAGCTAATGCTTCAACACTGTCGAACCAAAGCTGAGAAGAACCTTTTGTTAAACTGCAAAGATACAGATCAGCTATTTTAACCATATGGATACCACATGTAGAGCTGCAACTATTGATTAGTTGTCAACTATTAAATTAATCTGTAACTATTTTGATAATCAACTAATCGGTTTGAGTAATTTAAGAAAAAAAGTCAAATTTCTCTGATTCCAGCTTCTTAAATGTGAATATCTTCTGATTTCTTTACTCCTCTATGACAGTAAACTGAATATCTTTGAGTCGTGGAGAAAACAAGACATTTACGGACGTCATCTGGGGCTTTGAGAAACACTGATCAACCTTTTTCACCATTTTCTGATATTTTATAGACCAAACGTCGATTAATCGAGAAAATAATCGACAGATTAATTGACAATGAAAATAATCATTAGTTGCAGCCCTAACCACATGTGTTGAGTAGTTTCCATTTTTCTACTTGCAATAATGTTCATACTGGAATTATTGTAATTTTATCTCAGGGATAGTTTTAATTGTCCAAACATTAACATAATGCATAACAATAGAAAGAAACACAACTCCATATTTGAAGCTCCAAATTAACAGGATGTAGACATCTTCAAGTAAAACCATAACATTGTACTTGATTGACGGCTCTGATTATAGATAAAGTGGATTAAATAAACAAAACACTACGTTATTATCAGTTCACAAAATGTAATCAACTGTTTTCCCTGTCAACGAAGCCCAATTAAAAGTTTTAGGAAACCACTTGTTTAAACAGACAAAATAGAAGCCACACTGCTACTATTACTACTACTGATACTCCTCCTCCTCCTTCTTATTTTTTTTGTCAATAATAATACATCATTTGTCATTCTTTTTACAACAAAGTTAGTTAAAACTGAATAAATTGACAGGTTAAATAAAGTTGCAGCACAAAAATATATTTTTGAAAGTTGTTCAAAGTAACACAGAATCAGAGATAATTCAATGAGTTGGAAACAGGAGACTCTCAAACTGACAGCTCTGAAGAGATTTGGTCTTGAAAATACCTTTTTAAAAAAGAGATTAAGATGAAACTTTTTCTTTTTCAACATTTCCATTAGTTCTTCAGACACGTCTTCCAAAGCTCCAGAGCTCTGAATGCAAAAACCTGGTCACCTTTTGTCTTTGACTTTAGAAAGCCCGGGACCATCCTCCCTGTGGAGTCCAGGCTGCGTACTGGCTCATAAGGGATTAAAAGGTCTGATGTGCAGCAGGGAGCTAAACCATGCAGCTAAATGGTATCAGTACAATCAGAAACACTGTTTATTAAACGTACTGGCAACCAGTGTGTGGAGGCTAAAACAGCTTCCATTATTTAGGTCAATATAATTGGGGAAATGCATTGCTACATTGCTTCATAGTGTACAGACAGGTGACAGAGTATAGGACAAAACTGAATAGATGAGTGGGGAAACATTACAAATGTAGATGATCCCATACACGAGGGCTCACTGGATGATTTAATGAGCATGTAAATTAAGTGAATCATATGCTATGGCCTTCACAGTCAGCAAATTACTGTTTTAATATAATGAATCCGTTTTGAGACGTGTCAGCATGTATGGTTTTGTTAGGTTCAGGCACAAAAACTTGGTTAAGTTTGGGGAAATATGGTTTGGGTTAAAAGGCTAGGAGACCTTCATCGTCATGGTTACAATATTGTACAAACTGTCTGTTTGAAATGGGAAAACGGTCTCCCGTTGACCTATCCATCTACCCCGACCTCTTCCCTATTCGGACTTTGTTGCTCTATAAAAACGGCGCCTGCCTTTCTCATTTTCTCCCATCATATTTACTACGATTGCTAAAGGGCTTTGTCACTTGAACGTTATTCTGATCTGGCCATCCTTACCATAATAACACTACTACTTTTTTCTACATGGGGGCTGGCGGTGCCACAGTTTTACACTCTGCCGCTCACGTTACCGCAGTTTCACAAGCGTGTCGGAGAACTACGGTGGCCTTTAGGTAATGTTAAAACGTGAAGTGTTTGGTTTGTCCCTTCTGGGCTACTGTAGAAACATGGCGGAGCAACATGGCGGACTCCGTGAAGAGGACCCGCTCCCTATGTAGATATGAAGAGCTCATTCTAAGCTAACGAAAACACCATTCTTACAGGTGAAACCTGAAATGTTACACACTGGTCCTTAAAGTAAAATTAAGTGTATAAATGTCCTTTGACTGGAATTTTACTCTACAGATCGCTGTGTAGAAAATGTGTTCGCCAATGTACCATACTGTGTGTGTTTGTCTGGTCTGCAGTGTGCGTGAGGTACACACATCCGCCGCACATTCTGCTTTTATAAATACCAGTTTACGTGTAGGGAAATTGAATATTCATAATCTTTTTGTGCAGCTACATTGTTCATACATCTGGCCCCAGATCTCTGGTGTTGAAGGCAAACACACTAACACTAAATCCCTCTCCCCAGCCTCAATACTGTCATTGTTGCACTGGAACTGAACTGAACTGGCTTTATTGTGTTTTTAGCATAATTCACAGGAATTATTTGGTCCATTTGAGAAAAAAGAAAAACATCATATAGTCAGTCCACATGACTAAGGGATTAGGCCTCAGCAGAAAGCCAGGGAGGAGTATTAAACTGCAGTACCATATAAAGAATCTATCGCTAAGACCTCAATATCAAAATGATTTCTGTTTGATTTTTCCATCCAGCTGTTCATTTCAATGGCATTAAGGCTTTTTTATTTGCCTATGGTACGGAATCTGCTGCTTTTGTGAGCTGCTTAGTATCATGCGCTATTATTAAATAAAATGGAGTCTGGGGTTAGAATATCAAAGGTTCAGTTTTCTTTTGATTTTCTTTGTGAGAAATCTGTCTCTGCGTGACGGAAATCGATCAAATACACCCTCTATTAATCTTACTCTCACTTGTGTGAGAAAAAAAAAGCATTTAGAAAAAACAGTTTCTCTCCCCGCTCGCTGCCTCTCAGGGCTCCCAGGAGTGGTGCTCAGTGGGCAGCCTGTGCTAACACGCATATGCACTGACCGTATACGCCTGCAAACACGCACATACACACCCCGATGCACGCTCACATAAACACAGAGGCGCACACGCAGAGCGGGTAATCTGTCTGATTGAAAGAGCTTTCAGACGGGTAATTAAATTTCCCAATGATCCGCTGCGGTGGCTACACACGAATCCGGCTTTCAGAGGTGAGCAGACGACCGAGGCCCACAGCAATAACCCACAGCTACTGCCACACACAGAGAGAGAGAGAGAGAGAGAGAGAGGTTATATTTCATGTTGACAAGGACAAGATAAACACTGGGGCCTTTAACGACCATTAGCTCAACCCTAACCTTCATCTTCAGCACTTCTGCCATCCCGCCATCATCCAAAAACAAGCACACATGTACACACACATACTCTTATCTGTGCTACCTGCCACCAGTAATGACAGTAATGCCAACGACAGCCTAAACCATAAATAAAACATTTTATAATACCATTTCTGATGATAAAGCACACACACTTGATGACACACCTCCTCCAATCATAATCCAGGTGCAGCTTCGAGTACAGAAGGATCATCAATTCTCAGATTTTTATTGAAAAATGTACAGGTTTTGAAAAATTAGCATAATGGTTTAAAGCAGTGATTCTCAAAGTGGGGTCCGGGGACCCCCAGGGGTCAGTGGCACTCTGTCAGGGGGTCAGCAAAATAATTAACTATAAATTATAAAATTGTGCTGTATCATTAAAAAGTGCACATCTACAGATGGGGACCATTTGCACCAATAAAACAAGCATATTGTGTCCATTACTCCCACCCATTACACCCACGTTAGCTTTGGGCCAATAGAAACTCTGATATGATTGTGACGCAATCACGTCAATCAGTCATGAATCAGTCACTTCACTCTCTAATGCAATTTGAATTAAAAAGTATATTTTTTAAAAGTATAATAGTGATATTAACATGAATCAAATTGAAATGTGTTTCTGTTTATCACTATGAAGCAGGTCTGAAGTATTCAGGTTGAAAAGTTTTAGAGTTCCAATGACTGAAAAATGTATTTTGTATGTATGTAGCTACATACTTCTGATACATTATACCTGGCCCTAACAAAAACAAACTAAAACTACAGTAAAACTAAATATATAAAAACTAAAACTAAACTTTTCAGAAAAACTGAAACTACACTAAAACTAGCAAACGCACCATGAAAACTAACTAAAACTATCGAAAAATCAAAACTAAAATAGAATCAAAACTATTATAACCTTGCTTTTCACCAACTGTATCTGGCAACATGCACCGATAAACTCGTTGTTAGGAAATAGATCCAATAGATCCTCGTAAAAATCACAAATTGTCATCACAGCTTACTTACTTTCTAAAATGTTGAACTATTCCTTTAAACTGTACACTGTTTACAGTAAATTGGGCTCTCTTAACAGCTCACAACACGCTTCACGCAATCAAAAAGAAAGACGGAAAAGATGAGAAAAGGCAAATAAGTTGCTGATTTCGCGCCAGAATGCCTCATTAAAAAATAACACACTCGACTAAACAGTTAAACTCCTATCCAGTGTCCCGACTGATAATTTGTTTTGAAAAATAAAATGCAAAAATAATGAGCCCACAATTAGCTCAACAGCGATCGCGACTATGGTTTAAGGGAGAGAAAAATCACTTGTTTTCATCAAGCCTCCTCTTAGCTGGTGGCTGGTTTCACTTACAGTATTCATCCTCCCAGGTGGAAATAAATGAGCAGCATTACTCGGAGAACATGTCGTCTGTACAAAGCAAATAGAGGCCGAGAAACACAATAACCGCCGCCTGTTTGGGCTAAATGTAGCGCATCGGCAGCAATGAAAAAGAACAGAGGTTATAAAAGCGCCGGTGTGATTTGATCACCAATTGGCATGGCAACCAGCCCTGGCCAAGCAGCCTAAATTAATTGAGGTCTCCCATGTGAGACAAAGGCCAAGCTAATGGAGCCGCTCAGACTCAATCTGTTGAGCTCAAAAGACAACAACAGCAGGTTCGACAGACATCTGGATCTGTCATCAAACACGAATCAGCTGACATCATGTTGTTGTGTGGTTTACTGTGTGAATGCTGATTCAGCAGCATTCACACTATTGCTCTTCTGAGGTTTATACTTCTTCTCTTTCTTTCGTACGTTTTTTGAACTCTAACTACTTCTGCATACTTTCAGCTACAGAAACTATTCAACTATCAAAATATTTAGCTCTTAGCTTCCTTCCTTAGCTAATGCACCAACTAGGTAACAGGAGGTCACAGTGGCAGCTGGATTTTCAAAATAAAAGACCCTAGATGGTAATATGATCAAATTGAAAGCTTTTTCATATTTTCCTGTAGTTGCAGTGACTTCTAATCTTCTTCAACCTACTCCACTTTGAAATTATACTACTTCTGCATACTTACATCTTCAGACTTAATTTAGGGACTAAGCTTTAAACGGGTCACAAAGTAATTATATTTCTCCCGTACATTTTTCGATCTACTACTGCCCTATCTTACACCTGGCACAAAGCGGCGCACAGCGCAGCGCAACTGTCATTGCTAGTTTCAGACCGACACAGTTGTCATTTTCACGTCCAGCGCCCGCATTTTCTAAGTAGCAAATGTACTTACGCCCATCTGTGCGCCCATGGGCGTGTTGGTCTTAAAATGAGGTGTGATCAGGTACTTTTTGTGCACATTACTATCTTGAGGAGTGCAGAAAGCGATTGTGCTATTGACCAACAAAAACCTGGTCTAAAGTCTGGCGCAGTATTTTCCTGCTATTTAAAGGGCGCATTATTCAGATAGTAAGATGCGTCTACACACGCAGGTTCACAACATGCATCCACTCTGCTTGTTACACACACAGGGACGCAGCAGCGCTCCTCCTCCTCCTCCTCCTCCTCCTCCTCCTCCTCCTCCTCCTCCTCCTCATACAGTGTCGGCGCCAGAACAATGTTTTCATTTATGTTCAGGAAAACACAAAATTCAGGCGGCAGGTGACAATTCAGAATATAATGAAGTAATGTGCAGGCGCACCTGATTTTTAAAGAGAGTGGGAGATGACACTCTGACTGGTTTGATTCCTGTTACGCCCAAAACACACCTATGATTAAGGGACTAAATACAACCACTTTGCCCCTTGCGCCTTATGTTGCGCCCAGAGTTGGACACTCCCCTAAATGCACATGCACCATGTATGCACTTTAGACCGTGCGCTATAGATCATTAAAATAGGGCCCTTGATATTCAAAGCATTTCGTCTTTAAGCATTTTCCGTTAATTAATTTCAACTTCCACCTTTTGACAGTATTACAGTTTAGCTTCCAGCTTTCTAGAAATTTTTTCAGCTCTTAGCTTCTTTAGGTAATGCAGTTCAGCAACCAATTCTTCCAATTTTATAATTCAGTTTCCAGGTTTTTCAGCAGTGCAGCGCAATGCATTTGCACTTTAATACTTCTGCATTTTCAGCAATGCTTTGCAATTAATTTTAGCTTTTAGCATTCACACCCATTTTCTGCAGGAAATGTATTTTCTAGTTAAAAGTGTGAGAGTTTATTCATTCCTGCAGGGAAACTCTTTTTGAATACTTTTCAATGTCTTTCTCTGCACAGAAAGGTCAGAGTGGAGAGCTCAGAAGTGAACTGGATCCCTGGAGCTCGTAGAGAAACATTGTGTTGCTCAAGGACACTTCAGTAGGTGAGTGTGTGTGCGTGGGAGAAGGAGAGAGATTGAAGTTGTATATATCTTTTAGGTGATTTTGCTCTATTTTCTAATTTGTCAGTTTGCCTGAAGTGTACAAGATATAGGTGACTTGTGTGAGACAACAAAACACACACACACACACACAAACACACACACACACACACACACACACAAGCAATGCTCCCATCGCTGTTTTTTCTTTCTTTTTTTCTTTTTTCAATACGCAGTTACTCAAATATGCTGATGACAACAGCTTACATCTTCTGCTTCCTCGACCATCTGGACAATATGTGCACGGTGTACAACTCAAAGTGTGTTTGCATTTGACTGTTTGTGTGAAGACGAGAGGTTGAAGGGAAAAAAAACTGAGCATAAAATGAAAAAAAGCGCAACGAGAAAACAAGAGAAAGAAGGCTTGGAGGGGTGGAGAGAGGGATGTGTCTTGTTCTTTCTTCTTTCCACTGTAATTAGACAGGTCTGTGTGAGCAGCATAGCAAGCAGAGTGATAGAGGAGCCACGGGGAGGTGGAGGGGGGGTGGGGGGTGTGGGGGGGAATTAGTCAGGGGAGACATGATGATGAGCCAAATACTGGAACAGTGCGGGGCGATTAGATTAGATCAGATCGAAAAAGAAAAGGTGGCCAAATAAACAGCGTCGAGTGGCTCGGATGAGACGAAACGAAAATGTGACATGATATGATACTGCGGATGTGATGAAAATTCCCTCCTCTGTTTTTAATTGCTGATGCACAAAGGTAGCATGCTAATCGAACAATCAGAGGAGGATGCAGAGTGCTGAGACTCAGCCACTCCATCTGTGGCGTTTATCTGATTTCAGCTGTAATGTGAAATTGGGACACGAGAGAGAGGACGGGACCAGAGAAAGACGGTGTAGCTGAAGGGGGGGTGGGGGGGGGGATCGAGGTGTGAGCTGCGAGAAAGAGAAAGAGAGAGAGAGAGAGAGGTGAGGAGGGGTGGGACTGGGAGCAATTCACAAGCTTGTTAAAATACCACTAATTACCAGCTGGCCTTGCAACATAATGAGTCTACCTGAGTGCTAAGAGCTGAGGGGCAACACTGAGACGGATATAATAGCAGAACAGGAGGTGAGCAGAGAGAAAAAAAAAAAGGAACGATAGGAGGGAAAGATAAAAAGGAAGGACGCCACAAACTAGTCAATGAGGTGCAGCGTTCATGTAAAAGGAGGCATTGTCACATAAACATAAGTGGTAGAGGCTGTAATTTTGAGTAGGTGATGTAATGATGTGCATTTTGAGGCAGAGAAACGGAGTCGAGACTTTAATCACAGCAAACTACAGCTGCAGTTAATGATACATTTCTCTCTTGGTTATTTTGATTCATAAATTAATAATTCAGTCTATGAAATGTCAGAAAATAGTGAATAGCCAGCCGAAAAGGTGCACAAGATGCACAAGGCAAAAGCGTCAAATAAGAACGCCTTGCTTTAGGCGTGTTATTTTCACGCCATGTAGTCTGTACTGACAGTAATGTAATGACGTAGAATAGAAAGTGAGAAAGACCGCTTATGGCGGGCGGGAGGGGAGGTGGACGGGTCCAAACAAACGCAGGACTTTCAACCAGGAGACTGGTGTTCGTTTGTCAGGTATTTTCTGTAATGATGTTACGTTGTTTCATATTTTCCTTAGTTTACGTACTTACTTTACGTACTTATTCTAAGTCCAACCATGATGTTTTTTCCTAAACCTAACTAAGTGGTTTTGTTGCCTAATATAAGTTAGAGCTTTTGGCAGGCTACTGCACCTTCATACACGCATGTAATATTCACACCTCGGCGAGGCTAAACATGACACTGACACGCTATCCTCTGATGGACGGGCGGGTCTATTACACGCTTTGGCGTGATATCGGGTTGGAATAGCTATGCTACGTGAGTCTGTCCTGAGGCGCAACAGTACTTTGACCTAAATGCCAACGTCAGCGAACTAACATGCTCACAATGCTAACATGCTGATATTTATCAGGTAATGTTAACTACATTTATCATCTTACTTTAGCAAGCCAAAGCAAGTACAGCTGAGATGGGAATGTCATTAGTTCAGCAGGAATTTGGTCATAAACCAAAGCATAAGACAAAATAAAATGTCAACCTCATGGTTGCACTAGAGGAAGAGTCAGGGCTTCGCCAAAGTCAGTAGAATTCATCCTCTGGAGACCATGACCGTCTGAACCAAATTTTATGGCAATCCATTTAACACTTGTTGAGATATTTCAATTTGGACCAAAGTGGTAGGCCAACTGACCGACATTGCCATCCCTAGAGCCAATGCTAAAAATACCCATCATGAGTTCCTTCCCGGAGCCCCACTTCTTCAAAGCAACAGGCCCGAGCTCAAATATATTTAATTTACAATGATGTAAATCAGAGAAAATCCTCACATTTGAGAAGCTGAAACCAGCAAATAAATGACCTAAACTATTAATCGATAATCAAAATATCACTTTCTGTCATTTTTTCAGCACTCGCCTAAAGATTTGACCGGGAACCTTTCGATAAATCTAGAGCACACCACGGGGAACATAAATCACCCGAAAGGTCCAACTATTTGTGACCGGAGACTATAAAGTGCAGAGTAAACACAATCACGAGATGACCGTTTTGTCGTTTCTCTGCTTTATTGGGGAACAGAGTTTCTGCTCCACGAGGCGTGCACACTAACCACTGAAGATACAGATCCACGGGATGGAAATAGACTTAAAAAGGTCAGCGCTTACGGCAGCATTGACAGTACTAAATGCAGTGTTCTTGTAGAGCATGACAGTAACAGAGGAGAGGAGGAAAAAAGACTGCAGTACCTTGTTGGAGGCACAGTGGTTCAAAAATCCAGTTTAGCAAGTCCCACAGTGTGTTAACTGTGTGGATGTGTCGTTGCAGAAAGACCACACGAGAGCCATTTTTACAGATTACTTTTGGCCTTTCTTTTTTCTACTGTAGAGTGAGACCAAAAAACGGGGGCTGGGTGTTGACATGAGACAAATGTCACAGACATGAAACCAGGACATCACTGGTACATGGTAACTGCTGAGCCAACTGAGCCACCAGGATGCCCCGAGGACTCCATGTGTGACAGTTTTAACAATGAGGAAAAAATTTGAAATGGAAAATAGGGAAGATAACACATACATCTACTCACAAACAGTATGCACATGAAGGACAGTCACATCACATTTTATTAAAACATTTGGGAGATGTGGTCTGTAGCTGAAGGACACATTTCCTTTTTACATTGTGTACGAAGTGATGGAGCTTCAGCAGTTGAAAGATACATTGAGCCAAAAGCAATAACTGTTTAATAAAGCTGTGAATTTGTAGTCCGGTGTCACGTCGGCAGAGATGTAGAGCCAATCTCGGCTTGTAACTCTCATTTTGCAGCATCATTCGATTTGATTTTAGCGTTTCTATCGGCCAACGTGTTTATATTACACCTCACTGCACACATACTTAAAGCTCCTCATAGACGTGTTTTAGAGGACCAGTGTGTAACATTTCGAAGATCTATTAGCAGAAATGGAATAGAATATTCATAACCATGTTTTCATTAGTGTATAATCACATGAAACTAAGAATCGTCGTGTTTTTGTTCGCTTAGAATGAGCCCTCCATATCTACAGTACATAGGGAGCGAGTCCTCTTCACGGAGTCCGCCATGTTTCTACAGTAGCCCAGAACGGACAAACCAATTTACCAGATTACGTCTAGTCCCATCCCCAATACAGAATCTATGAATATGCAAACATTGTTTATTTAAAAAATGCAACTGCTGAACACAAGATGTCTCCTACTTCACCGAAAAGTCGATCCTCAGCGTACGTACAGTATGTGCACTGGAGGCTTCAATTTTCCACATGCCACTTTTGTAAGTTTAACATGGACCATGATTGGTTTCCAAAATAGTTATGATGTCACAGAATCATACTTGTATGTACATGTGTGGAACCAACTCGGTCTCACGGGAAGGCGTATGAATAGCACGACATTACACGGACTTTCTGTGTGTCATGAGGATGCATTTTATGCTTTTTTCGCGTGTCATTTGTACGCCAAGCAACAAAACTATGGTAACGTCTGCAGTTATAGAAAAAAAAGTCATGGTTGGCCTTAAAATAAGTACATAAACTAGGTAAAATACGTACGGAAATAATGTAACATTAGTATGGAAAACGTGACAAACGTCACTAAAAACCAAGTGATGTCACTAACATAACTTACAAAACAAAACACCGGACTCGAACACCGGTCTCCTGGTTGAAAGTTGTGTGTTTGTTGGCCTTAAGATAAGTAAATAAACTAGGTAAAATATGTACAGAAACAACGTAACATAAGTAAGGAAAACTCGTCACAAACACGTGACATCACTAACGTTACTTGCAAAACGAAACACCGGTCTCGAACACCGGCCTCCTGGTTGAAAGTCGTGTGTTTGTTGGACCCATCCACCTCCCGTCCCACCCACCATAAGCGGTCTTTCTCATTTTTTTATTCTATGTCACTCGCTGTGAGCGTAGCATATTTACGCGGAAGTGTTTACATTGCAGTCAGTACAGACATTTGTACATGGCGTACAAATGACACGCCAACAGCAAAAACGGCATTCCTATTGCACGCTAAATGCCTTGCACATTATCGTGACGTTCGTACGCCTTTTTGTGCGAACGGTGAGCACAGATAAACTTTCCTCCTTCAGCAGATGATTAAAAACAGCCTTCTAGTGTCAAACTCCGTACATGCATCATTCTGAATCTGCACAGCGAGGCTCAAACATACTCTACATGCAAAACACTTTTTTTGAGCGGAGGAGGACTTTAAAAATAGATTAAACAATAATTTACAGCGTGTACCATTTACAAATACATGTCGGCCAAGTATGTAGGTGTTTTTAAAGGAAGGACGGACTTTGGAAATTCTCCATCAGCAAGTTAACATCAAGGGGAACAACAGCAGAGGGCTGCAGTTATGCTGCGCACATCGCTGACCTGAATGTACACCAACCAGAGCCGTTTGAAAAAAAGAAATTTGTTTTGAAGAAGAGATTTGTTATATGACTGGCTTGACAAAAGGAGCTAGTTACAAAGCACACATGATTCATAGGCAACACTCTGCTGCCACGTTGATGAGTAATTATGGTTCCGCTCTCATAAGTAGAATATGCATAATGAATTCTGGATTATTTTGGTGCATGCAGCTAATATGCGAAACGACTATGTCGAGTAAGCATATACACCTGTACTGTTGGACAGAGATTTAAGGGGGCGTGCTCACATATGGAGCACAGTGGTCTCTGTAATTGTAGTACTTGTATAACTCTCACACAGAAATCATTATCGCACCAGATTCACTGAAAAGACTGATTCAGACTCAACCGATTGTTGATGAATCACCCGAGGAGATAACAATGCGTGAGCGCAAATGCATGCAAATGTGTGAGTTTTTTTTTTTTAAATTATATCACAAGACATGATTGTGTGACACGGGTTGTGCGCGTAGGTGGCTGGGAACCTCTACTTTGAACATTACGCGGCATGCGTGATTTCAAAAGCCCATCAGGATGTTCAGACTGCTTCTCTTTCACTGTTCAATCATCCAACTCAGCAGGAAACGCTCTAAACAAAATGGAACGCTGCTTTGTACTTTGTAATCATCTCTGTCACAAAGGGTTTGTATTCAGCGAGGATTTTTTTTTGTTGCCACGCTGGGAAGCAGATCAACACTTTAAGGGTTAAAGTAGAATCTATAGGACGTTCTCCAACTGTTTGGCATTCGACGTCATGAGCACAGGATCAAGGGAGCTCATGGCGTCTGACGGCAGCACACATCAGAGCGGCTCTCTCAATCAACTTTTCACTGACGGTGGCAGCCGGTTAGAAGCCCTCTGTCTTCATCTAGTTAAAGCTCTGTTATGTTTCCAGATGGTTTTATGACGGCGTATTTATCTTTAGCTTTATGCAAAGACTGTCTTTTATGGCTTCATTACATTGTTTTGCCAAGGTGTTTTTTGTCTACCGGAGTTAATCGGATGACCTCTCTAAGTGTTCCAGTTCCTCTAACCAAAAGCCACCACTTGGGCATCCATCTAAAATTTCAGAAATGTTTTAGCTGCACTGCAACAAAAGAAAAAACTGTGGCTCTGCCTCAAAGGGATGTGCACTTGGGGGGGGCCCTGCTGTCATGCCACTCATGTGCATAAGCAGCAGTGGCCTTTAACAGAGTACTGTAGGATGCTGATGAGGTGCCTGGATGAGGGCACTTTGACATATTCTGCTTTGCAAGTTGTATTTTTCTCTCGCTGTGAGTCTATCCCTGCGTGCTCCTCAACTGTTAAATTTTTCAACCATCCGTTGACACAAAACTTTGAAGGAAATTTGAAAGGAAATAGTGTGTGGTGTGCAAAAACATCTAGTGGTGCATCAGGGAAAAAGTTGGCAGAGTGGCTCTCAGGGCTCTCATTGTCTCTGGCTGTTTGAACGCTCTTAAAGTGTCGCTCTCATCCATCTGAACTGACCTACATCTCGAGTCCTAATGCAACCTCACAGTGCAGGGGCAAGCACAGACTATATTTTAATTATAACAGGAACAGCATTTGCAACACATTTTGTCTTGAAGCTGTAATAAAGATTTCAGTCCTGTTTTTGGCACCTGTGTTTAACGTGATAACTGCAACAGCTACTTTAGTTAGCTACTTTGACACAAATACAGCAGAAGAGCAACTGGTGCATCCGTTTACAGTCCAGCCAAAAAAACGCATGTGGTTTTAATGAAGTGTGTTTTCCACATAGTAAAGTTGGTTAGCTTGCAGAGTGTGCGATATTTATAGAGCTGCAACAATCAGTTGTCAACTATTAAATTAATCGACAACTACATTTTCTGGTTTCTTTACTCCTCTATGACAGTAAACTGAATATCTTTGAGTTGTTGACAAAACAAGACATTTGACGACGTCATCTTGGGCTTTAGGAAGCACTGATCAACATTTTTCACCATTTTCTGACATTTCATTGACCAATCAACTAATTAATGAATTGACAGATTAATCGACAATGAAAATAATCGTTAGCTACAGCCCTAAATATTTAAAACTGACCCACTGACAAAAAAATCTGAAAAGTACACATTTTTGACAAATGATCGCGATAAGCGTTGGCGGCAAACAGTAAACGGTGAGGCTGATGTCGATGAGATGAAATTACAAACAGTAATGCTGAATTGCATGCATGCATCTTTTTCAGAGAATTCCTGGTCCAGTGCGGGAATGGCGGACTCCGCCACTAACCAGGTAATTACTGAATGCAATGAATGATTATTGCAGAAAAAAGGTTAATGTCATGAAAACGTTAATATATTAGGAAATATATGTTTGGCAATATGGTTTGTTCGGGTATGATCACTGACGGATTTCTACATAGACTTTGAAAAAGCATGACGCAACGGTGTGTGGTTTCCTCCATTGTTTACAGTGAGTTGTGTTTGAACTCCAGATGGAAGTAAATGGCAGCTTGAGTACATTCGAGCATTGTGTCCTCCAGTTAGTTAAATCATTTTCATAGTTTTATTACAAATCCACAAGGTCTGAATCCGGGTAAAACACAGCAACCTTTCTTTCTTTAACACTCCAGCCCTGTGAAACTATCTTTTCAGACAGTGTCACTTTGTTTAAACCTTCTTCAAAAGATATGACATCGCTCTCTGACAACCTTGTATAGCTGAGTGCCTATCCTCTGAAGTAAGATGACAGACCAAAACATGAAAGGGAAGCTGTTTTTGGTGCACAACATGAATATAACTTTGCAAGTTCAGCGTCTGGAAACATTTGCTCATGAATGTTAGACAAGTCTGAGCATGAGTTGAATGAGAAGTTTGATGTAACGTGTTGATGACCCGGATAATCTCCGCCTCATGCACTGCTTGGTGTTAGAATAAAACCCTTAAACTTTAAAGGGATAGTTTGGGTGTTTTGAATTGGGTTGTATGAGGTACATAGTGTATTACCTACGGCAGATGACGGTCGGCACGTCCCCAGTTTGGAGAAACAAACAGGAGTACCAACACCGGAGCAAAGCAATGTACTGCTGTGGACGGGGACGGCAGCAAAACGTATTTTTGCCACCTAAAAGAAAGGCTCACCTAAAAAAGATCTGTATCAGTTTAAGTGTTCGCTATATTTAGAATATTTTCGCCGGTTTACCTTGCCGTGAGACAGCCGCTACTTAAGCTGTTATCTAAGCTCTCGCCAAAGAAACCAGACTCCATTGGAAAAAAACAGTAATTTTCAGTTCCCCGTTGGAAAGGGCTGTCTGACTGCAAGGTTGCGAGGTGAAAATATTCTAAATATAGCGTACACTTAAACTGATATTAATTTTTTAAGGTGAGTCTTTCTTTTAGGTGTCTAAAATACGTTTTGCTGCCGGCCCCGTCCACAGCAGTACATTGCTTTGCTTCCGTACGTAACTCCTGTCTGCTTCTCCAAGCTGCGGCCACGCCGACTTTCATCTGCTGTAGGTAATACACTGACTATATGAAAAAGTACCTCACACAACCCCACTTCAAAACATCTGAGCTATCCCTTTAAGCTACTGTGCAGCAGCTGCACTGTGATGTCGAGTGAATACTTCTCCCAATTGTGTTGCAAACATATTTAGATTCTTTTGTCTACACTGGCCACATTAAATGTAGAGCTTCCCTGATCTACAGTTCCCTACTTTGCATTGTCCACTTCAGGCTTTGTGCTTCACTAGCTTTCAATTTTTTCCAGCAGATGAAACTCTCTTTGTGTGATGTAAAGGTCATTTCGAAATTGTCTGAGACCCTCAGATGGGTTTGGCCTTGTGCATAACCCTCGAGTGCTGAAAGATCTATCATCATCATTATCAACATCAAAGAATTTTCTTCACAATGTTTCCAATATGCTCTTTTTTGTATCTAGAAACCTCATCCATCCTCATTCTAAACGGCAAACCTATTATTTGAATGCAGAAAGCGGTTGCTGCACGCTCAGAAAGCCGTGCACTTTAGAAATAATAAAGCTGTAGAGTGTTACTGTAAGCTACCACATCATAGGCTGATAGCATCAACAACAGCATTTTAATTGACAGCCGACTTTTATCAACACTGCACAATGTGCTCATCTTTTACATTTAATATCATCTAGTTGAGGGTGTGGAGGTGAAGTAAAAGTGCCTGTCACCTCAGTTATAGCTTTAAAGAACCAGTGCAGAGAGTTAAGATATTTATGAGCTCTAAATGTTTTAGTGTTTTTCAGCAGAACTGTCTTTAACTGTTAAAAAGTTTAGCAAGAGACTTAACACCTCCGTACCAACCACTGCCGAGCATTGCTGCAGCCCCGCTTGTGCCTGAACTTCTTCATATTAGGGCTGTCAAAGATAACGCGTTAACGCAAATTCGTTTTAACGTCACTAATTTCTTAAACGCATTAGCACAATTGATTTTCGGAGATTTTAGCGGGCTCAGCTTTAAAGCTAGATTGAAGATGGCATCATATGAAACCGGAAAACCTAATGAATCCATTGGTACCAACCACGTCATATTGTCTCGTCGCGATGGAGGTTAAATGTGCGCTAAATTTTGGTGAGGAAAAACTGGCATGGCTATTTTCAAAGGGGTCTCTTGACCTCTGACCTCAAGATATGTGAATGAAGCTGGGTTCTATGGGTACCCACGAGTCTCCCCTTTACAGACATGCCCACTTTATGATAATCACATGCAGTTTTGGGGCAAGTCATAGTCAAGTCAGCACACTGACACACTGACAGCTGTTGTTGCCTGTTGGGCTGCAGTTTGCCATGTTATGATTTGAGCATATTTTTTATGCTAAATGCAGTACCTGTGAGGGTTTCTGGACAATATTTGTCATAATTTTGTGTTGTTAATTGATTTCCAATAAGAAATATATGCATACATTTGCATAAAGTAAGCATATTTGCCCACTCCCATGTTGATAAGAGTATTAAATACTTGACAAATCTCCCTTTAAGGTACATTTTGGACAGATACAAAATGGGAGATTAATTGCGATTAAATATTTTAATCGATTGACAGCCCTAATTCATACATTCATTTTTTGTTTGTTTTTGAAATGAAGTGTTTACCACAATGAACCTCCAATTTCTTTTCCATCATCAGTAAACACGTGAAACTGAAAGCTTTTGTTCGTTACTAAATGAGATCAGTTTGTGTGCTATGTTTAACTCTGGAAGCAGATTAGCTGAATCTGTAAAAGTGTGTAAAGCTAGTCAAGGTAAGTTTTATAGCTGTGATGGAACGACACGTTCAACAGCTTTCGGAAATGGGTCTGTGTTTATTTAAGATGCAGATTGCTCGGGGCTATGCGTGACAGCAGAAGTTTGGACCAGTCACATCAAGGCTGAATTTGCAATTTATCGCAATTTCCTCTGCGGTTTCTTCTGAGCAGAGCTGGGAGAAGGGCTGTGACTCAGGTGGTTGATGTCACGACTGTATTGGGCGTCCTCTCACGTCCGCCGCAACCAGCCTGGCATGGTCAGTGGCTGAGATCTCACAGATTGAGAACAGGAGAGGTTTTTTTGTCACAGAGGTGAAAGCTGACAGGGGTGGAGGAGATGAAGGAGAAACGTGTCTGGCTCCAGGAGCTGTGTCTGTTTTGGTGTGGAGGAAATCTCGACACGAGTTACATTTGTTGGCGGTAATAGAGAGGATTTCCAGAGTGTGATTCGGTTGATGTACGGAAACGGACAGAGCTGCCACAGCTGACGGGATCCTGGTGTATTCCTCAGGTCACAGCGGATATGGAGCTGTGCAACGCATTAGGCACGGTGGCTGTTTCTATCAAGTGAACTGATGAGGTGAATCCAGGCAAAAGCCATTATCTCTTATGGAAGTCCCTTATTAAATATCAATCACACAGTTAAACAGAACATGCAAACAGGCTGATAAACAGAAGCTGATGAGAAACAGTAAAAATGATAATTAAAATGTGACTTGGAAATCAGGAAGATGTCTCTGATGTTTTGTATTTTCTGTAGTTGTTCCTCAGTGGGGAAAAAAACTGTAATTGTCATTTAAAATTGAAATTTCTGACACTAAAATTGACTCTGATTGTAACTGACTTCATTCTCTCTCTTTTAATTGCTTTGTTTTCCACCTCGAAAAGGCTTGTTGCTGCAGACCTCCTCAGCCTATTGTAATAATTTTCAATCCGTGAATATTCGCCTCCTTTCAAGTCACACGACACACCTGTGCACATGCATATTCTAAGTCCACGCAGACTTCACACGTTTTCCTCGAGTCTCTGCAGGCTACTCGCGCTGTGATGTGCTGCCACAGCTGTCTCATCACTTCCAGTTTGGACAGATTTCTATTGCTGCTACCTCTCAGATAGTTTGTCAGTGTTGACGTGCCGGTGTGCTTGAGTGTGTCTGATTGTGGCGCGTCGATGTGACAAAAATAGAGAGAGGTAAAAAAGCAAATTATTTTTTGATGGGAAGGCGTTTATTTCAAACAAGTTTGAAATTTGCATACGGTGATAACAATGAGATCTCCTGTAAAACTGCTGTAATAATTGGCACCTTTTCATCTGGGACACAATTGGAGAGAGCGTGTGTGTGCGTGTGTGTGTGGATGTGAACATATGTGTGAATGCTTGTCTGTGTATCCATATTAGAGCACTGGGCCTGTTTTGCATAAATGCCTTCCTCCTGCGGCCCTGTGAAAGAAGATGTGGATTGGGACAATAAAGGAGGATTAGATTGTGTTCTGTGTGTGTGTGTGTGTGTGTGTGTGTGTGTGTGTGTGTGTGTGTGTGTGTGTGTGTGTGTGTTTTGGCTGTGGTCTGAGGCATATGGGGAAAACGATTTAATGTGAACCTCCAGGCGATGGAAACTAAAAAAAAAAATGATGAGAAAGCATCTCGCACAAAGGCATTAAATAGCCAATGAAGAAGTGCTGTTTTTGATTTGGACAGGGACGCTTAACATGTGAAATAAAAATCTCTTCTATTACATAAAACACATTTGATTCAAACGCTGGGATACTTGTGTTTATAAACAGAAAGAGATTATTGTGAGATTATGTTCCTGGGGCGTTGATCCCCGCAAATGGGATCAGACTCTGATGAATATGACAGCTGAACAATATTCGCTGAGGGTTTGAATGTTACGCCTCTTCCCGCTAGTGTCTTTATAGGATTACATGCATGACGTAACGTCGCGTAGACAAATTTTTTTAACACTTGAAACGCCTGAAGAACTGGCACAAATCACTTTTGCGTGTAAATATTAGCATTCGGTTTAACCTCACCAGATGAGTGGGGTTTAAACCGTCGGGTCAAATTAGGTATGTCACGGAAAAGCATGCTGAAATGGCTTTCAAATGCTTTTCCTCCCCGAGTGGCAAAATCACTACATTTGGCATCTCAGAAAGTCATGGCAAACTATGAAAAGTTTCTGTAAATGCTGTTTGACCCAGGTCTGAGTATTTCATTTCAGCCCACTCCCATGTCTGCTGTCTGCCTCTTTCACCCTCTTTCTCCCTTTCCTCCTCTCAAAATGTCTGTCACATCACTCACATTTCTTTGCCTCATATCCAGGAAGCCTCCAACGTCAGGCGGAGGGGCTCGAATAGAAGAGTATGAAATATGAAACAGAGTTACATAAGGAGGATTCAGTCAGCCGCTGAGAGTTGAGCTGAGTTAAGCATCTGTGTACAAGAAAACACAGAATATACACAGTGTACTCACCAAAACACATCGTGTGTATCCTTTAGGGGTGGTAAAAAAAATCTATTTACCTACAGTATGTATCGCGATTTTTCTTTTACGATGTTGAAATTTATTTTTTAATCGCCTGAATCGATATAATTGCTTCGTTGTAGTGTATGCGGAGGTAGAAGGAAGTTACCGCTTTATTGTTGTAGTCTGAGTAACGTGACGTCATATCCGTTCCGTGTGCGTTACAAACCAAAACCAAAACAAACCTCAGCGAGCCGAAACGAGAAAGTAGAAAACGGCAGAGGGTCCACGTGGTAAACACTACACATACAGTAAAGTATGGAAACACTTTGGGTTTTACACATTGCAGGAAAAGCAGAGCTAGACATCACGGCTAAAGCTGCATGCTAACTCTGTCATGGACAGGAAATGTTATTGCGGTAACGTGCGGCCAAGCCACCATCATGTGACATCATTGTGTGTGTGTGTGCACAAGGCATACAGAAATGGAAACCCACATGCAAAGATAATGCCCCTTAGCGCTACTAGTGGTCAAAAACTCCACAGGGTGCCGTAAAGGTCACATTGATGCAAATATCCCGGAAATCCGATATTGACATACTGCTTCCAATTGAGTGACGAATAAAGTCTTTTGTATTGATTTGAATGAAGCAGTCGTGCTCATTGATTTTCAACATTGCCTGCAGTACAACCGTATAGAGAAACATCTGACACATGTCTGTCATCTCATGATGTATCCAGCCCTAATTCATGGACAAATATGCAATCCCATCCTTGACCCTCAGACATATGCACTCACGTCTGTATCAAAACACTTATTTTGTGCACACAGATGGAAACAGAGGGATTCTATTTTCTGTTTATCCTGCTCCTCAGTCCTTATTACAGAAAATAAGCCCCACAGACCCTGTGTCTAATTCTGTATACTCTGGCACAGGACAGTGTTATGAAACCTCCTCCGTGCAATCAGCAGTGCGTCCTCTTTGACCTCCGTAGGTCTGTGTGTGTTTGTGTGTGGAGAGAGAAACCATTTGTTTTCATTCTTGTGTCTACCTGGCGGTCTGTAACACGTGCATATGAGTCTATGAGTGAGTTTGGGCTGTGTGCGAGAGATTATGTGTGTATTTAAGAGCATATATGTCTTTGTGACACTGTTTAAAGGAAAGACGTAGAGAAAAATCAAACGTTAACAAAATAAAATCAACTAGGGTAAAGCAGTCCTGTCTCCTACAAAATTACATTCCCATATAACTAAACTGAGGGAAATGTATTTTCTCCCTCATTACACGCGGGGTTTTAAATAGTTTTAAACATGTGGTTAACGATGTAAATTTAAACAAAACAAAATAAAAATGCAACAACTGTTCTTAGTTAGGTTTAGGCAACAAAACTACTGGGGATGATTAATTGATCAGTTGTCAACAATTTTGATAATCGATTAATTGACTTGAGTCATTTTTTCAGGAAAAAAAAAGTCTAAATGATCTGATTCCAGCTTCTTAAATGTGAATATTTTCTGGTATCTGTGATACGTAAATACAAACGTAATCCATGACAAAATACGTTTCCTTCCAAACGTAATTGAGAATGCAGTTTAGTTGTATGGGAATGTCATTTTTAAGAGACAGGGCTGGGAAAGGAATACTGTTGCTGAGCTGCTTTATATGTCGTACAATGTATTAACAAATATTGTAGTACTACATTTCTCTGAAAACTCTTACGATATGACTACACAGATGGAATAGAGTATTTGTGAGTCACCTCTGCAGCCACTCAGACTCAATAACACTCTCTCAATAGAAACCTCCAGACAAACCAAAGCTCTACATTGAAGTTCGCTTGCTTTGACATGGTTATTTTCTGTTTTCCTCCATGTTAAGTAGGTAGACTCTCCACATTCATGGATTAAATAATGGGAAACATTCTTAGTCCCATCGCAGCATGGCTGTCAGGGATGCTGTGCGAAAACATCAAAGCCACCGCAGCCCCATTTTGTTTTTACACCTCATCAATTCTGCTCCAAATTCCTCTTTTCTCTCTTCTCTCGCTGTGTTTTTTAATTCGCCGTCTTCTTAGCCTCTGTGACAAAGATTAGACTTGAATTTGATCCTACTGCACTCACAGTGCTATGTATTATATAAGTATCGTGATGTGCACAATGGTCAAATAGCTCCGTTATGGCAAACACAATACAGCCACTATATTATATTGTTATTGTTGTATTTTGAGCGTGATGCAGTATTGGCCACACTGAAAGAACTCTTAGTCAAAAAGGTTTGAAATGACAAAAAGTTGTTTTTCTAAAAACATATTTTCACATTTTTGCTCATTCATTTGGTACAAATCGTGAACCAAATCAGAGTTCAGCTCCAACCTATTCAGCTTGCATCTCTATCTTCTGCACAGTGCATGCTGGGATGTATGTGTGTTTCTGTGTGAGTTTGTAGGTGTGAAAGTCATAAGTTCACAACAACCTAACAGCATATTTTTTTCCAAAGCTTACATAAGAAACACATCAACATGTTTTTGTTTTATTTTGCATCTAATTTACTTTCAAATAGTAAAAGTTCCATAAAATCCCTTGGGTGTAATGTGACTGTATCACACTTTGACTCGTACTGTGTTACTGATGAATCATCAGCACTTCAATCCTTTGCCAAAGGATGAAGGTGTCAGTCAGATCATGTGCCCATCCAATACTATTCCATAACATATTTTCATAACTACTGAACTAGTTATGAAAAACATAAGACGCATTGAGATCGGATCGTTCAGACCACGTTCAGAGGTGGTCTGGGCCACATTCTTATAGCAGCGTGTACGCGAATGCGTCCTGGCCACATTAAGGACCGCCTACTCATCTGATGTCCAGCTGGGATCTGCGGGATCACCGCGCCCCTCAGGTGAATAAAGAGGCAGACACGGGCGCTTGTTCATCATGGAAAAGGCCTCTGTGCTCTACTGTATCCTGTCGGTACAACTGTATTTTGTTAAAATATATCTTGTTTATAGGCTACACATCTCCAGACTATCAGACTAGGCACGCAAAGTACATTAATATCATACTTTCGGAGATGTGTCTGTGTTTTTGTTTCGCTGCTTTGCGCGGAGCTGACACCCAAACCGCCCGCCCGCTTGTTCTCTGTCGTCCCCGGCTCTCTGGAGCTCTGTGCCCCGCTGCTTTTGCCAGACAACAGCGGGGTACGGCGCTCCAGAGAGCCGGCGGCGCGGAGGTCTCCGGGGACCGCCGGTACAATAACCTTTTATTTGGATGTTAATACACTGTACCAGAATTCACGAATATGTAGGATGTTACTACTCACATTCATGTAATATTACGTCACAACGTCTGCTATATTAGCCGTGTGTTTACTACGTGTTTACTTGCATATGGGGCGGGGAAGTGAGATCGGATCACAAGTGGCCACTGGAGACACATGTGGAGACGCATTTTAATACCAGGTGTGAACAGACGTACTTAAAGCTGCCCACTTGTGATCCGATCACTGAGGACGCATGTTAATACCAGGTCTGAACAGGGCCTTAGATTGAAATTCTTTATGGTCTTGTAAAAATGTTTTCTTAATGGGAAACATAACCATGATTAATACATGAAATAATTTCTTCGTCCCTGTTGCTTTTCCACTTACTTAAAGGGTTTTGTTCAGCCAAGACTACATGAACGGCCCTGCACATATGAGTGAGCCCATTAACTTAGTATTTCTTGCATTTCTTTGATGTCCTTCTCTCGCAGTCTTTGCAGAGACTAGCCTTCAATCTGACTTCAATCTCGGCTGTACTTCAAGCTTCCTCTTTGCTCCCTCTTGATCCTCCTTCTCACGGTAGCGTTGCCCTTTCCTACCCAAACAAGCTCCTAATGAGGCCAGACCCCTGTGCAAAACATTTCACGCAACGCTCACACACAGACCAGTTCTCAGGGTGGTGGTGCGGACCCTTGTGGCTTTGGTGCAAAATCTCCTCTCCATCTGTCAATGCTTTACACATTTCACTCTCTACCTCCCCCCCCGTCTCTTGCTCCCTTCGTTTCCACCTCTGGAAAGTGGGACAACGACAGAGATCACAAGAAGAGGTGACACAGATAGGATGGGCACCGTGACACCGGGTAAAGGACCCCTGCCTTGCTCCAACCCTTGTCTTTACTCCTTCTCTCTACGGTATACTCCAGCGGTCTGCTCTCCCCGGCTCGGGAGCAGCAGATGTTACGGAGTTAAGCCGTAATCGCTCTGCTTTAGCTGTAGGCGACAGCTGTGCTTATATATTCTAAAACAGCGGCATCTCCATATCTGCTGGATGAGTGATAGTTATTGGACCGGGCTTATATCACCACAAAACCCCGCTTTCTGCTCGACTCTAACGTTGTTCATTTGCATCGATCTCTTTCTGTTGGCTTGATGAGTCGCTTTCTTTTCCATCCGTTCGGATTATTCTTTTTCCATCTATCCTTTGTTCAACACCATCAATCTGACTTTATGCACAGTCTCTCTGTGTAGTCGTCTTCCCCATATTTCAGTGTTTTTCCTCAGCGTCTCATCTCCATCCGGAGTTCTGTCTCCCGTTCTTAATTGGTCTGTCCATAATGCATAATGCCACTCCGTAGACGGCCTTAGAGCCTCTCTAGCTTCCTCGTAGATGAAGGAGAATTGATCGGTTCATACTGATACCATGGTGACACAGTCAATGAACAGAATGAACTTCATTCAATATGGTCAATACTCTGTTGTGAGTGTGTGTGAGAGAGACTGAGACAGAACTGCAGTGGAGTTTGAAAGTCTAAAAATACTGCTGTACTTTTTTGGGTCCAGCTTGTAACCAGCACAGTGAACTGCTCTTTGCTGAGAATACTTCAGTACATTTAATATTTACGATGGCGACGCTCTAACACTGAGTACTTGGCAATTAGCACTTTGGTAGACTAAGCCTCTGTTTATGCAGCACCAGCTGTCCAAGAAACCAAAGGTGAAACTATTTCAGTGCGTAATAAGCACATGTGGGTCATTAAAAACATCATTGTCATGGTTTCTATAGTGGAACATTGACATGTGACCTGTTATTGCTCCGCCCAGTCAGAACAGTTAAATGACCTCCCACTCCACTCAGGAACCCTCACAGGTACTGCATTTAGCATAAAATACATATCTTGAGGTCAGAGGTCAAGGGATATCTTTGAAAATCGCCAAAATTTAGCGCAAGTTTGGAGCATTATTTAGTGTTCTTCCCGCTAACATCACATGGTTGGTACCAATGGATTCCTTAAGTTTTCTAGTTTCACATGATACCAGTATCTTCACTCTAGCTTTAAAACTGAGCCCGCGACAACCTAAAAATCACAAGTTGCAGTAATGCTTTACAGAAATTAGTAGCGTTAAAACAAATTTGCTTTAATGCGTTATTATAGCGGTAACGTTGACAGTAGTCAATATTTTAAGTTGTTAAAAAATTTCCTCTAATTTAGGTATTTTACCTTATTGTACATTTGCACCCACTGTCAGTCACTCTGGGGAATTTAATTGTAACACCAGCACAAGGAGCAGGTCAAAACATCAGTTTAAAACCAAATCGAATAGGTATTGGCGGTATAGGTGGAAGACACGAATGAATACTATAGAGCGGAAACGGTTGGTCAATTAATTGATTGTCAGAAAATCAATCAGTCACTATTTTTTAGAATCATTTTAAGTCATTTTACGGGCCAAAAAAACAAAAAAATACTGATAAGCCCTCCTCCAATATGAGGATCTTAAGTTTTTATGGTGGATTTTGGACTGCTGATCAGAGAAAAGACGACATTTAAAGACACCTTGGAAACTGTGATGGGCATTTTTTTGCTATTTTCTGACCTTCTATAGATGACACTTCTAATCGATTAATTGAGAAAATAATCTGCAAATAAATCAATCAGTTGTGAAAATAATCATTAATTGCAGCCTTAATATATTACACTACCTGATGTCCTGTCAATACAAGGTGAAATGCGATGGTTTGTGGTGTTTATACAAGTAGTGTGTATAGTATGGCACTTTTACAGTTCTGGCCCTCTCAGCTGGTGTCCAATATCCACTAAGCACTGATGGCTAACCACACATATGCAAGCTGTGGCTGCATTATGTTACAGCGCGGTCTGTTGATGCCTCTATTAAAGCAAAAATAAATATGTGTTCTGAGTTTGTCACACTGCAGAAAAAAATGTGTTATTAACCAACCAGCCAAATTTTGAATGATTTAAAAAATTGTCAGTTATATAAAATTCGGTTTCAAAATCATAAAAAAAAGCAGTATTCTCTGCTCTTAAAACCACGCCCCATCGTGGGTGAGGATTGATTACATAATATGTACAGTTACAGTATATATATGACACGACACTTCTTGTTAGCCATCTCACTGATCTCACTGCTGGGCACTGCCTTTGCAGAATGCGCACCAGACACTTCCACTGGCTGAGCCAGCGTATTTCCGGTTTTGCTCTATGCTAACTTGAATGGGGAAAGAATAACGGCCGGGCCGCACAGGTCACATGAGCAGTGCATGACGGCTACCTTGCTGAACTGCTGCGTATCTCACGCGTGTGGTGTCCACACTGGCAGCATTTCTGCTACTGCAGCGCTGCTACTGCCAGCCCTTTCTTTCTACATAGAGTTTGCCTTTCATAATGACCATTTAATTTCATTATAAATGTCTATATAATATATAATCTATATAATATATTTATTTTAGACAGAAAAAGGTTTAGAAGCCTGTGCTCATTTGTAAATAATAGTAATAATTTCTACAACACTGTCCTGTAAATATTTTGGAATAAAAGCCTCGTGTTAACAAATGAAGGAATTCTGTCCACAGAAAGAACGCTTGAGGGCTTTTATTTTGAAAAAAAGCAGGAAGTGTTGAGTTAAAAATAAATCTTCAACACAAAAATGGAGAATGGAGTTTAACGGTCTTTTCAGTACTATATAGTTTACAGTCTTTTCACACGTTTTCAGCACTTATGTTCTAACATGTATAATGTGTTTAGATACAAATCACTGATTTTACTTTACCCGGACTTTGAGATTTGCATCTCTTCCTCTTGTACAACCCATTGTTTTTTTGTATAAATGTTGGTCAAAATGGCAGCTCTAGTGGGAAGCTCTTTCCCTTTGAGTGGAACTTCATTTAATTCAAGTTTTGGTAGTTGAAACTTTTTGGAAGTATTGCAATGTGACATTTCGTCATCTATGAAAGGCCATTTATTTGTGGAAGTTGTTGTTATTGGTGACGCAGTGTGCATTGTCAAAGCCTGTGTTAATCAAATTATGTGGAGAAATATTCAAACACGTGCCAATGACTCATCATTTATGACAGCTGAGTTGGAAAGACACAGAAGTACACTATGACCACAATGATTACAGTCGCTGTATTGCGTCTATGTGATTACGTGTGAAAGTATTGGACAAGGGACTCATCTCCTTGTCTCTTTGAAGATTTAAACAGTTTGCATGTGTTCGAAAAGAACGCTTTGTTGATATGTTCATATGATAAAAGCAATCTGAATTAAAGCCCCTGAAAACTTGGTCTCAAATATTTCATAAATATTTGTCCATAACATTAAACAAGCAAAAATCAAAGTTAAAATTCAGGTTTAACACTCACAAACTGTCCATCAGGGCTGTGAGGGTGTGGTGTGGTTTGATTAGATTTGATTGACAGCTGCTGGCAACTGTGGAGTAAAACCTAGTGCGAAAACCCAGAACAAAAAGACACATCTGTAATGTGAGAGAACCATGACGGAAAATAGTGTGTTCATGTAGGACTTACTCACAGTAAGCTGATTGAGTAAATAGGTTTTTAGGGCCTTTAAATGGATGCTAAGTATTTGCATATAATAACTCTTAAGATGAATGGTTGCATTAGTTGCTCTGCATGTGTGGCGTGTGTGCTTGTGTGAGCACTCACACACATCTTCGTGGCCACGCACATGCTTGCGCTTTGGATATCAGGGGCTCATTTAGAAATAAACTGATGCTCACGGTCCGATAAGAGGCTTATTGTGTAGTGAGACCATCTCATAATTAAAACAGAATATGAATAATCTCTAGAGAACATGTTCCACTAATGCAACGTAACTGGAGCGTTTACTCCGACGTTTATGTACGACGCGTAACGACGCCCACATCATCCTGTGATAATATCTCTGTCGGGCTATAAAAACAAACAAATCTGATTATCCACCCGTAAAGCATCACGACTTTAGAGTGCTGATATGTTTTCCGAGGGCGCCAGCTGATATCCAAGAAAAGAGAAAGAACCTGCAACACAACTTTGTCACCCGAAATGAATTGATTAATCAATTTTTTTTTTTTTTTTTTTCTGCCCTTGTGGAGATGCGTTCAATTAGAAATGCAGGTCTGAGTGGAAGACGGCGGCAGAGCATGAATCAGCTCGCACAAAGCGGGATTGATAAACAATAAGCTGTCAGGATGATAAAATATGCCTTTAAAGTAAAGAAAGGTAAGGTTGGCACAAATGGGCCAAAACTCGCAAACACTATCAGACAAACGCACACTCTACACACACACACACACACACACACACACACGCACCTTGGGAAGTGATGAGACAGCTCTACTTTTGAATTGAAGCTGCCCATCTTTGGAGAGCCCATAAAACTCCCCTCAGAATCACAGGTCTGAACCATAAAATTCCCTGTGATAAAGGGAATATATGACAGCCCCCCTCCTCTTCCTCCCTCTCTCTCTCTCTCCCTCTCTCTCTCTCCCTCTCTCGGGGAGATGGCTGTGGATGGCCCGTCCCCTTTGATGTGAGTAGAGCGAGGGCTTAACTCTGCTCTGGCCTGGCTGACTGACTCCTATTCCAGAAGGTATTACCATGCTAACTCTTTAAAGTAAGCCTGTGCTCAGTCGTCTCCGGACCACAGGGGGCTCGTGGGTTAACACGGAGGGGGAAATTTGGATGTAAACAAGGGAGAAAAATAATGACGCGACAGAGAGTTTGTGTGCGCTTACAGTTTTAGCATCTACTCTACACATTTAATCCGGTTAATCTATCTGTGCCGAAGCGTCCTCGTCTTTATTAAACCACCAAACTAGCGTCCAAACAACTGGCAGCATTAGGATTGAAGATGTGGATTACATGTTATTACCCTCCTTTCTGGTGACATCTCAGAATGATTAAAGGAGGAATTAAGTCCCTCCATCTCTGGCTCTGCCATTTTAACAACACAACATTTTATTTACTCCCCATCCTACTTTTCCTCTCACCGTGGACAGAGCCGGATTAAATAGACAGATTACTAGGCAGACTCATAGACTGAATAAAATATGGACGTAGTCTCTGTGACGTCACCCATAGGTTTCTGAAGAGCCGTTGTGAAGCTCAAAGTGGGTGGCTCCCTGCGTCGCCATCTTGGCATTGACGACAGCCTAACTCATCTCTAATCCAAAAATGGGCAAGAGGTGGATCGTCAGCAGCAGAGTAGACAGCTAGCAGCTAGCGACCTGGTACGGCACCCACCTGTCACTCAAAGTGGCCACACCCTCATCATGCCGAACTTTAAGCCTTAATATAATGGCCACTTTCAAAGGGGTCCCTTGACCTCTCACCTCAAGATATGTGAAGGAAAACTCTGAGATGAACAGATTGAAAACTGTATCTTATTAGATAAAACAGATGTTGACGAACTGCATAATTTGCAGATGAAAAAGGAAATAATGCGCAATATATCTTATCGCAATACTCAGCATATCGCGAAATGTTTAAAAGCGCAAAAAGATTGCATCGTAACTAAAGTATCGTGATGATATCGTATCGAGGGTGAATTCCACCCCTACTTGAAACATACGATACTAAATGTTTAGCGTTTTATAACAACACAAGCACAAATCATTTTGTGAATTTAGAATGAACTAATTAAATGCATACAAAAAGTTTATGAGACAAAGAAAGAATGACAATCCAAACCATAGTCCCACCACAAAAAGCATCTGTGGATTTACAAAATAGGCTACTGTAGCTGTGAGCAAAAACAACTGTAGCACCGGCTACTGTTGAATATGCATATGAATAATGCAGAGCCATCTTACGTTACTGTGGAAACAGGAATACACAACTATTGTTAGCAGCTGCCTGCCAGCTGTAGCTCTTGACATGCCGCAACAGCTGTTTCTACGGGCCTCCTTCTGCTGATGTTGACAGAGAATTGTTCAGAAATTAAAAAAATATATATTTAGTGCTCTGTCAGTGATGCGTTATGTGAGTGTTCTGATTAATAAATGTAGCCTATTCTTTGATTTTGAAACAGTATGTTGTTGTTACAGGCTGCAATTTTCGAGTCGCTGGATAGTAGCAGTACCGTGTAAATGAGACGTTTAGCGTCCACCGATAAGAAAGTCCTATATATGCAGTATATACATATATTAGGGCTGTCAATCAATTAAAATATTTAATGGCAAATTAATCACACATTTTTTATCTGTTATAAATGTATCGTAAAGGCGGATGTGTCAAGTATTTAATACTCTTATCAACATGGGAGTGGGCAAATATGCTTGCTTTATGTAAATGTATATATATATTTATTATTGGAAATCAATTAACAACACAACAAAATGATAAATATTGTCCAGAAACCCTCCCAGGTACTGGGAGCATATGTTTTATGCATTTAGCATAAAACATATGCTCAAATCATAACATGGCAAACTCAAGCCCAACAGGCAACAACAGCTGTCAGTGTGTCAGTGTGCTGACTTGACTATGACTTGCACCAAACTGCATGTGATTATCATAAAGTGGGCATGTCTGTAAAGGCGAGACTCTTGGGTACCCATAGAAGCCCTTTTCATTCACATATCTTGAGGTCAGAGGTCAAGGGACCCCTTTGAAAATGGCCATGCCAGTTTTTCCTCACCAAAATTTAGCGTAAGTTTGGAGCGTTATTTAACCTCCTTCGCGACAAACATATTCATATGATGCCAGTATCTTCACTCTAGCTTTAAAACCTCTGCTACAGGTTCGCCCGCTACAACCGCCGGAAGATTGATTGCGTTAAAGAAATTAGTGGCGTTAAAACTATTTTGCGTGAACGCATTATTGCGTTAACTTTGACAGCCCTACATTAAATAATATTTAACATATATTTTAATATATTTTAATTACGTAGGCAGTTAATGTTCTTTATCCCTCTGTCTGGCCCCCCTAGTGGCAAGGAGGCCCTAGGCATGTGCCTATAATGCATGTGCGAAGATCTGATTCTGACCGTGAAAACACATGCAATCTATTTAGCACACTCATGACACGCACACGAGACACAACTGGTTATTACACCAGGATGATCCAGACAAAAATATGGCGTGTTTAGAAGCAGACTCAACTCCCACACGTTGTACAACCGGCAGCACACATGCACATGTGACTACATGAAAAAGCTCTTCCGCGAACGCGTCTGGGGACTTGCTCGTGAAATGACATTTGGAGAGGATGTAGCTCGTCTTGATCTGTTGCCGAACGGAGCGTGTAAGGTCCCCGAGACTAGCAGGGGAGACAGATGGGAAGAGACGGGGCAGGTAGGAGCAGGCAGAGGGGAAATACAGACCAGAACACATCCTGAGAGCGAGGCGGGAACCCTGGCACTCTGTATTAGTGTCATATTTATAATGCTTTTTTTTTTTTTTTTAATTATAGGATACAAAATCTATTTTTCAAATTACATTTATCATGTTTCATTTCATCGTTCATTTGTTTTGCTCTTTGCATAAACCTGCTTTTTTTCACATTGCTGAATAAAAACAGATTAGTCGTCTGTTTTCCGGCACAAAAAGTAGGTTTACTTTAGGTGCCCGTTATTAGCCACGAAAATCAATATTGCTTTTCTTGCAGCCCTCATGGCCCCAGGTAACTTTCCATGTAAGTAAATTAGACCGGGCTTTAGAGGACTACAGCAGTTCCTGTGATTTGTCCATATCAATTAGTTTTTCCAAGTTCTGAGTCAATGAATGTGAGCGTGGCCGACTCTGTTCAATACAAACCTGAAGCTCTCCAGGATTGCATGTGCAATCAGATCAATGGCCGCTGACTGATTAGATTATGTAGGGAAAAAGACTCACTTTAACTTACGGATATTTATCTTGGCAGTGAAAATGTGTTTATGTTAATAGCCGGGTTTAATATTCACGTATCAGTGATTCCCTCTAGAGTCATCGTCAGTCAGCGTGAACATAAAAGCATAACCTGTCTTTGCAATATAGACAAATGTACTCATCCCGGTTGCCCTAAATCTTGAGCGGTGCTGCACAAATCTGCCCTGGGGACGGATGATTTTCTCTGAGAGTCGTCGCCTGACATTATGTTAGTCACACATATTCAGAGAGAGAGAGAGGGAAATGGCATTAGAGGAGTATGATGGATTGTTAGATAGGTAGGTCGGTAGGTAGCAGACAGAGAAAGACACAGATGCACAGCAATGATGTTTGTTTTGTTTAAAAGGTCGTCTGATTCATCCTACAGTTTAATGTTTGCTGTGGCATTTGGTCTACTTCATTAAAAAGATGTTAACTGCAGTCAGACTTCGAGGCCTAGTGTTTGCACCAGGTGCTAAAAGTCTGTCAGGGGTTACTCTCTGGCTAAATATAGTGTACTGCATTCTGTGTGGTTGCATACAGCTCTTACTATTACAAGACTGATTGCAGCGGTATTGATCTGCCCGGCTGAGAAATCGACCTAAAACGTGTTTGACATCATCGTCTCCTCCTTCGCGCTCCGTCTCTTTCGCACTTCGCCCCTCGTCCTTTTCATCATTCTACAGTGTAAGGCCGTTTCCTTCACCTCAGCTCCCTACCTCCTCTTACAAATCGCTCTCTCAACCTTTCCTCTCCTCGTGTTGCCACTCTCGCCGCCATCACTCTTTTCCCAACGCTCACCTTGCACCTCACCCTCATCGTTCCTCGTTCCACTTATTGCTTCACTTTTTCTTGCGTCTCACACGTCCGTGTTTTTCCCTAATACATCCGTTCCTCGTTCATTGCATCCCTTGCTTCTGAAATCCATCACCTTTTCCTCCCTGCTTAAACCTGCACTAAGCAGAAAGTTTTTGGCATCATTGGGCAAAAAATCCATAATATCCTTTTTTCAGCATATTGTAATTCAAGTACTCTGAGAGTTAACTAGACTTCTGCACCTCCTCATGGCTCTGTTTTCAGCCTTTAAAAAATCTAGCCTGTGACGGGAGACTTTGGCCAATCACAGGTCATGTCAGAGAGAGAGAGCGTTCCTATTGGCTGTTCATTCAACAGAGGCAGCTGTCAATCACTCGCCAACTCCATCAAATGGTCAAACTAGGCAGCGCTGATCAAATATGAATCAGTATTCTGTTACTGTACTGCCTATTTCTGGCCTCAAATGTTTTCAGAAACGTCTTGTTTAGCTGTAAAATGAGAAAGCTTGCTTCGGCTAGTGGGCGGTGCTTGGTATTTCCTCAACTGATCTCAACATGGCTGCCGGGTCACAAACTTTCTAATTTTACAGCTAAACAGTACTAGGGCCGTCTCGAATACCATTTTTTGGGCTTCGAAGCTTTGGTGAGAAATACACGAAGGTATTCAAAGCTTCGCGGAGCAGTTCTTCTGTCTGCCTGTCTCCATCTCCCCTGTTTCATAACTAATAATAATTAATGTTGAATATGAATAATGTTGTGGGATTATTCCTTATTTCATGGGCTATTTGGGGATTTATACATTATTATTACATACTTATATATAAAAAATTTAAAAAGAACATTAAAAAGGAAGCATTCGAATACTGATTTGGAGGTCGAATACCATGGCAACGGTCGAAGCTTCGAAGCATTTGGGTCAGCCCTAAACAGTACACTATGAGATGTTTCTGAAAACATTTGAGGCAAGAAATAGGCATAATAGTAACAGAATATTGATTCATATATGATCAGCGCTGCCTAGTTTGACCATTTGATCGGAGTTTGCGAGTGATTGACAGATGCTCAGAGACGGCAGGCTCCAGCTCGGCTCTGATTGGTTGTTTTCCTCCGCTCTGTGAAATCTTGCAGATGCCATTAGGAGCACCGGAGGACACCGGAGGACACAGAGGCACATGATTTTCAGATTACCTATCTCATGCACTACTGTCAGGATACAGTGACTGTTTTATAAAAATAACTTTTTTTAACCATATTTGCTCCATTTCTACCTACTGCAGCTTTAAGCGTCTGCATCCCCTTCATCCTTCACCACTTCCTCACTTCCCCCAAATGTTGCGCTCCCTCCATTGTTCCTTTTTTGCACTTTTCTGCAGTGACTCTCTTCTTCTGAACTTCCTCGCCCTCACCGCTTGCTCTTTCTTTTTTTAACCTCGCAGCTCGTCCTCCCTCCCCCCCCAGTCCCTCCCAGGGTGATTAAGTGATGGTTGGGCTGGCACAGCTGGTGTAGTTGGGCAGGCAGCCCATCTTCATGACAGCTGTGCTGCAGTGTAGCCAGATCCTTATTGGGGCAGTGGCACTGTAGTAATCATAACAACAGCGCAGGTCACACAGGCTTTTTTGGGATTGACTGTATTATTAGGTAGGCATCTGCTGTGTTGTGATTATCTCTCAGGACATCATATCACTAAACAACAGGTGCAAACAAAGGTGTAAAAAATTCAGTCCTGTGAAGCTCATGAGCATGAATGTTTTTGTTCCCGCCCGCACCTCTCATCCTCTGTCACACTTTCCCTTTCCTCGCTATTTCACACATCGTCGCAGTGTTGCAGCATTTGCTTCACGCCGCTTCTGCATGCACACCTTTCAATAGCTCGCACCTGCATAACCCAACACACGTGTTGTGTGCGTCATCTCACTTTAACCTACGAGCCAGCGGTGCAATCTGTTAAATTGCACATCTGGAAGCAAAAAAAAAAAAAAATGGTCTCAAAAGTCAACGTTCTCCGGCCCGCCCTGGTTCACGGGGAGGTCACGCACACCAGGCGGAGTGCTGGACTGACTTATGAGTGAGGCGGAAACATCTGAGGTAAGCACCTTTCTCAAAGCAGTAATTGAATTGTGCCAAGGCGATGGTGCCACAACTCAGTTATGAGCTTGGTGAGCTGCGCTAAACTCACTATTAGTCACAAGCTGTTGTCTACTTGGCGGGAGTTTTCCCTCCCTCTTCTCCGCGCACTTGCGCATCATCAGTTTTAGGTCGCGCTGACAGCTTAAGGAGATTATTGCAGTATTGGTTAAAGGGGCCGAGGGAGTTCGGAAGGATGCACCGTGGATGTCTTCTCTCTTTCTCCCTCTCGCCGCTGTAACACTCGCTTCAGCTGCGAGCCGCCACGCATTGGTGTCTGCATTGTAGTAATCATCCTGTAACAGACCCTAACCCTGAACACAGATGCTGCAGGGACGAGTCTGACCATAAACACCACTTACATGGGACAGCAGCACGCCCGTAAACCAGCTCTATCAACAATGGCTATACCGTCTTGACACTTTTATTTAAAGCTCACTATATTTAATGTCGTCTCTCTCAGCACATACCGTAGCTCTGGGTGAGCTTTCTGGTCCATTCTTATGATGTCAACCTGTGATAATCTCTCCATAATTCAAAGGGCAAAATGTACTGTACAATTCTTAACATGCCATAAATGAGACGTTTCATTCCCAGCCACGTTTCACCACGAGAATGATTACTGACATGGAATCAAAGCTGGCTACATAAAAGGAAAAGTCACTATGGATTATCGCTACCAATACCTTGAGGCCATCATGTACAAATAATTTCTAATTTGCAGAACATGGTTTCAGTGCTGGTTTAGTGGTTTGAATATATCCCCTCGATATGTTAAAGATAGGTCCGAACATATTTCGCCCATTTTAATCATACTATCAACACTATACTGTATATTAGGGCTGTGCATTGGCAAGAATCTGGCGATACGATATGCATCATGATGCAGGGGTTACGATTCAATATATTGCGTATAGGGCTGCCAAGGTTAACGCAATAATAACGTATTAACGCAACTTGCAATTTTTGGGTTGTAGCAGCCGCAGTTCTAAAACTAGAGTGAAGATACTGGTATCATATGAAACCATTGGTACCAACCAGGTCATACTAGCTTGCCGCGAAGGAGGTTAAATAACGCTCCAAACTTACGCTAAATTTTGGCGAGGAAAAACTGGCATGGCCATATTCAAAGTGGTCCCTTGACCTCTGACCTCAAGATATGTGAATGAAAATGGGTTCTATGGGTACCCACGAGTCTCTCCTTTACAGATATGCCCACTTTCTGATAATCACATGCAGTTTGGGGCAAGTCATAGTCAAGTCAGCACACTGACACACTGACAGCTGTTGTTGCCTGTTGGGCTGCAGTTTGCCATGTTATGATTTGAGCATATTTTTTATGCTAAATGCAGTACCTGTGAGGGTTTCTTTACAATATTTATCATTGTTTTGTGTTGTGAATAGATTTCCAATAATAAATAGATACATACATTTGCATAAAGCAAGAATATTTTTCCACTCCCATGTTGATGAGAGTATTAAATACTTGACAAATCTCCCTTTAAGGTACATTTTGAACAGATAAAAAATGTGATTAATTTGCAATTAGTCGTGATTAACTATGGACAATCATGCGATTAATCACGATTAAATATTTTAATCGATTAACGGCCCTAATTGCGTTATATTGCAATACTGTAAGCACGGCGATATATTGCAAATTTTTTTAAATTTTAGGATAACGGGATGCTCACATACACTGAAAGGGCGCATATCTGATAATAAAGTATTGACCGAGCTAATCTTTGCATGTAATCTATAAATTAAAAATGGAGTGTTTTTGAGAATCGATACAGTATCACAAAACATATTATCGCGATATTCGATATTTTCGATATTTTCTTACACCCCTACTGTATATAGTACTTCATTTATTGTAATTTATAATCCAGCTACAGAAATAGCATTTCCAGGCTTGAATTCAATATGGCAAGAAAAGAGGAAAGCTTTAAATAAAATCTGTAAAAGCCCATCCCAAGTATTCTGACTCACTCATTCCGGGAAAAAAAGCATCAGCGGCGCCTAAAATATAAATGTGATGTCATGAAAATGACTGCGAGTTTGTGCAGCAATGTATAATAATGACGCTGATCCACATTTATGACTTTTCCGGCTCTGCGAAAGTTCTGATTACTTTTTTAAGTTGTGTTCCAGAAAAACCTCCACACTAGATCCAATAAAAGGCCGTCGTCCTGGGATTCATCTGTGTATAGTGTCCCCAGCTGAGCATCAGATTGTTATGTAAGACTAAGTGTGACACACACACACACACACACACACACACACACACACGTGAATACAAACGCACATACGCACACACAAGTGCCGCCGTGTTATAATGAGACTCAGACTGAAGACACAAACGAGCTGTGGCAGCAGACAAACAACACTTTCTCACACGTCCCTCATCTCCTGTTCTCTCGCATCACTCCATCTTTACTTCCTGTCGTCACTCTGAAGCACGCATCAAACACCGACTGCCACAAAATTGGAGCTTCTTCTAATTCCAACCATTCATGCGTCAGTGTCTCTGTGTGGTGTTCCGGTGCACCTATGCGTGGGCTTTTGCGATGTGAAGTCATTTTTGGCTTTTCCCTATTTGTTCTCGGGCTAATTTAGGAATTTAGTCAGGACTTGGATTTAGCATCAGTGAAAATGGAACAGGATGAGCTTCATTAAACCCACTAGTGGGTCCTGGCAAATGTCTGCGTTTGTGTGTGTGTGTGTGTGTGTGTGTGTGTGTGTGTGTGTGTGTGTGTGTGTTGGGAGAGAATGAGTCTGCTGTATATGAATACAAGGGACAGAGGTAGAGCTGCAAGTAATGCTTTTTGTTATCAATTGATCTGTCTCGAGCTGCAACGATTAATCGATTAGTTGTCAACTATTAAATGAATCAACTATTTTGATAATTGATTAATTGGTTTGAGTAATTTTTTAAGAAAAGAAAATCAAAATTCTCTGATTCCAGCCTCTTAGATGTGAATATTTTCTGGTTTCTTTCTTCCTCTATGACACTAAACTGAATATCTTTGAGTTGTGGACAAAACAAGACATTTGAGGACGTCATCTTAGGCTTTGGGAAACACTCATCGACACTTTTCACCATTATATGACATTTCATAGACCAAACAACTAATCGATTAATCGAGAAAATAATTGACAGATTAATCGACAATGAAAATAATCGTTAGTCGCAGCCCTAGATCTGTCAATTATTTATTGATTTATAATTTAGCTGATAAAACATCAGAAAACTGTGAAAAATACACTCCGCAAGTTCCCAAAGCCCAACGTGATGTTTTCAAACTGCAGCTATTCAATTATCAAACTTGTTGTTGACTTATTTTCTGTCAATCGATTAATCCAATGATTGTTTTAGCACTTGACAGAGAAGCAGAAAAGACGGAAGCAAAGAAAAGAGGACAAGATGAAAGACTAGCGAGTTTATTAGGTACATCTAGATAAAACTAACGCAGTTTAATACAACAGTCCTGCAATAAATCTGGCCTTCATGACGGCTACAGTATACTGTTAATTTTTGTTGAAATTGTTTTGGAGGTGCCGTTGAATTTTATTGGGTTATACTGAGAGGTGTTTTATAATATTTTGTTCGTCAATGAGGGCACACTAAATATTACAAACACAAGGCTTTCATCCAGGAGGCCGCTGTTTGTGTCCCGTGCGTCATGTTACAATCAGCTGTTCGTTTGTGTCACATGTTCACAACGTTCAGTGTCATTTTCACCCTATAAACGTAGTAGTTTTAAGTAGTATGTGGTATGTAGTTCTTTCCTAAACCTAACTATAGTGGTTTTGTTGCCTAATCCTAAAGTGACACTAAGGGTAACTATAGTGATGAAAACTGACAAAGTGTGAAACTGTATCTTGTTAAATAAAACAGATGTTGACAAACTGCATTATTTGCAGTTGAAATAAGGTAATAAATCACAATATATCTTATCACAATACTCGGTTAAAATCGAATCGCAAAATGTTTAAAATCACAATAAGATCGTATAGTGACTTAAGTATCGTGATAATATCGTATTATGGGGCCTCTGGTGATTCCCACCCCTACTTGATTGTAACTTCAAATTTAAACATGGCAGTAAAACTACAAACCAGGTGCATTTACGTGTCTTTTATAAGAACTATATCTCCTTTTGAACGATAAAATGTGCTCCGTAGAGACAAACAATAGGGTCTCTTATCACCTGGTCAGTCTGCTTATTCTGTTCAGTTCAGGTTGTCTTATATGTTGTGCACTCGTATTAAGTGTGTATCATTTTAACAGAGCTCTAACTCTAAGAGTAAGCACCAGTCAGAGGCAGATGGGCTCGTTAATGCAGTGATGTAGTTATGTAAGACCTGCTACTGCTGCCGCTCTTGCCTGTCTATACTGCAGTACAGAGAGAGAGAGAGGGAGAAAATTGTGTGTAAGTCGGCATGTGTGTGTCTGTTTGAGCGATTATGTATGTGCAGAAACACACGTGTTTTGTGTGTGTGTGTAGGAACACTGTTGGACAGACTGGGATTGATGTGGTAAATCAGGAGGAATTGACTTGTTGTCCTGGGTTTGATGAACTCTTCTCCCTCTTTAACCCATCTCCTTCAATTCCCCACATGCTGGGTAACAGCCAATACAGGGCTCTAAACACTTTTACTGCACAGAGGCAGCAGAACGGGAGAGAGACAGAGAGAGACAGAGAGAGAGAGAGAGAGAGACAGAGAGAGAGAGAGAGAGGCGGCAAAGCAGAGACAGCCTCGGAGGCCAAGGGAACAAATAAAGAAGGCGAGGTTGCACGGCAGTTTCTGTACATGCATATTAATACACCAATACATTTTGGGATACTCAAGTGCTCCATATGCGATTTGTTGCAGGGGGGTAGACAAAACAACATAAATAATAAATGAAAAACGACTTAACTATGTAGTAACTGAAGTACAAACACTGCTTCGATGTGAGTGGGTCATATGAGGTTGAATGAATTTGTAAACTATAAAAGAGGTCTGGGATGTGAATTTAGATGTGAGCATTTTAAATGCAAAATCAGGACAACAGGGCTCCACGGAGGAGGAAAAGTCATCTGCAGTCCAAACTGCAGGCTCATCTGTCAAAAATAACACTGCAAGATATATACTGCACAAAAGTGAAGCCAAAATACCCCGGATACGGGAGCTGCCATCTTGAGATTATGAAGTAATTTGCAGCAGGAGTCTGCTCAGTAGTGATCGGGGGGGCTGGAGCCACGGTATCGAGGTCCTGCACCGCACACATCAAATAACTAATTAAAACCAAACTTAGCAGCAAAATGAACACATGCGCGAATGCAGGCGAGCGACCATTGCACGTTAATATATTTTTTCGAACTGTTTTGGTTATGAATACTTTAACATTGAACGGTGAAAAAGCGACGTAATACCACCAGGGTGAGGCTCAGATCCTGACTCAGATCCCATGTAACAACCTGCATGTGATGCTGCTGCAGTATAAACCAGCTCATGGATCGTAATAAATACCTTATCCTATTTACTTAATTTTCTGTTTCCATGGTAATATCCAGGAAAAAAAATCTATTTATTTATGTTTAGTGGGATGTTTGTAATCAGGAGCAGAAGATGGATATCAAGAGCTTATCAAGAATAAAACCTGGAACAGCGTGTGTTGGCTACAATACAGTACATGCATGCAAACATATCACAGAGAATGTGAGTGGCGCATATCAGAATAATGCGGACTAGTGGAGATAAAAACAGGAGGGAGGCAGAGGGAAGAAGGGGAAGAGAGGGGGAGTGGAAGGATGGACTGAGCCGTGTGATCTGCCGTGAGGAAAGCAGCAAGCCCATACTGCTGAGAGCTGTGGACCCCAAACGCCTTATCGGAAACCAAAACAGCTATCAATTATTCAACAGGTACAGAGCGAACCAGCTACAGAAGAGAAGACATGGGAGGAGAGGAGATTTGAGGGGAGTGGGGAGGGGGGGGGGGGATAGAGGAGATATATCCTGCATGGGAGTTAGGCACAAAGGATTCGAATTTCTTTCTCTTTCTTTGTCGATATGTTCAGAAACGTGCCATGTGGTCTTACTTTTTGACTAATGCATCAGCAACAAATATGGGACTTTAAGCCTTGCGTCAGGTAGCTGATATTAGAGGTAAACCGATTAATCAACGCCGATAGGACGTTTTACAAACTATCTTTATCAGCAGAACTGGGCTCTGATAGTGGCCGATGGCTGCACAGCCGCCACCAGTCACACGAGGACCTACATCACCATTTTGCATGGAGGCTCCATACACAAAGTCAAGGTAGAGGGGGAGGAAAAAAAAGTTATCTCTCGAATATATAACGCAACACTATCAGCTCTTTGTCCACGATAAAAGACACGCAGACAAGAGGAAAAGAAATCGTTCACTGTTACTTTAACTTGCTTACCAATTTGGAGTTCTCTCTTCCAAATAATCCAGTCACGGTAACTATCCATTCATGAAATGAAATCGCACACTTTAGGATCCTCTTTACCTCGCGAATATGCACAAACATTAACGGTTTGTAAGAGTGGCATTTAACAATGTAACGGGACGCGCGACAGAAGTAATCCTGGTCAGTCATGCTGTAAGCCACAGAACAGCGCATCACCCGTTGTAAACGAATAGAACATATTCCAACGATGTAATCCACCAAATCACACTTCAGGATATTTTCTTACTAATTTATCAAAAACGGCGTATGCAAAAGTAGCCGACTAGGCTGCTGCAGAAGTAAAGAAGATATCGGCCGATTAATCTGCTATCGGCTTTTTCCTGCTCCAAAGTATCGTTAGTATATCGACCTTTAAAAATCCACTATTGGTCGACCTCTAGCTGATATTAATGGCTTTAGTATAAGGGAACAGTTCAACATTTTGGGAAATACGCTTCATTGCTTTCTGTCTGAGAATGAGGAGAAAATATCAATATCAATCTGGGCAGAACAAGGCCAGCTGTGCCCCTCATGCACCAAGTGGAAAAAAAAGTAGCCGTACAACACCTCTAAAGCTCATGTTGTATCTTGTTCAACAAATGCATGATGAGAAATGTAAAAACAACCGCTTGTGGTTTTAGGGAAGAGTTACTGGCAAAACAAAAGCTGGATGCAGTCAGTGACACCACGAAGTCTCGTCTTCACAGAGAGGTTGAGAGGTTTGGTAAAGTGCTCACCGATCTGGCAACCTGCGTTACAGCCAGACGGATGATCATAACTCCCCGTACAGTCGCACATTGTTACATTCCTACTGTATATAACAAACGTGGTACAGCTGTTATTTTGTAAGCTTTAGATGTATTTAGGCATATTTTTGACAGAGCCAGACTAGATGTGTTTCCCCGTCTCTCCAGCTTTAAAGCTGAGCTACTCCAGCTCTGTACTTTATGCACAGACATGAGATTTATATCCATCTTCTGATCTTCACTGACATTTTAAGTTGATGGCTTAAAATGTCAGGAATGCCACCTCCTTTCACAACATGTCATCTCCAGTACTGCTGGATTTTCACAACTCACTGCAACCCACACTCTCCCCCAGCCCCAGCATTTCACCCTAGTATATCTTATATCCCATACTATATTATGTCATACTGTTTTATTACATGGCATAATGTATTATTTACCTATATATTAATAAAAACACTAAGTATCATTACTTAGTCATATTAGTCTGGTGTACGCGGTTTACATACACTATACCTTGCTGACTTTGCTGCTGGTTATCACATCACACCGCTGTCACTTTTGCCTTGTAATTTTGTCCTTAAGTGCTCTTGTATAGTTTCTATTCTCAGGGAGGGGGGTGTCACGATTCTCCAAATCCACGATTCGATTTGACTTTCGATTTAAACATGTCATTGTTAGACTATGGAGTCTTGATTCGCAAAGATCAACAGATCATTGGTTTTATGCCCTGACATTTAACTATCAAATTCTTCTTTAAAAAGAGAACTGAACTCCCTTTTTCATTTAGAAAGTGTTTCAAAAATCAGACTAGAACAGTCTACAATATAAAAAGCTGCATCTTTTCAATACCAGTATCTGCGTGACCCTCCTCAGTACATAATCATTACAAAAACAAAACATAAATCCTTCTGCAGTGCGTATGGTGTTGTTGTCATTTACTGTCACGCTTGTGTCTGTTCAGAACAAGGTGGCTCATGTTGGTAATTGTGATTGTTTATGCTGGTTTATAGTTTTTAACATGAGTGAGGTGGCTGTTGCATTTCTTGAGTGCAGCTGTATTTTCCTTCATACGCACGCGAGTGGGTGGGTGCGTAAAAATAATCGTCGATCCTGCTTTTAATTTCGATGGTCGAGATTGGAAGCTAATGTCAATCGATTTCCGATTTAGAATCGAAATAGTGCCACCCCTACTTACGTATATTCTCATTTTAGTTCTAAATACCTCTGATTATTTACTTTCTCTATTTATCTGTACTTATTTGTGACCTTGTGCTGCTGCAACAACAACCCGAATTTCCCCTCTGGGGATCAATGAAGGCGTATCTTATCTTATCTCATATTATAAGATAAGACACGCCGGCGTTAACATGAGTAATAGCGGCTCATCCACTTCAGTCAGCAAACAAGAATGCTGCTGCTGCTGCTGCAAGCGATGGGTTTGTCCAACCGTCTCTCCCTCTGGAGACAGGAAAAATACCAAAGTTCCTGGTCCAAACAGGGAAAAACTGAACACAGACACACTCATTCCTTCATCCTCCAGGTGAAGTCTGTTTCCACATAATCCCTCATTTTCTTCCTGTGTCCATCTGTCTGTCTCACACTTTCTCTCTGCCTTTCCTCTCTCTCTCTCTCTCTGCATGTCTCCAGTCCTCCGGCTCTGACATTTACACGACTCCTGAGGCTCATGCACACACGCACAAACGCTCACACGCGCGCACACACACACACACACACACACACACACACACACACACACACACACACACACACACACAGAGAAGCCTTATGATTGCTGTGTTCTTGCTTTGTGATCACACACACATTTGTATCCCTTTCATCCGAAAACTTTCTCACGCTCACGTATGCGGACACACCCGTGTATCTCACTCTCTGTCTCTTCGTAACACGCACAAACACACAAACACGCACACACACACACACAAATTACATGCACAACTAGCCCTAGCAGTTGCTAAGTGAACCTGCAATCAGAGGCCTCCGCAGAGCTCCTGATGGGGAGTAATGTCTCATTTGATTGGCCATTCTATTCACACAGGACCTCCCTGCTGTGTGTGTGTGTGTGTGTGTGTGCGTGTGCGTGTGCGTGTGCGCGTGCACCTGTGTGTGTGTGTACATGTGTCTGTGTGCGTAGCAGGCTCTCAAGGTGAACCGCAGTGATTCATAAGCAAATTAGTGCACCATATTTACCAACACTTCAGCAACAACCTTACTGCAGCGGCGAGTAGTATGAGTCATGAACCACTTCTTATGGTTTTTACCACTTACTTAGGTTTGAACAATGTAGAACTGTGCAGAGTAATGTTCCCTTTGTTACGGCTGGCTCTATCCACTTGCGCCGTGACCTAGTGAAAAATGTTGAAAGTGCAAAGCAGTGTGTTTGTACATAAAGATAAATGTGGGATAGAGCTTTGTTTGGCCAGAAAGTTGGAATAAAACACCACAGGGCCATTGTGAAATGCCATTTCATGCTCTCTGCAGCATAATTTGTAGCACTTGGTGTTTGTTTTTTTTCACATCAAAACAACTCCTGCTCATTAAGTGTTTCTTTTTTTTTTTTGCATTGTGTTTGTGAGAGTTCACCAGTTTAGAAGCTCGGAGCTGTAAAACATCAGTAATTATTTTTAACGCATTTAAACACGGCGTATCGGTTGTGAACCGCTACGCACAATCCAGAAAATTGTTGTGCAACTTGATGATGAAATAGAATTGAGCAGGCAGACCACACCGAGCTCAGGATACGGCAGAAGAAAGAAGGAGTCTGTGTGTGACCTTGAGATCAGGCGGGAGGAGCGGTTGCAAAAGGTCATTGATATGCACGGCCATCGCGCGGACGCTCGCTGTGTTTGTGGCGGCGGTGTGTGTGTGTGGTGAAGCGTTTCATCCTGTTCTCTGCTGTGACTTGCATTAGAGATATAATTGATTATCATATGAATTCCGTTCCAGTCGTCAAATCCCAGGATGATTTAGCTCTCTAATATGATATATCCACAGAATCCACACAAAGTGCCACATTCCCTATATCGTGGTCCCTCTGCCTAATCTGTAAAATCTGCCCGCTGCCTCAGGATGTCGGCACCGCAAGAGCAAATTTGGATCAATCTCAGCACTCAATTACCCCGCCATTTGGTGCTTCACGACCCGAATAAACATTTTGTCACTAATCCATATGTTATTATCATCCACCAAGGCTATCAAAAGATGCAAGTAAACACACACACACACACACAGCAACACGACGCAGCTACAGCAGCTTCTAATTGTTTTGACTGTAGACTTGACAATGGCCCGCAGGCAAAATCTATGTGTGCCAACGCAACTGTCAGCTCAGAGAGACAAAGTAAGATTAGTCTTTGTCGCAGCGCCATCAGATAAAATTCACCCTATGAGAAGGCACGTTTGAAGACGACAAATTATTTCAACCTAATTAGCAGGAATAACTTATATTCTGCATGAACATACATGTACATGTGAAAATGTTTGGGTTGAATCAGGACAAAGTTCTCATTCGTTTAGGCTCAAGTTGAGCAGGAACTCCATGATACTGCTGGAAAGTTTCATAATCGGGCCCGACTTTATTCACATCTGGGTCCAGAGAAAGCCATTGGCCCCTCGAGCGAGGTTGAGGCTACAGTCTGAATGAACAGTGACTTGCAATTTTACCATCGTATATTGATATTGATCAGTGGATTTCAGCGCTGAGCTGAAGTTAGCTTTATATTACCATGGCCGAAGGTAATATCACAGAACATTCTTCAGATATTGCACATTTTCTTGGATTACAGTGCAGTCATTGGCGGGGCCGACAGCGAGAGGATGAAATCATATTATGAAGTAATGATAAGAAGAAGAAGAAGAAGACGGTGCCGTGCCTTTTAGAAGTTCAAGTTCCCAACTCAAGAAGTAGAAGTTTAAACACATTCCTTTCACATTATTCCCCAAAGTGTCAAACTATCACACTGCTCATACAAAACTCTAAGATCATGCTGTCTTCCATATATATTGAACTTTAATGTGACACACACAAACACCATCAAATCCATAGACAATACATGCTGTTATGCAGTTAGTCTTCATGAATAATTTAGATCAGACGTGAGGCAACGATACCGTCATAATTCAGACACACAGACTAGACACATATATTAGATTCAACATGACTAACGCTTCCCGTGGATGTCGTTATCTCCGATGTCCATCGCGAATAATAAACGTCCATAAATCCGCTTAGAAATCATAGAAAAAAGATGCTCATTATAACCTACCAGAACTTGCATGATAATCAGCACATTTTTAAGTTTTCTTCACTATCAAAATAATCCAGTGATAGTTTTCTGCAAATCCATGAGTACATTGCAAACGGGAACTCCTAATAGCGAATTCGGCATACTTTTAATGGTGGTAAACCATAGATTATATTGTCATCACTGTAACTCAAAGTGCATTCAATCAACAATGTTCAAAATCACTGTATTTATCCCTGTATGTATTTCCACAACCCATTTTGCAAATGTTTGCATATTTTGGAATCTTATTTTTCTGAAAACAAACCACTCACTTAAAGGGACTATTTGTAACTTTTCACGCGCATAAATCATAACGGGTCGGAATCCCATGCGCGCTCGCCTGTGGGTACGCGAGCGCGCAGCAGCTCTGCTACTGCTGCCTGCTTGCACACGGCGCTCGTTCTCACCCGCTCGGCTCGCTCCACCTCCACGTGCATGCGCGCACACTGCAGAGAGTTAGTTTAGCTCTGAGAATATCTAGTGAATGTGCAGTGGACGTTTTTGCAGAAATGAATGCTGCAGCTCCTCCAGACCAACAGAGGTTTCCCGTATCTTGTGAAGTGACGGAGCTCCGTAGCGAGTTACGTTATCGTCCCGACCGTGTGTTGGTGTCTCCCCCCCCCCGACTGGGTGTCGGTGTCGGTCTCTCCCCCCCCCCCCCCCACGTTTCCTCCGGGTCGGCGGGCTGAGACAGGAAAAGCCAGCATCAATCAGCATTGATCCATGGAGAGACCTTCGTCTGGTCAGCTAACATTACTGCCAAGCAGGTGAAATACAGAGTGATATTGTGTGTTAGCTGACGTGTGTCGCCTCACTGTTTAGACCGGTGCTCGTTCATGTCAATGTAGCGCGAGCGCGAGCACCAGGACGCTGACTTTCGTTGACATTGCGGCCACAGGTGTCACTGTGAACAAGCAATTTCTGATTCTTACATATATCCCCTTTAAGCTTAAAATAAGTATGTAAACTAAGTAAAATACGTACGGAAACAACGTAACATGAGTACGGAAAGCACGTCACAAACGCCACTAAAAAACACGGGACAAACACCTGACGAATGTCACTAACGTAACTTACAAAACAAAACGCTGGTCTCCTGCTTGAAAGGCCTGTTTGTTGGACCCATCCACCGCTTTTTATTCTACGTCACTAACTCTGACCATTGCATATTTATGCGGTCAGTATGGCGGACAAATGACACGCCAAAAAGCAAGAAAGGCATTCATATTGCTAAATGCCTTCCGCTTTATCGTGTCATTCATACACCTTTTCCTGCGAACGGGCTGGCTGGTTCCAGCTCCTTAAATGTGATGATCTTCTAGCATTTTATAGACAACTTGATTAACTGAGAATGTAATCGGCAGATGGATCAATAATAAAAGTAATCATTAGTCGCAGGCCTAGCTGAGAACGTGAAAATCCAAATGCAGCTCTGAATGTGTTCACTTTTACAGACAGTGACAGAGCACAACAAAGCCTTTCACTTGTGCCTGTCTTAATAAAAGAGCGCTTCTTTTCATAGCTAATTTTAAGGTCTGGCATGTGTTTTGTTCGCACAGTGTCAGTGCGTACGTGACTGTGAAAGGCTGTAGATAAAGAGAGAGACAACTTAAAAGTTGGAAACGGAAGGCAAAGTCAAGTAAGGGAAACAAATCCAGCTTCAAACAAGCTGGGGAACAAAGCTTCGGCAGCTACCCAAACCAGCCAGCTAGTAGCCAATCAGCCTGCCAGGCCTCTCTCCTCTCAGGCTGAAGCTGGCAGCGGGAACTGGCCAAGCAGAGAGATAGAGACAGAACGAGAGACAGACAAAGAGAGAGGCAGTTTTCATTACACAAAAACACTTATCCTCCTTCTCCTCACTCTCTCTCTCTCTCTCTCTCTCTTGTTTTATCCCACCGCAGAGCGATACTGTGGGTAAAGGTGACAGACATAGATAACTGTATCTCAGGCAGACTGTGCACAATTACCCTGAATTTAATTATTGTCACTGACAGCCACATATTTGTAGGAGGAGATACAAAGCACAACGCATCAGCCGTCACCGCCGTGTGTCGTAGTATGTGTGTGTGTGTGTGTGTGTGTGTGTGTGTGTGTGTGTGTGTGTGTGTGTGTGTGTGTGTGTGTGTGTGTGTGTGTGTGTGTGTGTGTGGGTGGGTGGGTGCTATCCATCTGAAATTACAGCAAGATTAGAATTAAAGCTTGTTTGCCTCTAGCCAGCTCTCTGTCTTTATTTTGCCCCGTCATACATACACATTCATACAATGACAGCACTAATCAGCCCTCTGTCAAGCCCATTAGGTCCCACCCTTTAATGAGGAGACGGCCCAGCTTGTGCCCCGACCCGGGCCAGCCAAGTGAGCTAATAGAAAATGATGTGCGTGGATGTATGCGCATTGTTTCCCTCCTCGGCGTTGGGCTGCATTGATATGACAAATGACAGGCTTCCAGTGTCTCTATTAAAGAATGGTTTTCTATTATGTTCTCACACAGTATTAGGGCTGGGGGAAAAAAACGGATTCACTTATGTATTGCGATTTCTTTTTTTCGGTACGATTTTGAAATTGATTTTTTAACGCCAAAATCGATATATTTGCTTCTCTTGAGTCTATGCGGAGGTAGAAGGAAGTTACCGCTTTTATTGTTGTAGTCGGAGTAACTTGACGTCATATCCGTTCCGTATCCGTCACTGAAAACAAACAGCGTCCGGCCGAAACGACAAAGCAGAAAACGGCGTAGGGTCTGTGTGGATACGACCTGCACCCTCACATATTAAATCCAAATCACTCTCATCTAGCCGACGCTACGACTGTAGAGCACCCACATACTGACATTTATGTTAAATGCATTCAAACGGCCCCGATGGAGCTGACCGTGGATGTATAAAGAGAACGGAGCTGAGGGGAGAGCTAGCGACGGACTTGGCGAAGTTAGCGGAAGTATACACACGTGTGACTGCGTCCGATTTTCAAAATAAAGTGTTAACAAAAGGAGCTGTGTATACAAAATACATATATGGAAATAAGATTGATTGGATTATATAAATATATATATATATATATATATATATATATATATATATATACATATATATATATATATACATATATACATATATACATATATATATATATATATATATATATATATATATATATATATATGTATATATATATATATATATATATATATATATATATATATATATGATCACCAGAAGTATAAAAATATTACATGTCCCTTATAAATTAAAAAGAAAATACCACTAATTTGTGAGGGAAATGTGTTTTTATTTTTTTATTTTTGGGTTGCTGGAAAAAATTTATAAATAATGCCTGACAATGACCGATATATTTGACTTCACGACATCTCTTACTACATACATGCTGAAAATCAAACATTTTTACTGTATTAATTTAGATATTTTCCAAAGTAAAAATCCCTAAAAGTGCATGATTCAACTTTATCCGATGGTCTAGTGTTAAAAAAGTTAACAAAAAACCGCAATAAATCATAACATCGAATCACAATACTTTGAAAATCGCAATACATATCGAATCGGCACCCAAGTATCATGATGGTATGGTATGGGGAGATAGGTGAATCGTCACAGTACCCTGACAATCTGCCTTTCATGGGAGCCCCATTATAGGCCTGTTTTATTTTGGGGTTTGGGGATTGGCAGATGAGTCACCACTCCACAAATACTTGTTGTTTTCATATTTGACATCAGTTTGTGATAATGGCTTTTATAGGATTTGTCAATACAAGTGATGCTAATTAGACCTGCCTCTTTGTCACACACGTGTACGGGCACAGAAAAAGGAGGCTGACAGCAGGGTGGGAGCCTCCCTGTCAACACATACACAGGGCAAGGTCATCGCGGTAGAACTTAATACCTTTTCACCACCACAAAACAGCCAGCGTGTCAGCGTGATAGTAAACAGCAGGGCGCAGCGTGGTGTTATTCTGCTGTCTACCGGTCCACCGGGAGAGCCAACCCTGTCCCTTATGTGCGCAACACACGAGTCAAAATATCCTGTTGTTGGTGCTGCATGGCTGCGCGCCTCATCTTGGCACGCCAATGTAACCACACACAAGCGCAGCACCGGAGCCATATTGTGCGCACACAAAGTGGCCAAAACGCGTTAAACTTTTATAACAAAAAAAAACACAAAAAAAACACAATTGGGAACTTTTTTTGTCTCATTCTTAACGCGCTCTCTCTCTCTCTCTCTCGTTGTATTTGTTTATCACGCACGCACATTACGCGCGCACCAGCACCAGCACCAGCAACCAGCCATCCTCTCGCAGGCAAGTCCTACAAACTGCAGTGCGGCAGCGCTTTGCTATTTTAAGAATCATTTTTTACATGAAGTGGATAAATATTTAATTCCCTTTTCCCCATTCCCCGACCAGCCAGCGCGGATAAGAAGATAAGAACGGGCGGCTGGTAAGTTGTTAAAGGCAGCACCGAGAGGCTCTTCAGTGACTAAATATAGCACCAAAATAAATAAAAAAAATAATAAGAAAAAAAAAAACACTTAAAGAATTTGTATCAACTCATAGACTCCACACCATCAGCAACAAAAACAAGTGCTCTTTTCTCTTACCTCGCCTGAACATGTTGGCAGCGGTTGTTTGGACCGTCTAGTGGTGGTGGTGTCTGTGCCGGAGTAGCATCCTTTTGAGGGTCCAACCCTTGTGCTTCGAAATTGTTATTTTGATTCCCTTTGACCGCTGGCGGGCAGGCAGGCTGGAGTCTGGTCTCTCCGAGATGGCTGTTGTTTTACCAAGTGAAGAGGAGGAGGAGGAGGAGGAGGTGGAGGAGGAGGGGGAGGTGGTGGTGGAGGAGGTGGTGGAGGACGAAGAAGAAGGAGGTCGGATGATGCTTGACAAAATTAAAGACGATTATAAAAGGTCCGCCACCCGGTAGAAACGAAGTTTTCTCGTCCGCAGTTTGCTACGAAAGAGGCGAAGAAAAAAAACCACCTGGTCCCAAAAGTCCCAACACGCTCAGATGTGTTTAATGATATTTCAACTCACCGCCATCTGGTGTTTATGGATCAACAACATGCGTAATGACTTTGTTTTTACGACCGATTTTAAGAGAAATGTGCTGTCGAGAGCCCCCAAAGAAAACAGAGGAAAAGAGGAAAGTTCCTTCATGTGTTCGTTCCTCCTGTCAGGTTGCGGGTCAGGTTGGAGTCTGAATTGTGCTGTGTGCGGATCGTCAGTGTGAGTCGGTGCCGTCTACCGTCTCCGTTACCGGAGAGCTCCGAGGCAGCCGCTTTAATCCCCCTCCCACTGCGATGGGACTGATGAGATCTCTCTCTCTCTCTCTCTCTCTCTCTCCCCCTCTCTTTCTCTCTCTCTCTCTCTCTCTCTCTCTCTCTCTCTCCCTCTCTCTCCCTCTCTCTCTCTCTCTCCCTCTCTCTCCCTCTCTTTCTCTCTCTCTCTCTCTCCCCCTCTCTCTCCCGCTCTCTCTCTCTCTCTCTCTCTCTCTCTCTCTATTGGCATGACAGGCAAGCAGCATATATGTTGATGAAGCAGTTATAGGCTCTCCTATTACCCATACACCCTCTCTCTCCCTCATCCACTTATGTCCAAGTGTCTGCTGCTCCTTTATCTCCCTCAATTCAATTCAACAATTCAGCATGCTTTATGGGCATGAATGTTGCATAAACAATATTACCAAAGCCTCAATTACAATTCAATTACTCCCTTTCTCTTCCTCTGATCCCTCTTCTTGTTCTGGCTTTCACTCATTTGCCCTCACTCTTTGTCTCGCTGCCTCTCCAATTCAAACTTGTATTATTGGCATAATTAAACTGTATTGCCAAAGCATGTGCAAGGTTTACAATTAGGACTGTCAATTCATTGAAATATTTAATCGTGATCGATCGCATGATTGTCCATAGTTAATCGCGATAAAAAAAATGTATCTGTTCAAGATGTACCTTAAAGGGAGATTTGTCAAGTATTTAATCCTCTTATCAACATGGGAGTGGACAAATATGCTTTCTTTATGCAAATGTATGTATATATTTATTATTGGAAATCAATTAACAACACAAAACAATGACAAATATTATATTTTTATATATAATATAATATATATATTTTATATATATTATATATAAACCCTCACAGGTACTGCATTTAGCATAAAAAATATGTTCCAATGATACCATGGTAAACTCGAGCCCAACAGGCAACAGCAGCTGTCAGTGTGTCAATTACCTTTATATATATATATATATATATATACCACCTTGACCAGCTTCAACATTAAAATGCCACTCATATGTTATATAATAATATACCTCTCTGAAAGGGACCATTCTTTACTTTTACTCTATTATTCTCACAGGCTGTTTCTACCCCCCCAAGTAAATATTACATTTTGGTTTGCCTGAAAGTATGTCAAATTCTTGTTGTTGTTTTTTTTGTTTTATTTTGGTAAAGAACTTGGTCATTATATTTTCATACAGGCTGCAGTGAAGCAGGAAGTGTCGCTTTGTCTTTACTTGTAGTTGTTGACAGAAATGACACAGTGTGTTTTCTCTGGGTTGCCAGATTTGTCTCTGTCCACCAGTCACAATGGCCAGGTTTTGGTCACTCAGTCTGTGTCTTTCTCAGTTTCTCGTCGCTCACGGTGCCCACATATTGTCGCTGGCGGTCTGTGATGTCTGTTCAACGATAAATTACATTGAAGTTTACTTTGAGCTTTTGCAGTAGATGTCCAATGGTTGATATACTTTTCTTTTATCTTTGGCTATTATTAGGTTGGTCCAGCTTGCGTGTTTCTGATTGTGTATTTGAATGTGTAACACAACATTATAACAAAATATGACCATCGTGTGAGGAGCAGTGGTCGAAAATAACAAAGTACATTTACTCAAGTACTGTACTTGTACTGTACTACAATTTTAGGTACTTGTACATTACTTGAGTATTTCCATTTTCTGCTACTTTATATATCTACTCCACTACATCTCAGAGGGAAATATTTTACTTTTTACTTCACTACATTTATTTTACTGCTGTAGTTACTAGTTACTTTGATTTTGCAAACAAAACATGTGATCAACTTATTAAATATGATGCATTATTTATTAAAGGCCCACATCCCTGGAAGAGCCCCTGAAGTCCCCCCAAAAATGTTTTCTTTTATCTTGTAGTACACATATAAGATAAAAAAAAAAAAGATTAGAGCTGTCAATCATCATTCACACATTTTTTATGTTTTAATGTACCTTAAAGTGAAATTTGTATTTAATATTCTTATCAACAAGTGAGTTGGCAAATTTGCTTGCTTTATGCAAATGTATGTATATATTTATTATTGGAAATCAATTAACAACACAAAACTGACAAATATTGTCCAGAAACCCTCAAAGGTACTGCATTTAGCATGAAAAACATGGCAACAGGCAACAACAGCTGTCAGTGTGCTGACTTGACTATGACTTGCCCCAAACTGCATGTGATTATCATAAAGTGGGCATGTCTGTAAAGGGGAGACTCATTGGTACCCATAGAACCCATTTACATTCACATATCTTGAGGTCAGAGGTCAAGGGACCCCTATGGCCAGCGCTTATTTAGTTTGGAGCGTTATTTAGCCTCCTTCTTGACAAGTTAGTGATTCCTTAGGTTTTCTGGTTTCATGTGATACCAGTATCTTCACTCTAGCTTTTAAACTGAGCCCGTTATAGACTAAAAATCGCTTGTTGCGTTAATGCGTTAAAGAAATTAGTGGCGTTAAAATGAAATTGCGTTAACGCGTTATTATCTCGTTAACTTTGACAGCCCTAGAAAATATCTAATCTTTTGGGATGTTGAAGTTTCCGTTATTAAACACTCTGAAAGGGGTCATTTTGCATATTGGGGACATTGCTAGTGATACTTTTACTCAAGTAGACTTTTGAATGCAGGACTTTTACTTGTAACAGAGTATTTTTACAATGTGGTATTATTACTTTTACTTAAGTAAAGGATCTGAGCACTTTTTCCACCACTGGTGAGGAGTCATGAGAGTTGCGTTGATCAGTTTTCATGTGTTTCTCAAACGTGTTTCTCTTCAGCTGTGGCTTCATGCGCTGATATATTTAGCTGTCTCTGGGGAGGTTTTCTCTTCCAGGAGGCATTGCATTTTAATTTGGTCAGAGGAGGCATGGTTCTCTTTAAATTTCAATTTTATGTGTGTGAAGAATTCAATCCCTTTCTGTATCATGTTTGCTACAGTGGAGCGGAAAATGTTTTTCTGTCATCTCATTTTGAGGGCAGAACTGATGCATCCTGTCTCCTCTCTGATGCCAGGTTTGTCTTTGTGTGTCGTCCAGTGTTTATGCCCCCCGTCTGCTCGCTCACTCTCACTTTGTGCTTGTCTCTGCTGTTGATGAGTGGTTTTATTGTGTTTAAATTGTCACAATGAAGGTTATAGAATCCAGAATCTATTCTCTCTGCCTCTGTTTACTCTGTTTTCACCTCTCCCACTCAGTTTTTCCCTTCTTTTTTTTTTTCCAATATTCAGAACTGTTCTCATATCAGCATTCATATATTTTAACTGCACATAAAAGTAGCTATAAACCATACATAAAACAACTCAGCCTGAACAATTAGAAAGTGAATTGTAACTGTAGAACACAAAATGGGAATTCAAGTAACTGTTTAAATAAAATATACAAGTGTGTGATGTGGCGGGTGTGTGCATGTGCAGGCTTGTGTGTTTGCACACGTGTGTGTATGTGTTGGGCTTGTTGTGCACACGTGATTGTGATTGGGAGTGGATGTTCTGTATGTTGAGGTGGATGTATGAGTAGACTATATAGGGGGATGTGCCGTTGCTGCAGTTCATCACTTTATGTCAATTTCCTCATAAATTGACTTTTACCATTAATCCTGATGTTCCGCTTCCATCAAGTCTTCTTGTCCACTTCATATTTAGATATGTATTGACTTTTCTCAGAATGTTGTGTATGCTGACAAGAAAGCTAAAAAAGGAAGAAAAATTATGAAAAATCTCACTGGAGGTTACCAAATATGATGAAACTGTCTCCCCGACAGATAGTGTCGGTCTCTTCGATGCCAAAAATCTCTCATAGTTGGTCAAACACGCATACAACAAAACAAGCTTTTATAGAATGTGTAATTTAATTGAAAGTATATGCAAGATTCATCATAGCTTAGTGTTAGATAATAATAATGAATTTCATTTATATAGCACACTTTAAAGGGACTATTTGTAACTTTTCATGCGCATAAATCCTAACGGGTCGGTATCCCATGCGCGCTCGCGTGTGGATACGCGAGCGCGCAGCAGCGCTGCTCCTCCTGCCTGCTTGCACACCGCGCTCGGCTCGCTCCAACTCCACATGCACACTACACACTGCAGAAGAGTTAGTTTAGCTCTGAGAATATCTAGTGAATGTGCAGTGGACGTTTTTGCAGAAATAACTGCTGCAGCTCCTCCAGACCAACAGAGGTTTCCCGTGTCTTGTGAAGTGACGGGGCTCCGCAGCGAGTTATCTCCCCCCCCGTTCCATCCGCGGTCGTCAGGCTGAGAAAAGAAAAGTCAACACTAGAATCAGCATTGATTCATGGAGAGACCTTCCTCTGGTCAGCTAACATTACTGCTAAGCAGGTGAAATATAGAGTGATATTGTGTCACAGCGGGGGGGGGAGAGACACCGACACCCGGTCGGGACGATAACGTAACTCGCTGCGGAGCCCCGTCACTTCACAAGACACGGGAAACCTCTGTTGGTCTGGAGGAGCTGCAGCATTTATTTCTGCAAAAACGTCCACTGCACATTCACCAGATATTCTCAGAGCTAAACTAACTCTTCTGCAGTGTGTAGTGTGCGCGCGTTCACGTAGAGTTGGAGCGAGCCGAGCGCGGTGTGCAAGCAGGCAGGAGGAGCAGCGCTGCTGCGCGCTCGTGTACCCACACGCGAGCGCGCATGGGATACCGACCCGTTAGGATTTATGCGCGTGAAAAGTTACAAATAGTCCCTTTAAAATACAGCGAAATGTCAAGGTGCTTCACACAAAGGGTAGAACAATCACAATACAATGTTAAGACAGTTTACACAAGAAACATGCGATTAAAAGTATCACAATAGGACAAATAAACATAAACACATAATACAGGGCAGTGTTCACACTGGGAGCGTGGTGAAGCGTCCTCCAATCATATGTTTTCGTTCCACCTTGTTCCATTCCATATAAAGAAAAATACCGTTAGCCAGTTCCCAGTGCAATTTAACGACATAACGTTAAATAAACGTCATCGAGCGCTTGAGCAACCCTTCGACGGTGACACACCGACAATGTAGCTGGCCACGTTTGGCCGTTTTGTTGCTTTTGTCGCTCGTAGTGTGAACATAGCATTAGCATCAAGACAGGAGAAAGAGTCGACTGCCTGTAAGTGCCTTTATCGAAATAATTCAGACAAGGAACCGTGAAGAGTTAAACGTTTACATTTCAATTCATTTCAGCAAAAGAACAAAACAAACAAGACTCGGTCAAAACCGAGTGTGTGGCTGGACCGCGTATGGCCAGTCTGTGAATTTGTGGCTAAATGTGAGGCATAACTATTTGTAAGATATCATACGAACTGTTGTATGAGGATACGTTGCCCTAACAGGTCAATCAACCACATTGCCACAGTCTTGAGAAGAATCAGGCAACATAAAGATCTGTGTGGGTGGACTATAAGTGTGTAGAGGCTTTAATGACACTAATGAAGGATATATAGTCCACAACACTTTCCTTTCCCCTAGTTTAAGACGTGTCAAAGCCCCATGCTCTCTTTTCTTCCCCTCTTGCCCTGAGTTTCTTGCTTTCATTAGCATTTCTTTCCATTTGTCCGTATCTCATCTTTCCAACTAATTCCCCTTTCCATTTCCCACCCCCGTTGCTCTCTGTCCTTAAGTTGATTTGGAAATCACTTTTCTACAGTGTACGTGTTGAAAGAGTTGAGCTTCATTGGTAACAGCAGTTGGATGTCTGTGTTCCATATTCAATCATTACATTAGACTTCATTCTGAGGGATTTGGCCATAATGATAACAATACTGCAATATGATATAAGAATAATACAGTAGAGAGACTCTGTAGCAGACTTTCAAAAATCCATCTTTAGTAACTTAGTATGAACTGGCCCTCGGAGTATTATCTGCTCCTAAATGCAAATCATGCGTGTTAATTCCACTCTGAGATGTAAAAATGAACACGTCAGCAGTGCTGGCATCAGTCCATGCCATCAGAGCTAATTTAACTTTCACATAGTTGATGAATAGCTGCCCTAGAGCCAGTTCTAAATGGACAAACAACTCTCCAATCAACAAAAATAATTGTTACAGAGAATAAATTACACTAGCAAATTTGCTGTGTTTGGGGCATAATAGTGTTTTGTCTTATTCTGATTTGAGCTCGATGCTGAATGAATTGATTGCATTTATGAAACAACCATACATTTTTTGGGGGGGGGATTAATCTTGAGTCCAGGTCAAGAGGCCCTCAGCTTTTTCATATTTTGAGTTGAAATATCACACAAGCAAGTATTTACTAGTGCACAAGAAGAGGAATATATATAATTTGTGTCTAGCGTTGCAGTCAATTCTCCAGTGCTCCAGTCAATTCTCTAACCTCATTAAGCCCGGGGCTCTGTTTATTTTATAGCTCCCATGATTTGTTGCTTCTTTGAACATTTTAAATTTAAAAGTATTGTAAATGGCAGGTCAAAGCGTCTGATTAATGAATGGAGAGTGTTATAAGCACACTTGTATAAAACGTGGACCTACATGTAAAGAAGAAATCATGACACATTTATTTTTCATTATGCTACAGTGAGACAAATAAGTGTAACGATTATATAAGTGGCCTAATAATACGTTCTGTGTTCCTCTGTAATTCTAATACTTCTCTGGAATACTTTTCAGCATTATAGGGCCATAAAACAAGACTGTGTGTAAAATCCAACTCTCTTGTGTCTAGGTTATAATGTTATACAAGTTCAGCAGCTCATCATGAGCAAATGGGAAAGAGGAAGTGATTTGTATGGGTGCTGTATACTTGGTTTAATACATCAGTTTTATACTTGAAAGGAATGTGCTTTTGGGCCCTATTAGAATGAATCTGCATATTTCCATGAAATTAAGATGATGATGGATTTTAAGATTTGCTTGAGTAACGCATTATCTAATGTCTAATATCCAGTCTTCAGTAGTCACACTTTATTCGGATGGTCCAGTATTGATACTCAGTATTAAATTACTGCAGGCTGTTCTCTTACACTGTTCGTAGCCTTACCTGTGAAAAGTAATTCACTGGAATTCATATATATATATATATATATATATATATATATATATATATCCCATGAAATCAATTCATATGTTATCCACATACACCAAACTTTAGCCCAGGAGACCGGTGTTCGTGTGCCGTGTGAAACTAGAACCTATCTAAGTAGCTTTCTTTGCCTAAATCTAAGGAAGTTGTTTCCTGTGAAGATAGAAGTTCATTTTGAAAAGACTGTATGCATGTAAGGAGCGGTAATTGACACATGTTGCTGGACATTCGTAGGAAAACAAACGAAAAAGGAGGAATAACTTTTTGTAGTAGTTTTGTTGCCTAAACCTAACCGAGTTGTTTCCTGTGAAGACGGAAGTTTTATACTGAAAAGACTGTATGCTAATGAGCGGAAATTGAGTGCTGGGCATTTGTAGGAAAACGCATGAAATATGAGGAATAACTTTTCCTAAGATATCATACAAATCGTTGTATGATGATACGTTGTTTACTGTAATATGTCACTAAAGAGCGTGCTAGTTGTCCAGCAATACTCTTAATTGTATGAAAAGTTGTCCATAGATGTCTGAGATCGGCGGTAGAACACATCTGTGGATTGGAATAACGGAAATGTAGTCAGGATTAGAGCTGCATAGTAAATTTAGGATGATTACATTTTAAACTGAATATGAATACTTTAGAGAGGATTATGTGTTATATAATTTATCTATGAGGCATAGTATTTTACACTGAAAGGGTCTTGGGGAGTATTGCTACATATGTGAAAAAGGTTGTATGATGTGGCTCCAGAGGGAGCTGTGTGAAGTCTGATAAATTGCCTCAAGTGATGTCACTTGAAGCAGCGTCTGGTGACGGTTGGGGCTCCAGACGTTTGAAAATAAAAGAAATCTGGAGGTGTGGAGTTAGAAAGAAGTGAGCTTACCAGACCTCTGTAGCCCGCTCCTCATCTTCACTTGGATGTTTTGAGCTTCACAGTGCAGAATGATGCAGAGCTTGATGCTGTTTGCAGCTGAACGTTTCTCTGTGCTCTTCCTAAATCTCAGTTTAAAACGTACGAGCGTGACTTTGTAACATCACAACTAGTTTTGAAGCCAATCCTTGTCCAACATGCACCTTACACAAGTGCGATGTGGAAACTTCCAGTGCACACACACACACACACACACACACACACACACTAACACACACACACACACACACTCAGAACAGACTTTCCAGTGAAGTAGGAGACATCTTGAGTCCAGTAGTTAAACTTTTGAAATGAATGGAGAAGGAGTAGATGTCAGACACGAATTGTTATTCAAATCGTAGTATTTTTTTTAAATGTCTTAAAAGAGTTTCTTCCTCTTATTGGTACCTGACAGTTTAGCATCAAAAAAGTGCTTCTCATATAAAAACAAACACATCATCTCATCCATTTATTCATAACATCCACACCTCCTGTCGACTGATATTTTCGATCCAAATAAGATCTGCAGTTATGCAACATTATAAAGTGAGTAATTTATCTCCAAACCAAAGTTTGACTTCTGTGTGTGAAATCCTTCGGCCAAACACGGCCTTCTTCCTGGTTTCGATGTCAACACCAGTCAGCCACCATCTGTCCGTCCAGCCCCTCATGCTGTTCAGTATTATCTACTTAGTGGTCATTCTGGCAGGTAACCAACCATTGTTTGGGGATTGTGTGTCATGATAAAAACCGGTTGGTGGGTAAAACAATCAAAATCCTCAGTAAATACCGAGAAATATCAGATTCTGTGACGCATCCTGATCATACGTGACTTTTTATATATTCTCTGTGAGAGAAATGAGGGCTTTTGGCTCATGCTCTTGTATTGATAAAGTACTGTATTATAGAGGTGAAAGAGGTCGTCGGGGATCTTGTTTCAGATTTCAATCAATATCAACAATTCTCTCAATGTGTCCGGCTCCCATTAGGTTCCCTTATCTTCCATCCAACTCCTCTAATAGGCACTCCTGTTCAACTTTCCTACATATTTTAGTTTAATATGAGATTATGTGCCCTCTTTCCAGCATGTTATCTGACTCCAGACCGTCTTCTGGATTTGTTTAATTGCAAACATATTTTTTCCTCTGCCCTCCCATCCGTCTTTCCAGCATCCCCCGCATCACTGCTATAAATTACTTGCTTCCCTCCTCGTTATCTGCTCTTGTGAGGCTAATTTCTTTCTTGACCAGATGAACTGTGCCTGTTTTCAGTAAACGTCGTCTCACCTAAAGCAAAAATGTATGCAACGGCGAGAGATTAATAACCCCTCTCTGTCTCGCCCTCTCGCTCACCTTGCAAGGATAGGTCATTCGCCGAGATGATGGACAGGTGATCTGTGCCGGGCCGCCGTGACCTCTATAACCTTTTAGTGACCTTTCACGACCTTCTGACCAGCCGATTAGTGTCCACCCCGTCCCTCTCTGATTAGCCTGAAAATTGGAGCTATTTGGACGACCTTTTCAGCGGAAAGGTCCACTCCCTATTCTGCTTTCCCTCTTCATCCGCTCGTACTTCTTGTCCACCACCTTCATTTGCAGCAACCGCACACACACACAAAATCCAACACTCCACCTCAAGCAGCCCATCTCCCATCTCCCCTTTTTGCTTCTGAAGGGTAACATGATGAGGCTTATCGACCACCATGTTGTTAACCACAGCAAATTTGTAGTTTCGTTCTCCTACATTTCCCCGTGTCCTCGCCGAGGACAAGCCCGAGTATGTTCTTCAATTACTCTTCAGTTCCTGTAGCTGCATGCTCTCACTTCAACCTTTTTTTTTATTATTACGGCACGTCTTTCCTTGCTTCTTTCATATTGCTGACCATGAAAATCACAACTCCAGTATAAAACCGGTAATTCCACAAAACACAAAGAGGCAGCGAGTCACTTTGTGAGGCAAGTAACAGCATTTTTATCAAATAGATTGAAAGAAAGAGTGGTCAGACAACATTAAAAGACCTCCAACAGAGCTCACAATGCAACTCAGTCCTCTGTGGTCAATCGACAGCTCAGTTGGACTTAATTTCAGGCGGGGACAATGCCACAGACGCAGATGGAAATGTTCAATAGGTTATATAAAGTGATTACTATAGGCTAGATTGTAAACCGCCAGCAGTGCCTGCCCACACACTGCATTTATTCCTCCGAGAATCACCCCAAATGAAGGAGTTATTTTACCTCCCCAATCCATATCTTTCACTTGTCCTATCGTTTATCTTTCTCTCCCTGTTGTATTTTATCGCTGTCTATCTTGTTTTACAGGGTTTGGGGAAATGAGATACAGAGAGAGCGTGAGGGAGAGAGGAAGACAAAGTGGTGTGTTTACGGTGGAGCTTCACAGCGTTGGTTGGTCCCGGTGGGAGTTGGCCTTCACCTTGAGGTGAGACAAACATGTTCCTGCTAACACACTGAAATCATGCACAAGTGCTTTAAGTGGTGGTAGAAGTCAAATGGGGTCATACACACTGTAAACCTAAAGCTAAAAGGGCTATAAACATCAATTATTACTTCTTTAATTAACATTGTGTTGTTCCCAAAAGTGTGTTTAATCGATATTTTCATAATAACAATGTATCAAATGGCAATGTGAAAGGGGTTGTTCGTGGTGATGAACCTACAGAGAATTATCACCTTAAAAGGTAACTTCAGTATTTTTCAACCTGGACCCCATTCTCCCATGTTTTTATGTTTAACTGACAAGTAGGGACAATCATTTTTGAAATTGGTCCAGTATTGAGGGAGAGCGCTGTAGACGGCAGCTGCTCACGGGCTGCAATATGGTGCTATTGGGGCAAGCTGGCACCGTCATTTACGTCCACTAATAGTGATTGTTTTTGCCATGACAGGCTCTGATTGTTATTAAGTGTCTGACATTATGGAAAGAATCTCGCTCAAGGAGAAGTCTCGTTCGGAAATCCGGCGAGGTGACGTGTTGGTGTAATAGTGGAAAGGCGAGTGCCAGCCGGACAGAGTTTGTTGTGTTGGAGTACAGAAAGCGTAGCTTAGTGTTATCTAAAAGATTTTCAATGTCATGGCTTAATATTTAGATGATTGACTCAAAATAAATTACAGTGCCCATGTTCATTGTCATGAAGGAACATGTCACCCAGTGCTACGGTGCAACTAATTGATGTGTTTTTAATAGTGTTTGGAGGGCACAGAGCAAAAACCTTTATTAGGTTTTGGCTTCACAGACAATACTTGTTTTTTATTGAATTATTTATATCTTATTTGTATCCATGTTTGAAAATTGTGTTTGTAAAATCACCACCCTTCCTCTTTTATGTGTACATGTTGTCTTCATTCATTCCAGGCTTTCTGTAGCACTTGGTAAAAACACTGCTTGCGGGGCAACAGTGTCACCATTAAAGAGGAAGCTGAAAAAAGAATGCTGGACGACGCAATTATCTGACTGGTAAGAAAACATTTGCATGCCGAGTACACCACCCACCACAGAGTGTGCAGCTTTCTTTGCCAAGCGACCGCTCGGCACCTCTCTGCTCAACACATTTATTCTACTCATAAACAGCAAAATATCAGACCAGAGCAAACAACTATAATTCACATAACTCCCATCTCCCTCCAGTAATTAGCCTCCCCCACCATTTCCTCCTCTGCAAGTATTTAATATTTCCCGAATGCAGTGCTGTCTCACAAATGGTTTTAAATAGCGCAACTCATCCTTAACAGTTAGCGTTTTCAAATGTGAGACTTCCTACATAATAAGATAATAGTCTTCACTCAAACGTTTAGCAATAATAAGCTTCATGAATAATTCAAAAGCAGAGAGATATATAAATAATGTTTACTTGAATACCACAGGGAAATTACAAGCCAACAATACCAAACAAAACACATAATAACCTCCCTTATAACCTCTCTGTTTTCATCGCGTATTCTTTTTTCATTTTGTTAAGATTTTGTAAAATGTAGGTATTAGCTGAAAAACCAGATGAACTTATGAATTGCTGCTTTTGATAAACAGTAGGCTAATATACAGACATGGCTTTTTCTTAAAAAAGAGAATAATGGAACAAATACGTATTCCCAAAATGGCAGAAAAGGTTTTGGTTGTGCACCAAATATGTTTGATACAAGATCTAGCAAATCAAATTTACATATTGCCTTGTGAATTTTAAATTGCCGTAAGCCGTCAAAATAGTCCCTGCTCGTTTTAAGCAGTGTTCTTCCATCTTTGAGTCTTATTTTTTGTTTAAGGAGTAGCCATTTGAGAGGATAGTGAGAGGATATACACAAGCTAAAATGGAGAGATCTGAAATGTTAATATAAACGTAATGTTCTCTTCAGCCGTAAAAAGAAGAGTTTGACATTTTTGGAAATATGCTTGTTCGTTTCTAGCAGAGAGTTAGATGAGCCGATTGATACCAATTTCATATATCTAGAACCCCCGCGAGGGGCCGTGTCTGATGGTGTGACGTCACTTTGGCCATGCACACACTCATAAGCAAGCATATATCACGCTTAAGGGAGCTGAAGAGAGCCAAGGCACTCGGAGGTGCACATAAACGCCACATCCTTTGGATTTTCACAGCAATAGCGTCCAGAGTCCGTAAGTTATGTTACAATCCGTTCACATATTGGCAATATAAAGCTATTAATACATGTAAATTGTTACTTATAGTAACTTAAAATAGGGCTGAAGTAAAAGAGAGTGGCAGTGAGAAGCACAGTGATGAGGACTACATATGAGGTGTAATTAGGTGTATAGAGACTCTGAGGAGGAGAGAGGACTGCTGAGTGAGCTAAAAACACACCGTCTTCAGCCTTCTCTTTAGGCAGTAGTATTGACCCAGTGGCACCGGCACCAGATCTGTATCACATTTAATGGAATCAACGCTGTGTTTTCTGTCCAGAGTGCACTGTGAGTACAGATAGATACCAGAAATAGTGGAGGGTCGTGGTTAAAACCTCCTGGCCGAGGAGCGAGTCCTCGCTGTTCCCTCTCCTCATTGTCATACAGTACTTTTTCTTATTTCTGTTTTAAAGTGAACCGCATTGTCTCTCGTGAAAGAATACGATCAGGCATTATTCTACTTCACTCAGACCAGGGGGAGAGCCTGTGGGGAGCGTTGTTTGTCACAATTTCAAACTTTTGACTCATGACTTTCTTCAAACTAAGTTAAAGAAGATACAAGAGCTGGTGTGAAGTCCTTGAGGCAAGTTCATTTCAAGTCTCAAGTAATTTGACACACGTTCAAACCAAGTCATAAGCATAGAAGAAGAAATACTCAGATCCTTTATTTAAGTAAAGGTTGCAGTAGCTTGGGTTAAAATTTTAGCGAAGTAAAGAATCAACAAAGGGTACAAAAATAAAGTTATTCTTTATGCAGAATAGTGTTATGTGCATTACATTGTTGGATCGTAATGATAAATGTGCAAGTGTCATTTTAACGTAGCTGTTTGAGGTGGGGTTAAATTGAACTACTGTGTCCTTCTGGGTAATCTATAACTAGGCATGGCATTTTATTTGTTTTCTTTGTAAAATCTGAATCTCTGAAATAGCTAGTTACTAAATCTGTCAAAAAAATGTAGCGGGCTAGAAATGTAAAGTAGCAATTTTCTACTCTATGCACTAAAACAGGAAGTGTGGTTTAATATGAATTTGAGCGAAAAGGTGTATGAATGACACGATAATGCGCAAGGCATTTAGCATACAATAAGAACTTCGTTCTTGCTTTTGGCGTGTCATTTGTACGCCATGTAGTTTGTACTGACTGCAATGTAAACGCATTTGCGTAAATATAATATGCTCAGAGTGAGTGACGTAGAATGAAAAGAGAGAAAGATGGCGGGCGGGAGGGGACGTGGATGGGTCCAACAAACACAGGACTTTCAACCAGGAGACCGGTGATCGAGACCGGTGTTTTGTAAGTTACGTTAGTGACGTCTGTGACGTGTTTTCCAAACTTCTTTTACGTTGTTTCCGCACATATTTTATTTAGTTATGTTTAGGAAAAACACCATGGTTGGGCTTAAAATATGTACAAAAACTAAGTGGTTTTGTTGCCTAAACCTTACTGCGGCCGTTACCGTTGTTTTGTTGCGTGGCGTAAAAATAGCAAGCAAAAGAGGCGTAAAAATAACGCGGGTAAAGGCTAAAATGCGTTCTCATGACACGCGGAATGTCCTTGTAACAATATAGTATTTATACCGTACTTGTAAACACAAATATGCACACCACCTCTCCTGATAAAATGTTATTGTGCTAATTAATGATAATCATTAACAACATTGGCCAGCTCCCACATCTTTCACGAAGTCAGGCAGCTCTTCAATACTAACAGCTACTCTGCAGCCAAACCAAGACAGCTGGGTCAGCCAATGTGACTGTAAGCCAAGTCAGGTGAGTTACAATGTGGAAAAAGAAACGTGTAGCCTACCAACAAATACAAGAGGAGTTTCACTTTTGTTGCTGAGAGCTCATAATTCCTCCATGTAGCTCTAATTTACTCCCGTCTCTTCTTTCTTTTCTTCCTCTCTGCCTGTCTCACCCTGTCTCAATATGTTTTCTGCACTGTTGGATAAAGTGAAAATTATTCATGAAAACCAAGCCAGCAGCGTCTCTATTGTATGCAGTCATATAATGCATGGACACTCCTAACTTTCCTGCAACAGCAGCTCTGAATTCTCACAGAACCAGAATACAATGCAGAAAATACCAGCGAACAATGCGGGGAACAATCCTGTTTTTTGGAGCCAAGACTCGTTAGAAAACATTCTTCTCACCACAGGAACCAGAGATGACATGGACAATCTACCCGATCAAATGAATAAAATATAGCTAGGCTTCTTACTCATTTCCGAAGGGAATCGGCACAATATGTGATGGAAGCTTCAAGGATCTTATTTTCATTGTTTTATCCATAATTCCTACCCGCAAGAACAACTCTGTATTCATCAACTTAACTGCTGAGATCTGAGAACGCAGCGACATACTGTAGCTAGAAAGAAGTTAATTTTCCTGTTGTACTCAGTGGGAATCCTCCGAGGTCTGTAAAGTGAAGCCAATGAGGAAGTGTCTTAAACTTGCAATCTTTCTAATAGCCAGCAGGGGGCGACTCCTCTGGTTTAAAAAAAAAGTCTGATTGTATAGAAGTCTATGAGAAAATGACCCTACTTCTCACTTGATTTATTACCTCTGTAAACATTGTAAACATGAGTTTATGGCCTCAGTTGCTATTTTCAAGTCTTCTTCAATACAGCATAGACTGCTGCAGGAATGAATCCTAAAACCCGGAAATTAGTTCGCATTTTAGCACTTCTGGTTCCCTCGTCCGGAAGTCAATGGGTTTTTGAATGGGTCTTTATTTAGATGCCTGAAATAAGGTCTGTGTTTAACACCAGCTTAAGGGATTTTAACGTCAGTAAATATCCCACTTTAACCCTTTCACAGTGTGTTTTCAGTTCATGAAAGTTAATTATAACCTTTTAGGCGCCTACAAACATCTTATTCAGCGTTCGGTTGTACTTAGCTCCACCTTCTTGTGTCACTTCTGGTTGCAAATAACCAAGATGGCGACGGACAAAATGCCAAACTCGAGGCTTCAAAACGTCAGTCCACAAACCAATGGGTGACGTCACGGTGACTACGTCCACTTCTTATATACAGTCTATGATTTTACTATGTCATTTTCTTTGAGGGACCTTTACTGGTAATGAGTATTTTTACAGTGTTGTATGTCATTGTGTACTGTGTCCGTGTATCACTGCTATTAACGGGGAAAGACAAAGTAAGTAGGCTAGGAATATGCTCTATGCGTCTCTCTCTCTCTTTTGTTTTATAACCATCTAACCCAATCTGATAGCAACTAATGAGTGTGATTACTTTAGAAGCTGCTAATAGCTGTAGCTAATCCCCCCCTCTGCCCCCTTTTCATTTCATCTCACTCCTCCTGCATCACTCCACGCATCTCTCAGCTTTCTGACTATGCATGCCATTATTATTATTAGATGTGTGGCCCCTGAATTTCCCTCTCCTCGTCACCTATTATCCATCACTAATGACAGCAGCCAGTGTTGTAAATGTTCTACTTGAAGTGGAATTAGTCGGCATGTGTGTGTGTGTGTTATGAAAGGAAGTGTGTTACTGTTGCGCTGTTCTCTAAATGGGAGAGCCGCACATGAACCACACCTGAGTGGGAGTCGGGCTGGCTGACCCGTTAATGACATAATGAAAGTGACGTTTCACTCTGTGGGAACATTTTCACCTTTTTCGTCAGCGTTGAGGAGGGAGTTTCTTTTCACTTCCTGTCTCTTAACTGCAAACAAGCAAAACGGGTCTACGGGATGCCGAGTTGAAATCACATTACCGACATTTCCTGCTGTTCAAGTTTATGATGAGGTTTTCAAAGTGAAGGTTGTAAGGTGGTGCTGACTGGAGGTCCCCAGAGCGGCCAGTGTGAACAAATTGCTACGGAGTTATGTACACTAAAAATGTTAATGTTCTGCCAAAGTGAAAGATCGATTTGGTTTCATCGTTCTTGGTATTCTCATTAACTGAGATCGGTAGAAGAGTCCCATCTGTGTATACCGACACCAATATTTCTTTATTATTATTTGTTGTTAATTAAAATGTTGGAAATGCCACAAGCTCTCGTACCTGAAGCTCATAATGTGAGAGTAATGCATCAAACAACACTATAGTAAACCCAGTGGATAGCTATGCAGTAACATAAACATGTTTGAATGTATATGTGTGTGTTTGTTGGAGGGTTGTGAGGTGCAGCGGCGCCGGAATGAGTTTTGAAGTGGGGAGACCAGCTTTGGGTGACATAGGCTAATACAGTGTTTCCCTGTGTGACCCGAGAGGGTCCATGGTCATGCTCCACTTGAAGAAAATTTTGAACATTTCAAAGTTAAATGCATCAATCTGGTGCACGTTGAGAGCAAAATTACGAGGTTAGATCTAGGACGAACTTGGTGCTCTAGTACACACTTTAATCGTAAAGGTTGTATGGTTATGAATGCTGATGGCAAAAAGTCACACAGCATAAGCATGATAAACGTGCCGACATCACCGCACACCCCTCGCACTGAAGAGTCCCATCCCTCCCCACAGGGAGAAAGGGCGCACCGCGCAGTGAGAACTCAACGGCGGCGAGGGGTGCTGTAAAACTCACGGTGCAGCCTTTCCAAGCAGACCTCGGTCATGGCGTTGAGAAGTGTAAAAATATTTTCGGTTCATTATGAAACTGTAGCGGGCTGGATGTCAGATCACTTTGATCCACAGCACACTCCGATTGCAAAATATTGATAAATATATTATTCAGTGCTTTTTTATCGGGCATCAACCTCGCGTTTACGCACGTATTGTCGGAATAAAAAAAAATGTACTCGAAGTATAGATAAACGCTTCAGTTCAGGTAGCGGTTACGTGAGACACAGCTGAGACGGAGCCGTGCAGACGGCTGCTGCACACATTAAAATGAGAGCGAATCTGTTGAGTAAAACACTTGGACACCCTCCAGTCTTGACATGGGTGGACGGGGATGATTGTAACGTCTTTTTTTACAGGGATACAGTGATTCGCGACCTTAAAAAGAAAATGGGAATGGCCGTAAAGTGGGGGGGACCAATGGCCCCTTGGCCCCCCTATTTCCGGCGCCCATGGTGAGGTGAGACATACGTTAGTGCATGAATGAATGTGATAAGGGCGTGAGAGAGGCGATGCAGAGCAATACTTCAAAGAGGAAAAGCATGGAGAGTCACAAACCTCCTCTCAAGGTTATCAGTCTTTTCACGCTGTCCTGCCTTTCTCTCTGTGCATGCTCTGCACTGATAAGGCGAATTAAAGCCACGTAATGAGCAATGGATACATGCGCGTGCGACTGTACCGACGCATGTAAAGCGCGAACTTGCTAAAGCAGGAAAATCCCTCAGAGAAGAGTTGCAGCTCTCACTCACCGAGATGAAAAAGAAGTCTCAAACTGAGAAACTCAAATAGAGTTTCCATTTTCACTCTGACCTATAAAGTGGCTGGCGCTCAAATGCAAAAGGACGCCGAGTTGAGTCATCGCTGCAGAAATCCATTAGGAAGACTCCCACCTTTACAGTAGGGGAGCAAAGCAAAAACATCACATGCATTTGAAACATCCTGGTGTACATACGCACAAGGACGTCAGACACAAATTGTAAATGCAGAGTGAAGTGTAGGTGCAGTTTGTAGATCGGGAGCAGCATGTTTTACTGTGTCCACATAGTGTTTCGATGTAGTTTCTCTTCTGATACGAATTTACCTCTTTGTCTGACTTGTTTGTGTTCGACGCACATACACATATACATTTTAAACCTCCTTACTCCCCTCTTGCTCCCATTTCTCTGATTTGCAGCAGTAATATTATAATATCTCTGTTCCTCATAAATCACCGTGACAGGGAAGGGCCACATTACACCTGAGTATAGGAACTCCCCATTTTCTTTCTTCTTCCCTACCTTTTTATCACACCCCCTCTCATTTGCACTCTCTCTCTCTCTCTCTCTCTCTCTCTCTCTCTCTCTCTCTCTCTCTCGCGCTCTCTTTCTCTCTCTTTCTTCCCTCGGGGGTCGACACATGGCTCCTCATCAGTGCGAGAGAACGTCAACAGCAGCCTTGTCCCCTGGGTGTGTTTTTTAAGTCTCCCTAATTGGCATGTGCATCACGACGCAACAGTAGGCCCGTGTGCGCCTTCACAGCAACAAAAGACCTTTAATAAACCCAACTAGCACGGCCTGTATGTGACACCTCTCTAAAACTATAGCGTCACATCTGTAAGGATAGAAAATAGAAAAACGAAAACAATCACAGAGACAGTGAGAGGAGACCGAAAATACTTGTGGGAGCTGGCTTGCCTCGGAGCAGGTCCAGAGACCACACCTATTAAACAGCAACAGCTGCCTAACTACCAGGTCCCAGCTGGGCTCACAGGACTCTGGTTACCTGCAGGGTGCAGCCGTCTGGTCAGTGATGTCTCTCTTTAAACACACCAGCATTAACTATTCATTATTACCATTTGAAGCCTGTTGACAAGGGGCAGATCAGATGTGTAAGGTGACATGGATATACCACAGGGAGGATTGTCTTTACCACCATACCAGTGTTTCTGCATGTCTCATCCAATATGACAGTAGGCCTATTCCAAAATATACCAGCTGCTATTCCTGCCTCCTGGCCATTGCTTTCCATTAGGGCTGTCAATTGACTAAAATATTTATTTCATCGTGATTAATCGCAAATTAATCACACATTTTTTATCTGTTCAAAATGTACCTTAAAGGGAGATTTGTCAAGTATTTAACACTCTTATCAGCATGGGAGTGGCCAAATATGCATGCTTTGTGCAAACGTATGTATATATTTATTGTTGGAAATCAATTAACAACACGAAACAATGACAAATATTGTCCAGAAGTCCTCACAGGTACTGCATTTAGCATAAAAAATATGCTAAGATCATAACATGGCAAACTGCAGCCCAACAGGCAACAACAGTTGTCAGTGTGTCAGTGTGCTGACTTGACTATGACTTGCCCCAAACTGCATGTGATTATCATAAAGTGGGCATGTCTGTAAAGGGGAGACTCGTGGGTACCCATAGAACCCATTTTCATTCACATATCTTGAGTTCAGAGGTCAAGGGACCCCTTTGAAAATGGCCATGCCAGTTTTTCCTCACCAAAGATTTAGTGTATGTTTGGAGCGTTAGTTAGCCTCCTTCACGACAAGCTAGTATGACATGGTTGGTACCGATGGATGGTCCAACTTTAAAAGAAAAAATGTCCTCTAGCTTTTGTAAGCGTGCTTGTGCTCTCAGTGTTTCTGGGTAGTTCTGGACCCAGTTATGAGAGCTCTGCACGGCCTGGAGGGTTTGTGGGTAGTTGGACCCGGTTACGCTGAAGGTGCATCATCTGTGAGAACCTGAAGCCGGCTGCTGCACAGATTGCAGGAGGTTATAGTGGTTCATATGGATCGGTCATTTGTTGTTTTGGTGTTGGTTTCCTGACGTGCAAGCTGGTAGCTTGGCCTGTTTACACACAGTTCACGCCTTGGTGGAGGTGGGCTTTGTTGTGGTTTGGTTGCCTCTTTGTGCTGTGCATCTTGGGACGACTTGGGTGGCTAGTGAGCCTTTGTTTTTGAGTAAATACAGGTCATGATGTCTGACACTTGGTTGTTAAATCTGTATGTACACCACGTGTTCTTGCATCTCCCTGCACGCGATAGCGTCACAACCGTGCAAGATGCAGTCACGAAACTTCACAGGTGTGTAGTTGAGATCAAAATCGAGGCCGAGTTTGAACGTGGGTGTGATCAAAGCACCGTAAGTAGGGGGGTAGGAAGTGGGGAAGGGGCTACTGGTCACCCCACTTTATGCTCCTGGCCTGATTTGGCGTTGTTGCTTTTATGATCCCATTGCGAGATGGTCTCTAGTATTAAATATTTTAGAGTTAAATATTTTTCTATGACACATTATATATGTGAGCCCCCACCTCTTTCCTTTTAATTGTACTTTAAAGGTTCTATGTATGAGATTTTGAACATTAATTAGCAGCAAACAACTATTTTCTATGTAAAGATATAGAGGAGTAATGTCTACCTGAGCAGAGAATGAAGTCACTCTCCCTCTGTGTGTGTTGTCTAGTCTGTCTGCTTTGGAAAAATGGTCTACAATATATGTGGTTTGTAGTTAATGGACTGTAACATGTAAAATCGCGGCTATGGTCATTCATTGTCCAATTTGAACAAACTCTGAGAATCGATTCCGAGCAGTTGAAGGTAAAACTAGGTTGTGAAGGAGCTCTGACGCGGTTCCAATAAAAAGTGAGAAAGTACAGTATGCAACTTTTTCTCTGCATCTCCTGCGACCCTCCATTACATTCCCATTCGCTCAAGGCAATTGAAATACCAGAAGCCTTTTTACCAGAAGTTGGACAGGGATGTCTTTCTCCATGGTCTCTCTGAGAGCTCTGATACACCACCTCTGTTCATCTCTTCAATCTTCATCTTCAGTGCCTGTCCACCGTGTCCACCCTCCTCCCTCTCTCTGGACACCAATCCTGCTGCAGCCTCCTCTGTTACGAGCTGGTGGAAATCCTCCACACAGCCCAAACTCCCTAATATACAATTCTGCAAAAGTTCAGGGTCATTTGTCTCTCTGAATGTTGGGCCTTTATCCAAAGACTACAGATACACCTTTTTCAAGAAGATCAGAGTCATTGCTTTGTGCTGGCAGAGGAGCGGACTAGGTTAACGTTTAATAACATACACAGTTACTTGATCTTGAAATATATGTCACATTAAATCAAATACTGGAGCAGCATGTGAAGCGGATGATGGTGTGGAGGGTAAAGAGTAGGATTTCCCATGTTCAATGTTTGATTCCCATGCGTCTGATCATAAAATTAAATTTCTGGTAGCGACGCGGTTTCTTTCCCCGGTCTAGACTTTTATCAATTTGATCTCTTTGATCTATTTTTTGATGGAAGCCTGCAGCCAAAAGCATCACTACCATTTGCAATCCACTAAAGTTCTGCTAGCTCTGCAGCAGGCAATGGACTGTGATTTCGAACAGGGATGCATCAGTTTTGAAACACACACCAGAGAGTAATGTTGGGCAGCTTTCTACGAAGAAAAAACCTTCACTGCCGATAAAGAGATGCTCTCCTTCCCACATGTGAGGAAGAATCAATCGAAGCTGGAGCATGTTTTTCTCTTCTCTGATTCTCTTAAAGGATAAGTTCACATATTTTCAAGTCTGTAATACAACACTCGTATGCCCATATATACAATGAAGCTGTTTTTTTTCCCCTTGATGTAATTTGTTCTCCTTGTCATACTGGCCTCGAAGAAATCCTCTGCTAATGTAATTCCAAGTTAAAAGTAATGTAAAATCCACAGTTGACTTCAAGTGCAAGTCAATACAACCAATCGACACAGGCTGGTCTCATACAACGTTCTTAGCTATACCTACGAAAGTAATGCACTGTAATTCATAAATAACCCACAAGATCAATTTGTATGTAATCCGTGTGATCGTGAACCAGGAAGTATAAAGAGCAACAAACGCCGCGTAGGGAGGAGGTCGTGGTGGACTTTCGCCCACGAGACCGGTGTTCATATCCCGTGTGAGTCACGTAGCTTCCGCACTTAAGTTACGCCATTTCCACGGTCTTTTCCTAAACCTAACCAAGTAGTTTTATTGCCTAAAACTAACCAAGTTGTTTCCCGTGAAGATGGAAGTCTATTTTGAAAAGACTGTATGCATGTAACGAGCGGAAATTGTCACGTGTTGCTGGATGTTCGAAGGAAAACACACAAAAAATGAGGAACAACTTTTCGTAAGATGTCATACGAATTGTTGTATGAGGATACGTTGATCATTACAATAGTGTAAAAATACTCATAGTACCTGTAAAAGTCTTGCATTCAAGTAAAAGTACATAAGTATTGTCAGTAAAATGTACTAAAAGTATCACAAGTTTAAAAAGTACTCATCCAAAAAAATGAGCCCCTCTGTGTATTATGTTATATTTTATATTATTGGATTGTTAATACTGACACATTATTTTATAAGCAACATTGTATGTACTGTTGGGTAGTTTAATCTATAACAATGCATCATATTTTAAAGCTAAGCTAATTTCCAATAGGCTAAGATAATTTGTATGATTTTTTTTTTACTAAAGTGTAACTAGGAACTATAGCTGTCAAATGTAGTGAAGCAAAAATTGCATTATTTTCCACTGAAATGTAGTAGAGTAGAAGGGTGAAGTAGCATAACGCCACAAGTACCTCAAAATTGTACTGTACAGTATTATTTATGCAAAAGTTGCATTCCACCACTAAAGTTCAGCTGAAGCTAATATGAGGCTTCACCAGTCTGGTTTTGCCAAATTTAGTACGACATTCCCTCTTTATCCATCCATCGCAGCTCAGCAAGGAAAAACTGTCCAAAGGCTTTTTAACTTTCAGAACAATACAAGAGACACAAACAAGAGACACAAACAGCCCCCACTCTGATACACCCGTCGACATTTAATTTAAACCAAATAACCAGGACATACAATGAATACAGTATGATCTAAAAGGTAGTTCAATAAGGCTGTAAATTAAGCCACGCTCAAGGGGGGCGCCTAAATCATCATACTCTACTTAGTTACAGGCAATTTAAATCTAAAATCTTGACAATTTAAAGTAGGAGTCAGATGTGGAGTGCAATGTATTGTGTTAAGACATACTTGAAAAACCGCGTACCTATCCTTTAACTTGACCAGCTTCCATCTGTTACTTATAGGGGTGGGAATCACGATACGATATTAACACGATACTTAAGTCACAATATGATCTTATTGTGATTTTAAACATTTGGCTGAAGATTGCAATTTATTACCTTTTTTCAACTGCAAATTATACAGTTTGTTAACATCTGTTTTATCTAATAAGATACAGTTTTCACTCTGTTTATTTCAGTTTTCATTCACATATCTTGAGGTCAGAGGTCAAGGGACCCCTTTGAAAAGGACCATGCCAGTTTTTCCTCACCAAAACTTTAGTGTTTAGTTATTTAGTGTTCTTACCGCTAACATCACATGATGGTACCAGGATTCCTTAGGTTTCCTAGTTTCATATGACACCAGTATCTTCACTCTAGTTTTAAGACTGAGCCCGCTACAACCTCTGAAAGACAAAATACTGTTGGATTGTTAAGAGGTTAAAAGTTTATATGATAAAAGATTGATAGTAGAAGTCTGTGTATCGATACAATATTGCGTTACTATGCTGTATCGAATTTTTCCCCCACCCCTACTTTTATATGACTAAATGAAGTGATATATGCCTCATTCCTACTAGTTGAGTCATACATTAAGGTTCACTCCCAAACATCACAAGGAGTCCCTCCTGTATGAGTCAATCGGCATCGTACTGAATGCTTAAAATAAACACTAGTAGCTCTGAGAAGAAATAGTCAGTGAGTCAATGAGTTAAAGGAATATTCCAGTGATTTCATAAAGGTACAATCAGCTTCAGTCTGTCCATCTGTCACACAGATTATCTCAATAACTGTTTACTTGCATTTTGCCAGAGTCTCACGCTGATAAGCCTGATAATGATAACGGTGTCATGCGCTGACATTTTCAGTAACAATAAATGACACGTCTCCAACGTCTGCTGCCTCACCTGTCACCTTTGTCCCACCTCGTGATAACTTCTGTCAGCTGTCGACAATACAACAAAACAGCCTTTATTTTTGCACTGCGCTTGTCTCGATAAGGATCGTAGCGGTGTCTCCCCGAATAAGAACGTAACACTTGAAGATAAACACTTCGAACAAGCATAAAGATGCTTTTTTTTCTCTCATCTATCTGCTGTTATTCGAGGGCATTCACACTGTGTATGGCCTACATTGCCAGCTCCAGTGAGGATCCGGAGCAGACAGGACATTCGTCATACTCTTCTCTGTCCTCCTTTATGTGCGCACACACTTCACAGATCGCATGGCAGAATGACAGGGTCTGTAATAATGTCACTGCAGAGGACAGTAGCACAGATCTACCACTGGAGGACACAACCTGCTGGCCATTCTGACCTCTGACCCCCCCCCCCCCCCGTCTTGGTTCTTGGCTCTGGCTGTGAAGCAGTGTGTCCTCCATCTGCAGTGCTGTACATCAGCAGCTGGCTTTTACAGTGAGAATAAATATAGGTTTATCTTGTTAGAGATACTGTAATTCTCCATCTGTAGTTTCCATTTGAATGGTCTCATTTTGAATCAGTGTTTTCTGAATTTCCTAATTACAGCATTATGCACGACTCCACTCTTGATCATTATTCTGTGCAATTAACTGGCAGTGGATTTGTATTTTTCGTGTACTCGCACACTCAGGTAGGTTCAGCTGGATGTAGTATTTTGCAGCCAGGGAGGCGTGAGGTCTGCTACAGCAGTACAACCTGAACTCACAGTGCACCACTGCCCCCCTGTGGTCTGTACTAAAACTTGAAGCGACACCTCATTTCACCCCACAGCCATAATCAGTAACTTCTTTAAGTTTTCTTCGAAGACAGATTTGTCACGCTGTCTACTTTTGCCGTAGCCATTCTACAAATACTAACGCAAATCACAAAGAACGTGACAGTTGTGTCAATGTTTTACACAATCAATCAATCAATCAATCAATCAATCACAATGTATAAGTTCGTTTTTACAGGGAGATATTTTTACATTGTGGTAGTTTGAAGTACTCCTGCACTTTGAATCAGTGCAGGAGTATCAGATGTATTATGTACAAATTTAATTGTATGTACTGTAATCCATTTGCCTTTAGCCACTAAAAAGTATATATCATTTTTCATCAGTTCAGCGTCAAAACTGAACATATATGAATCACAGATACAACTTTTGCCAATGTCAGAAGTCATCGGTCTGACGACAGATAAGCCTCTGGGGGCAAGAGGCTGTATTTTGGGGGTTCTGGTGTAGCCAGCGGATATCTTGGCCAAGTCTTCCTTTTCCATGTTCTGCTCATTGTTTACAGTACGATTAGCAACTTGAGATGCGAGACTGGGGTTTGAGTTGAGAGACGACGTGTACGACCAGATTGTTTCATAGGTAAATAGTTTACAAGATAATTTTAAACCAATAAAAAGCTAAATCATCGTCAAGCGATAGCCGGTCGGTTGCATTTCGGCCAATGCGTTCCGCCTCTTTTGCTCTCCACACTGGCTTTTTACCTGCAATCAACCAAAGCCTGCTCAAACGTGATTGACCAATACTACTCTGACTACAAATGGAAACTAGAACGCTTCAGATACCAAAATCTTGTCCCGTTGCCTACAGAGTCAGCCGCCGCTTTGCAATGCTCTCGTATGGTGGTTACAGCTGATAATGCCTTCCCGACCGACCCGCGACATCGCAGAAGTGATGGGAAGGACCCACCCTCCAGTTCCCCCTCACGCAAACACTGTTACCTCTGTCAGCACTTTTTCGCGTTGTTGTTGCACTGTTAACGCTGTTAGCACCGTTAGCTGGGGGCGCCGAATTGCCATCGCCATGTTGAGAGCCATTGCGAGGCAATAGAAATGCTCTCAATCTCGCATTTAGCACCTTTAAAGTCATGTAGTATCTTGATACACATTATAGCCTCATATCATAGACTAAGTGTGTGCATTATATTATATTGCCATTATAACTAGGGGTTGTATGACAGTGGTTCATGATGAAATGCTCATTTTGATATGTTATATTGTTATGTTTAAGATCCACATGAGTGCTCGGGATGCTGAGCTTTGAATAACAGGAAGTGTCTAAGTTTGGAGCTGGGATTGAGTAATAAGTTGCAGCAGCCAATACTGGAAGGAATTAAAAATAAAAGTTGAAACGGGATCAGTTTGTCTCCACCAGCAAAGGTCTCTCCCTCTCTCTGCCTCCCTGGGGAATGGACACATGGCTCCTCACCAGTGCTGGAGAACATCAACAGCAGCCTTGTCCCTTGGGTTTTTTTTTTTTCACTTTCCCTAATTAGCATGTGCGTCATGGCGAGGCAACACGCGCGCTCTCTCTCAGCAACAAAAGACCTTTGCTAAACCTAATTGACAGAGCCTGTATGTGAGACCACTCCAAAAAACTTCATCAAAGAAAAACAATCGCTCGTTGACGGAGACCCCGAGAGGAGAGGAGACAGAAACAGTCCCTGCTTTATTATCACGTCCCAGCTGGGTAAACCCTGACCCTGAGCTCTTTCATAACACACAAATGCTCGCAAAACATCTCAGTAGTAGGTGTGCCCCGAAGCCACGTGACTATTTTTTTTATCAGTGAAAAGCAAAATATGTTAAAGATGAGTCAAAAAAAAATGACACACCGATACTACATTTAAAAAACACATTGTGTGTATATTGGACAAAGAGTATAGAAGCAAAGAGGTGCAACTCTGGTGCTTTTTTGACAATGGCTGCTAGATGGTGCTGCGGTAGCGCTGCCGCCATTTTGGACTGAAAACGATGAGTCCATTGCCATGGATGTATAAAGAGACGTCTGCAAATCAGAGCACAATTTTTAGGTAAATCAACTTCCCAGTACGAACACTTAAATAGCCCTAATTTAAATCATTATGACCTCAAAGTTTTAAATTGAACTAATAGCTGAATCCAGTTATTTTCCTTGGCATAATGAACGTGCATCAGACCAACAGCACTGCACCGCCCTGCACGCATATATGACATATTCGGTTCTGCCAGCTTCCTGCTAGCTGTATGCGGCTGTAATAATGGATATATTGGCTGTAATTCATCACTTTTATTATCTTATAATACACCCATGGGCTGTATGCTGTAAGCCTGTACTGTGGTGGATGTATTAACGTCTCTGTTCCCAAACAACCGGCTATCGGCCAGCAGCTAGTAGTGCTAGTAGCATGACATAAACAGAATTTAATGTAGTCGTAGGCTATTTACTAACACGCAGGGCAAAAGCACAGGACACAAGCTCTTATACATCCATGGTCTGTGGTCTATTGTACTTTGATTTTGGAGGTCCGTGACATGAAAAAGTTTGAGATTGCTCTCAAAATCTGTGTGCTGGATTTTTCTAACTTCCATTTATGTCCATCGCTCACTTATGCTCCTCTGGGAAGCGGCCGAGCAAAATAGTTAAATAAGTAAATAGTTGTAATAGTTTGAGTATTTATAATATTTTTTTTGTTCAACACAGACCATTTTGGTAGAGACATTCAAGTTATGACAATAGAATAGAAATAATTTTGTTTTACTTTTGTACGGAACTTTGTAGGCGGACGTTTTACTAGCGTCCGGTAGTCGCTTTCAGTCCAAAATGGTGGAAGCGTAGCTTTGCTGTTGGTCGCTGACGTTGCAATGGAACGAACAATTGACTTTCACTTCTTAGCAATATATGTTCTTTGTATTGGATGCTAAGGGATTATTAAAAAAAAGGTGGTCAATGCATGATGCGCCCATACAGGGCAAACCTGATTAAACTTTGTCTTTTCACTTGTTTCGCCATCCATTTTTTTATGGCTGTCACTGCTTTGGACCATCCCCAAACCCTTAGGAGGACTGGCTAAATGCCAACTCCTTCATACCACTCTGAAGTGAGAATATGGTGTTTTTGCCTTCATATGTTTGTGAAAAGGGAATCTGGATCAAAGATAATGTCTGTATTTTTGACAGAGTCCTTTGGGAGAACTGCGCTGCCACTGAAGTTGAAAGAGAGTCTGATAAGTGAGTTCCTGTGGCCCAGAATTAGCATTTCACTTTTATCTGCGTTGAAAATAAAGTTCCTTGTCAGACTTTTTTTTGGTGTTGTTGCAGAGAGATGAAAGATTTAGAAGTGCTGAAAAATTTCTTGGTGTTTTCAATAGCTGCTTTGTATCACCTGGCTCGATATGTCGCAGCAGGAGACGTTCTCATCTGTGTCTTTAGGGGTCGGCCTCCCCACCAACTAGCAATGAGTCCATCCTCCTGCCCCAGAAATGCAAGCACACGCTATAGAGCATCAGTCAGACAGTAAAATGCATCTGATTTAAATGTGAGGAGGTGGAAGGAAGAAAATTTATTATTTTCCCATTAGTGTGAACTAAGATTTGGCTGAACCCTTAACCTGCATGGGTCTTATTGTATGTCCTGGGTTATAAATACAGTTAAGTTGCTCTGGGCTTTCTGTAGCCTGTTTATGGGGCGGCTGTGGTGCCCCATGCTGCAAAATGCGACCGTATGTAGTAGGACATCCTGGTATTTTTGGCGTACTGCATTTGACATACTATGTATTGGCACATACTAAATCCTTTTCTGGAATACTAAATAGTATGGTAGTATGGGATGCAGAGATGGCCTCTGTAAATCCTGTACCGCCCTGCATATTTGTTTGCATATTTGCGCTCAAGGAACTATATATTGGAGCTGTCTGTCTTACAATTGTAACTTTATGTATGTATGCATTTCACTTTTTTTAAATTTTTGTTTTTCATTTTTATATACTGAAAAATTGCACAGGCCCACCTACACATGCATGCATGCATGCATTTCAATACTTATAATACATATTTATATTTTTTTATTTTTGAATTTGTATCCTTTATATTAATTCCTATTTATACCCTTATTCCAATTATTGCACATTATTCATCATTGCACACTACTCCCCTGCATTTCACCACACATATTGTTTGTGTATGAGACAAATAAATATGAATCCTTGAATCACACTGAACCGAACTAACTGAAAATAACTGATATCTGATATTTCCTCCTATAGAAATCAAACAGTACAGCAACTATTACTATCAGCTCAAGCTTACATTTTATACATTGAGTAAACTGTTAGATTTATTCTTTTTTTTCTTTACTGTATTTTTTTTTCTTTACTTTACTGTAGCAGATGCACATATTTTGCATCAAGTGAATCAGATTTCCTTCTATATAAACTTATTAAATGTCAGTTTTGTCAGCGTGTACCAACTAAAAACATAGAAATAAATTAAACATGTCCACTGATGTTTATTTGCATTTACTATATATGTTCCTTTAAAAGTATTCTTTATTTTCACCGTGGTATAATCGGGTATAATGAAAGGAACATTAGTCATGTTTCGCAACAAGGGTTTTTACTTTGAAAAGAATAAGCGGAAGCACTTAGTATCCTCTTCCGGCTGACTTCATGAGCTTCTGCATTTCGCTGAACTTTCGGTATTTAGCTCGCTAAGTAACTCTCTTTCGTTGCTCAAATATCCCGCTGGGTATTTTTATCTGACCAGTTAAAGTTGTGGAGCTCACACAGTCTATGGGCGTGCTGTAGGACAACGACTTCTTATTCTTAAATATTAACCTTATTATATCCTTCGAGCTGTAATTGAAACTCTCCGGCTAGCATTAGCTAAGTTAGCTCTGCTAACTTCTCCATGGCACCGCTCCGGGTCCTGTGTATCCATGGTTACCGTCAGAACGGCAGCTCATTCCGGGAGAAGACGGGCGCTCTGCGGAAGCTGCTGAAGAAACATGTGGAGCTGGTTTACCTGAACGCACCGCTCAGTGTGCATCAAACCAGCAGTGAAGGTGGGTCATCCTCTACACAAGTCTCCCACCAAAAACACACTGTATAGGTATGAGTAGAAGTACAAGTAGCTAGTGGACTTTAATGATATTGAAAGTATAGAGTTGGACATAACAAGCTTGCTTTCACTTTCTAGATTGCTGCTTGGATTTAATTTGTTTCACAATGACCCATTAACAAATAAAGAAGTAGTTATAGCCACAGACTGAAGTTTATGGTAACAGCTATAACAACAGAATTAGCTAGTTAATTAATCAATTTCCACCTTATCTTAAATCGTCTGTGATCTGATAATAAGTTCCTGCTTGTATGCAAACCATTGTAATAATAGAATGAGGGCTGTCAATCGATTAAAATATTTAATCGTGATTAATCGCAAATTAAATGTACATTTTTTTATCTGTTCAAAATGTATCTCAAAGGGAGATTTGTCAAGTATTTAATACTCTTATCAACATGGGAGTGGGCAAATATGCTTTCTTTATGCAAATGTATGTATATATTTATTATTTGTAATCAATTAACAACGCAAAACAATGACAAATATTTTCCAGAAACCCTCACAGCTACTGCATTTAGCAGAAAAAATATGCTCAAATCATAACATGGCAAACTGCAGCCCAACAGGCAACAGTGTATCACTGTGCTGACTTAACTATGACTTGCACCAAACTGCATGTGATTATCATGAAGTGGGCATGTCTTTAAAGGGGAGACTCGTGGGTACCCATAGAACCCATTTTCATTCATATATCTTGAGGTCAGAGGTCAAGGAACCCCTTTGGAAATGGCCATGCCAGCGTTATTTAACCTCCTTTGCGACAAGCTAGTATGAAATGGTTAGTACCAATGGATTCCTTAGGTTTTCTAGTTTCGTATGGTATCGTATATCTTTGTATAGCTTCACTTTAACTTAAAACCGAGCCTGCTACAGCCTCTGACAGATTGATTGCGTTAATGCGTTAGAGAAATGAGTGGCATTAAAACGTATTTGCGTTAACTTTGACATCCCTAAATACAAGTCGTGCAAATTTCATCAGATTAAAACATGCAGATATAAATGTCTACAAAAATATTAAAAATACAGAATATTAAAAATAGAGAAAATTATAATTTTTCTGTGCACTGATTACAAAATTAATGATATAATGCAATAAATGTTTGAAAATTCATCTCCACATTAGGAGTTAAATACAGAGTGGATGAAAGAACCTTTGGTCCACTCATCTGTGGTGCCTCACTTTGAATTGTAAATAATTTAACACAGCAGAATAACCACTTTCTTCTTCTGTCCTTTCAAAAGCTCCAGAGAAGGAGAATGGTTCAGGTCCTGGAGGGGAGGAGGACTCCAGGGGTTGGTGGTTTTCTGACGTCCAAGCTCGGAGTTTCAACGCTCAGCAGCAGTGTGAGGAAAGCCTTGGGCTCGACGAGAGCGTGACCGCTGTGAGAGAAGCTGTGAAGAGCCAAGGTCCATTTGATGGCATCCTGGGCTTCAGCCAGGGAGCCGCTTTTGTGGCCATGTTGTGCTCCCTTCACGAGCAAAAACTGGAGCCAGAGTTCAGCTTCCGCTTTGCCATCCTTGTCGCTGGTTTCCGCAGCGCATGCGAGGAGCACCAAAAATTCTACGACCCTCCCCTCCAGATCCCCTCCCTGCATGTGTTCGGACTGGAAGACCGAGTCATCCCTGACAACATGAGCAGGGAGCTCCTCCCCTCCTTCAAAGACCCTCAGGTCTTGACGCACCCTGGTGGCCATTTTGTTCCTGCTGCATCTGCTCACAGACAAGCCTACCAGGACTTTCTCAAGAGGTTCCAGTGAGAAACGAAAGTCACAGAAATGTATTAGGGTGCTGCTGAATACGTGAAGAGCCAAGCACTTAAATACGGCCAAAGAATGTTGATTATTTAATGATCAGAAAAAATTTGTAATGTCATAATTGATTCCAGAGGCACTTTGGGTAAAAACGCCAAGTTCAGAGTCATGACCTCTGTTCTCTGGAAACTGTTTTTTTCCTCTGGTCTGATCCATCCAAAACAGTACAATCACTGCCGTCCTTCTCAGGGAACATGTCTTGTAACAGACAATAAATGAAGTGACAATTGTTTACTTAATGTTTTCTGGTCTCTGTTTCTGTTGTGAGCTGTGTAATATCTTTAATGTCACCTTTATTGGGACTCTATTGCTGAAGTAAATGCAAATGCATGACTTTTTCTTTGTAACTTATTTATTTTAATTCAGCAATGCAGGAAAAGCACAAGTGTAACTAATAACATTCATGATGGGTTTGCTCAAATAAAGTGTTATTAATTACAACTGTGCTTTTCCTGCTGTCAAAACGTCTGATGTGAAAAGTACAAATTGAAAACTCCCAAAAGTCCAGTCTGGCCCTCTGATTCCGTAGTCAGAAAAGGCATTTCAGACGCTGCAAGGCGATCCAACAAGCACTTTGAAGTTTACTAATACTGTTAGACAGACACGGGTCAGGTCGGCAGATGGGAATACTCAGAGAATTTTAGTAATTTGTTTATTAAAATGACTAATTTTGCAGGAATAAACGTAAGTGTATTTTCCATTTCTGACTGGCATTTTTAGGTTCTGGGAACGCTCTACCACGATTGTGGAAAGTTATGACGAGAATTTTATATCAGAGCCACAGTGGAAATCTTGATTTAATAAGCTTGAGTAACATTTTGTATACCATAGCTTTGCAAACTGCTTTACATGAGTGTTATTGTGGCGGCTGTATAACAATAGAGTGCTCCAGGGATGACGTATTTTTGTAAGCCAACCAGGAAGTTCACTCTGGTTCCCTCGACAAAAAGCCAATTGGATTTTTCCATTGGATTTTGGATTATTGCAGAAAATAAACTCAGAGGGAAAAGCACGTTTATGATACTTACACATTTTGTTCGGCAAAATAATCTTCACAAATGAACACCACATCTATGATTTTTGAAGCAGGAATGCAATCGCCAGAAGTAAAAAGCTAACGTTAGGCTATAAATGAACTACACCAAGGTCGCATGAACGCAAGTAAACACAACGAGGCTGTAAAGGCGGACGGGTGACGCTTAGTAGTCTCATTTAGCCACTTGTTAGCAACTGCATTTTTTAAGACACGTAAAAGCTTGAGTGGGGTATGTATTAAAGGGACTATTTGTAACTTTTCACGCGCATAAATCATAACGGGTCGGAATCCCATGCACGCTCGCGTGTGGGTACGCGAGCGCGCAGCAGCTCTGCTCCTGCTGCCTGCACACCGCGCTCGTTCTCACCCGCTCGGCTCGCTCCAACTCCACGTGAACGCGCGCACACTAAACACTGCAGAGAGTTAGTTTAGCTCTGAGAATATCTAGTGAATGTGCAGTGGACGTTTTTGCAGAAATAAATGCTGCCGCTCCTCCAGACCAACAGAGGTTTCCCGTGTCTTGTGAAGTGACGGGGCTCCGCAGCGAGTTACGTTATCGTCCCGACCGGATGTCGGTCTCTCCCCCCCCCCCCCCCGTTTCCTCCGGTTCGGCGGGCCGAGACAGGAAAAGCCAGCACTAGAATCAGCATTGATCCATGGAGAGACCTTAGTCTGGTCAGCTAACATTACTGCCAAGCAGGTGAAATATAGAATGATATTGTGTGTTAGCTGACGTGTGTCGCCTCACTGTTTAGACCGGTGCTCATTCATGTCAATGTAGCGCAAGCACAAGCGCGAGCGCGAGCAACAGGACGCTGACTTTCGTTGACATTGCGGCCACAGGTGTCGCTGTGAACAAGCAATTTCTGATTCTTACATATAGCCCCTTTAATGTATTTTATGTTGTAGAACAAAACCTTAAAATCCTTTCAACCTTAACAGCTTGTGTTAACCACAGACCTTATTTCAGACACCTAACTAAAAATCCATTGACTTCGAGACGAGGGAAGTGCTAAAATGCTAACTTTTTTCTGGGTTTTAGGACTCATTCCTGCAGCACTCTATAGAACTTCATACTGTAACAGATGGGTACTAAAAACATCATTGCTTCAGAGTTTATACAAATGAAAATGAACAATTGTTGGAGTCATCATCATGTGGTTACTGAGTCATTTTCACCCATATTGAAGTTAACTATGGGCATCAGCTGTGAAGAGTAATGAAGAGCCATCCAGAGGCGATGCATCTTAGTGATTGCTTTAGGTTGTTTTTACTTATAGGGATGCATGGAGGTGTTTCCTCATATGGGAGTTATATAGACAGGTTTAATATGCACACAGTCAGATGCACAAAGTTCAAGGACATGTTGTTCTTTTATAGCTGAAGCATGTGCACGTCAGACTGCACTCATTCGATTGTTTCCAGATGTGTGCTCTCTCCCTCTCTCTCCTCTCTTACCTCTTTCTCTCCCTCCTTTCCCTTTTTCGCTTTCATGTCCCATCGGCCTCTACCTCTCGCTCTGAACTCTCCTCAACATCCTCCTCCCTTTAACATCCTGTGTATCATCAGCTTTTGGGCGCTGTTACATGTCTGCTACATTTATGACACAGGCAAAAATAGTCATCTGGGTATCTCCAAGTCAACTCTTGATCCAAAAATTTGAGGGCTGTTGTGGGAGGTTATTTGCCTTGTTGAGATGAAATTCCACAGTATGATATCTGAACTTCCTCTCTTGTAAACGTAAACTCTCGCTCTCTTAAACTGCACGTTTAAGAGAGCGAGAGTAGGCAGAATATTTTTGGCATCATTGGGCAAAAACTCAATAATAACCTTGCAGCATATTTTAATTCAAGTGTTCTGAGAGAAAACTAGACTTCTGCACCTAGACATGGCTCTGTTGTCAGGCTTTAAAAAATCTAGACCGTGACGGGAGACTTTGGCCAATCACAGGTCATTTCAGAGAGAGAGCGTTCCTATTGGCTTCATGCGCCACTGAGCAACTTTCATAGGAATGAACGGGGCCCCGCCTCCAACGCTGTATCCAGTTCTCTTTATACATCCATGTACAAGATGTTTCTGAAAACATTTGAGGCGAGAAATAGGCATTACAGTAACAGAATATTGATTCATATTTGATCAGCGCTGCCTAGTTTGACCGTTGATCGGAGTTCACAAGTGATTGACAGCTGCTCAGAGACAACAGGCTCCAGCTCGGCTCTGATTGGTTGTTCTCCTCCGGTCTGTGAAATCCTGCAGATGCCATTAGGAGCACCGGAGGAACATGATTTTTTTCAGATTACATGTCTCATTCACTACTGTCAGGATATAGTGACCGTTTTATAATAATAACTTTTTTTAATCGTATTTGCTCCAATTCTACCTAATGCTGCTTTAATCTGTTTTTATAACATGTTACCTGTTTCAACATCTAATGAGCCTCTGCTGCCACTCACACACATATCATGGCTATGCCGCGGTCTCGTTTCACCGTCGCAGCCCTCATACTCATCGTCTCCTGTGCTCCCCTGTGGCCCTTGTGTCCCTCCAAGACCTCACAGCGCACACACATGGTTTTGATAACAAGTAGAGACGAACGGAGAGTGAGTTGAGCGAGGGGAAACAGTAAAAGAAAAACACAGAGGGTCACTCTTGCCAGTAAGTTTTACAACAGAGCCGTGACTCCTTTCTCAGGAATCCGTTCCCCCTGTTGCACAACAACCGGGAAATAATGGAATGAGAGACAGAGACAGATGAGGGTGGAGTTAACCCTCCCTTCCCTCCCCCTTCTCCCACTCTGCCTCTCTCTGGCTGTTGCGGTTAAAAAGGGAGAGTAAGGGCACATTCAAGTTTTTCGCCCGCGATTGAAGGATCACTTTTTCCCTCTTACCCCGGTGGAGCATGGGGGATGGAGGAGCAGAGAGGGGTGTGTCAGAGCACAGATGGGCTCTATTTTGATTATGGAGCGTTTGTTGTTATGGGAGACGGAAGGAGGGGAGGGGCCACGTGGTGAGCGTGTCTATATAAGACTTGCACTCAAACTCCAAAGAGCCTGGTCATCCCATGGCCCGGGCTCGTCCAGACAAAGTTGGCCAACTCTGCCTCCACTAGTGACAGCTCCCACTGGAATAATCTGTGACATTCAGCAGAGGACTTGAGATCGTATCACCTGGCCTGCAACATTTGGATTTACATGCACCGTTATTTGTACTTTTGTCGTCATTGTAATCCACAGTCCCAACAAAGAGAAGATGCTGAAGACTGAGGGGGATTTTTAACCTGATATTTCACACCTCTGTGAAAATTTAAGTCTACGCATGTGTGCGTGTGTGTGTTCTTTGCTCCGTTGGTATGCAGATGGATGTGATGTAACATCATGCTGGAGGTTTTCCAGAGGTATGGCCTGTGTCCAGCATCACATGGGATTATGCCATGCCTCTCTGCTTCCTGTGTTTGTGATGAGGTGTGCATGTGTCGTTTGCATAGAAAAAGAAACTTGTGGGGTGAGAGCTGGTTAGATAGCGTGTTTGACGTGTGTTGACATATGAAAGAGGGAACAGTGGGAGTATATTTATAGAGTTGTCAGTCGAATTGCTATTTAAAGAACAGAAAATGTGAGGAAAGTCAGTTGCTAATGACATGAAACGACACAGTGAAGGAATCAGTGCTGCAGTGTTAGTGTGATATCTAGGCCCAAACAACGGGTAGAGGGTGTTTATGCGCGTGGGCGTGTATCTGCATATTTCTTTTCCTCCATATGGGTGTGATTTGATCATTTTGTTATTCATTGCTTGCATAGTCGCACACGTCTGGTTTCCGTCTGCTTTGTGGTTTTCTTGTTTGTGTGGACAAAATGTACTTTGGCTCGGGCCAACATATTTGATCTCCTGCGACATCCTGTCTGTGATTGACCACTCAGACCTGTTCGACGTGGGCGTGTGTGGTTCAAACTCTAATACCGGATGTAATTGTGTTCAGAGGTAGTGTCCATTGTTGGCTGAGGAGGTGCAGAGGTGAACCGAGGACACGGCCGAGGACATCTGACGTTAGGGCAGCGGCCACTCGATGCATGATGTCATCTTCAGTCTGTGCTTTACTGGGCTGTTTTAGAGGCCGAGGCTGGGCCCTGGCGAGGACAGCTGTGGTTTGGCCGTCCTTATAGGTGCCTAACTGACACTGCTGGGGTAAATATTAGTCATCGTGACTATACGGAGGAGGACTGTGGTGGAGTGTGGATAAGACGGAGAGAGAGAGAGAGAGAGAGAGAGAGAGAGAGAGGCACGTCTTGGCTCACATATCCCCAAAAAATGTGAACACTGTTGAGCAATCTTGTTTGGTTTCAGGAAGTTATTAAGAGGTTCGGAGGGTGAAAAGGGGACGTTACAATAATGCCATCAAGAGCCTGTGCTGTGCTTGTGTAGCTCAGTGGTATTTGTAGAGGAATACTATGCAGACTCATTTTTTTCAATTTAATTTAATCTTTATTTTATGAGGCAGTCTCATTGAGATTAGGGATGCACCGATACCGGATATTGGGCTGATATTGACTCAAATAGCTGGAGGGGATATCGGTGACAATTGGGCTGATCTGTTTAATTCAATTTTATGTTTATATACATCTTAGACTGGAATTTGAATTCCTGTTAAAGTTTTGACCAATTTGTTGCTGCATTAAAAAGACTTAAATTTCAATTATAATTCCTGTTAATTTTGAAGATATTTTTACCAAGTTGCTGGTGTACGATTTATTATTTGAATAATAAATATCAATTCAGTAAATGTATATCTATGTATTTATTTGTTAAGAAAGCAATATTTAAGTCAAGCTTGAATAAAAGAATGATCCCAGTCACTTCCACACAGTGAGGCATACAGCTTAATAATTAAACACTGGTATCGGATCGGTACTCGGTATCGGCCGATACCCAAATCCCAGGTATCGCAATCAGTTTCGGGACTGAAAAAGTTGGATCGGTGCATGCCTAATGAAGATTAACATCTCTTTTCCGAGAGCTGAGAACAAGAAACATTCGCAAGAACACAATCAGCAAAACAGAAACGACACAATGCAATAAACAGGAATTAAAAACAGTTATAAGTATCATAAAAAAAACCAAAAAAAAGCTTTAAGATCTCCAAGGGGAACTCTATATTGAGGGACAGTTTGCAGTTCATTCCATTTAAAAGGTGCTGTGATTTGTACCTGAAACCATTTCTACCAACATTAGTGCGTACACGAGGGAGATCTAAGTTTAAGTAGTTACTGGATCGTGTGCTGTACTTACTAGATTTGAATGAAGAGATGTGAGGTATTTGAAAGCTTCAACAGTAGAGCTTTATAAATGAATAACATGAGATGGCTATTTCTTCAAAACTATAAGGAGGTCCATCCATGCGTAATACACTATGATACACAGGGTTTAACTGCTGAAGTGTTGCTGGGGCAGCATGACAATAGAGAAACTAAAGAAACGATAATCAAATAGCTACTCAAGTAATAATGACCATAATAAAAGCCATAAAACATTGATGGGTGTTCAGTTACACCAGACTTTCTCAGCATTGCACTGGGACCCAATATACTAATATTTATTTGATAGTAAAGGTTTATAGGTTTCATCATTTATAATACTTATACGTGGATTAATTTTGAGCCATGCTACCATATATAAACTATTTTCGAATTGACAGGATAAACAGTAGACCCCCACAGTGGTTCATCAGCGGAGTGCACCTTTAAATGTGGTTTGATTTGCAGTGAAACGGTCAGATAACTTATCTTCTCAGCCCTTAACAGTAAGAGTTTATGTGCTGTTGTTTATCTGTCAGCACATGAGCTTTTACGGTGCAGGGAGGCGGAGGATAAACAGCAGCTTTCTTTTTCTTGTCCTTTCTTCTCTTTTCTTCTCTTCAGTCAGGACACAGCAAACATGTTGCCATTTTAAAAGATCACAGACAAAGAAAATGATGCGTGGCAGAAATGTGAAGAGTAAAATAGTCAAACAACTTCTGTAAATCTTCAGTATGCTTTGTACTGAAGCCCTGAAAGGCAACCGAGATTTTTTTTTGTCTGGTGATCCATTTGCTAAGTCTGATCTAAATTATTTTCTCACTTGTGTTTATGACTTCAGAACAGGTGGAACTTTTTTTTTTTAGGCTGATTTTTCTAAGTTACCTTTTTTGCCTTTCAGGGCTCCCATAGTATTCCCTAAGAGGCAAAAAAAAGTAACTTAGAAAAATCTGCCTAAAAAAAAATTGTTTCACCTTTTTCCCCTAAGAAGCAAAAAAAAGTAACTAAAAAAAAACAAAAGTACAAAATTTGACCTGTTTCACGGACAAGAAAAGGAACTTAGAAAGATCATCCTGGCAAAAAAAGAAGAAGTTCCACCTGTTCTTAGGTCATAAACACAGGAGAGAAAATAATTTAGATAGACATAGAAAATGGATCAATAGAAAAACAATTTTCTCACTTGCCTTTCGGGGCTTCCGTAGCTTTGTCATTAGTATTGACAACGCTATGCGATTGTATCATGCTTGTAAAACTTATTTCACCGAGGTGCAGCCAAATGCTGACATTTTGTTTGCATCACTTCAGTAATGCTGACAACATTCATCCCCCAAATTGCTCAGTTCTCTGTATTTTTCAGTTTTTGTTTTACTAACTTTGAAAAACTCCCAACTGTCTAGGAGAGTTTGGACAGCTGCCACGCATCATTCGAAAGAGAAATCTACGTTTCTGTTATGCTGGAATCTGGAGTCGCTCAAATTTAACCAACTTTTCTACTCAGACCTTAACATATAACAATAACACCTCCATCTGGAAAGAGAGATGACTGGTTGCTCTGTGTATTCAACTGTAACGCAAAACGTGTCGGGTGCTGTTGGAAAACGGGGGGGAAAAATCAGGATAGACAGGAAGGCAATCCAGGCACTCCAAAATACTAAAACAAGTGGCAACGAGGACAGGTTACAAAAACTTTATCAGAGGGAGACTTTTTGGATCCATCGATTGGATGCCTTAAAGTATCCTGGTCTTAACGAGGATATAGACTTTACATACTTTCTGTAAATAAGTAAAATGTATATATTTTTTCGTCTCTCTGTATAGGTGTTTGTTTTACAGCCTATGTTAAAATCTAGGAGTATTTTTCCTTGATGATGTACATAAATTACTTGATTCTGTGTTATTTCTTCTTGATATTTTGTTGTTAGTATTATGGTGATCATGTGATGGCCTCCCATTGGTTCCCGAAACCATATAGGTGAGGTCACATCCGCTTTGTCTGTTTGTTTTTAAGCCCTGAAGAAGACCTACGGTGGTCGAAACAGGTTGGCTTTTTTAAATGATTTAGCCACTACAGTAAAGGCTTTTTAATATATTTCCTTCCTCGTTACCACTTATTTTAGTATTTTGGAGTCCCTGGATTGCCTTCCTGTCTAACACCACCATCTGTTACAAACTGTGAAAACTGAACTTGAAAGCAAACTAGCAAGTATCCACAAAAAAAACTGGCAATTTTTTGTTTTAATTTAAATTTTATTTGATTAAATCAGGCACATGTTTTGCTCCAAAAATGTTCAGCTTGGAAAAAGTTTAGTAGCTCTGTTCTAAGCAAATGACAGACAAATCCTGACCAGTAGAGGGCAGAATAACTCTGGATATTAAAGAGTAGTGCTTGAAGAAGAATGGGCCAAAAACAGTGCATTCTTTGTGTGTGTAGGTGTGTAACTGCACGTGTGCATGCATACATACATGTGGGTTAGCCCAGCTGTGTAGGACCCAGTGTGTGGTTGGTGTCTGCCTGCAGGTTACAGCGCTGCCTGCTGGGAGTTCCTGGCTGCACTTGTCTGATAAATAGAGAGGGGAACAGGTGGAGCCGGCTGACTCATCCGTTCAGCATGTGCTCTTTGCATTCATTACTGTGCTCAGTGATCGAACCATAAAGAAACACAGTATTTCTAATAAAGTAAAAGTGAAAGGCAATATGTGTCATTGCGTACTTACTTGTTAAACTTTGTTTGGTGTATCAGATAGATCACATCATGTGTATTATTTACGGCTGTCCTGAATACCATTTTTTTGGGCAACAATAATGTTGTGGGATTATTCCTTATTTCATGGGCTATTTTGGGATTTATACATTATTATTACATACTTATATATTAAAAAAAAACATCCAAAAAGGAAGCATTCGAATAGTGATTTGGAGGTTGAATACCATGGCAACGATCGAAGCTTCGAAGCATTTGGGTCAGCCTTAGTATTGTTATGATCTTTTTTTTTATATATATACTTAGAATTACAATACAATGTTTGGTATATTATCGAGGGAAATGTGCAGCCATGAAGAAGTCAATCTGACAACTCTGCTGCTCCAGTGTACGTGGATGAGTGACCTCTGACCTTTCAACACGTAAATAAAATGCAAACTTGTACTTAAAACTTCACTTTTTTCTCTCCTGGCGTCACCTGCCCCTAACGACCATGGCTGTAGACTGTTACCATGGTGCTGTTGCTAGAGTAACAATCTAAAGCCACGGTCGCCATGGAGACAGCAGGGTGGTGGAGGAGGAGGAGCTGGAGTTGGCATGGTAACTGGAAACTGCGAGGTCTCATTGGTTTGAGCGTGGATGTTACGCACTTGCATGGTGTAGGACTCCCCCAATGCAAGCCCACGCAGGTTTCCTCACTGAGCAGCAGAAAAGAGATACACAGAGAGAGAGAGAGAGAGAGAGAGAGAGATCTAACATACACAGTGTACTGAACAGTATGTCCATGGCATCACTATACGGCATCTCCCTGTTGTCTTCGGCGTGGTGCATTGCCAGGCTTCGGTAGCCATGACTGTAGACTGTTACTGTACTGTGACACTGTATAAGCAGTAAGCAGTCTAAAGCCAAGGTGCTGATGCTCTGGCCACGTTAGGAGGATGAGGAAGAGATGGTAAGGAGGGCAAACACTCCCCTGATGGAGACCTGCATCAGCAAAAAGAGGAGAGGATATAAGTATAACATTACTGGAACCACACCTGACACAAATCCCAAGAGGTGGATGCTGAAGACTATACCGAGTAGATAAAAATGCTGAAAACTGCAGCTACTACTTTAACCATTATATTTTCTTCAGTATAGTTGTAGCACTATGTCTGCACCATTATTCGTGACCCTGTGCAGTTACTTTGAAACAGCAACATGTTGCTGACTAAAACTTGAGGTTAAGACTATCCAGTTATGGTAAAAATGTAAAGCAAATACACATTGGTAGAGATTTTTTTTGTTAATCTTTTGAAGAATTACATTGTCCAATTTGCAGTTCTGTGCTATTTTGAAGCTATAGTAATATGTTTCAATCTTTGCAGGGACTGATGACAGAAAAACTACAGGGCTTTACACTAATGTTTCAACAGCTGAGAAGGAGAAATAACCAACCAATCTATCAATAAATCATCTAAACATGCTGATCAGTCAAGCAAAGGTACAAATTGTAATAAAATGTCACGAAATACTCTCAATGTGACTTTATAATTGCATTTTAAAATGAATATTGGTAAGATTGGCATTAGGTATCATCCACCCACTGTGTCTCTGACCTAGTTAATGTTTATGTAGTGTGAGTGAGGCAGAAGGAGAGAGAGAATAAACTGTTTGACTATTTAAATACAAAGAAACACTGTCACCTATCTAAGAGAAGAATAAGAACTTTTTTTAGGAATATCCCCCAATAATGCACACCAGTGACCTCCCATCAGGTTGGTAACATGTTGTATATGATGATTATTGCATTGACTACCGTCAAGAAAACAAGTCATTTTTGAATACGAATTGTAGAATCTGACTAATTTACAAAAAACTTTAAAACCAACTTGATCTTTTTCACCCTCTACCCCCTTAAGCTGTTGAGACTTGGAGATAATGATTCATTTACTATCTTTCCCTGACCTTGCAAGTATCAGTATGTTATACAGTATCAATATGTATAAAAACATGCCTTCTCTTGTTCTCTGGGCTCACTTGCTCACTTAGTTGACTGTGCTCGCGAGTCCATCTGCAGATGTTTTGAATTAAACTTTGACTTTGTACTTTATTAAACAGACATTTCCCGCCACATGTTTTTGGCCCTTTAACCTGGAGATGTACCTGATGAGATCCGGTGATGAGACTTAGCTCTACTCAGTCAGTGACTCACTGGCTCACAAGCACAGGGGACATTTCAAAGCAATCAGTCCAACAGCTAACTCTGTAACAGCGAATAAAATCTGTCCAGCAGGAAAAATCACAATAGAAAGCCTTTTCACTTTTGGAATGATATTTCACTAACAAAATTTAATTAACATCCTGATTTATTATTATATAACCGATTTATTTCTTAGAATAAGCAAAACGTCTCCTGTTAATGAGTGTGCTTCTGCAACAGGTTTCCCTTTAATCTGTGTTTCAGCACCAGGGCGCTGGACAGCGACACAGCGGCGCTGCGGCTCGGCGCTGTCCGCGGTGCTGAAGTTACCAGAACCGACAACTAGAGAAGTCTCATTTTTACAGCAGATTATAAAGAGTCAAACGTCCCCAAATCTCAGTTTAAAATCCAAGTGTGTATTCTACCTCATAACGAGTTAAATCTATAATATGTAACTATCTCCCATCACATCTTGCAGCGCACTAGTTTCTCAGTGTGAAGTGGACCAGTGGCTCTGCAGTCTCTTATTACCGAGTAGATGTCGGTCAGGTGACCGAGTACCGTCACGCGTCTCACTGCTCTGCAAAGTCACGTGTCACCGGGGGGTACGGGGCGTGTGACGTCACGTCGGGAGCAAACCAATCGGCTCTCGTCCCATTCTGCCGCCTGGCTTATCAGAGCGCGTGGGCAGCGGCTTGGTCTGGCTCGGTTTCCATGGCACCGAGAGGAGAAACTGCTTGACTTGACAAGCCTCCAGCGGAAATATACGCACGGAATCATAAAAAAAAGTGAGCCTGGAGTTTGTTGGATCTTCAAACTTATCTTTGTATTTTATTTAAAAAAAAAAAAAACTCACAATAAGAAGAACCTCAAAGTTTCTATTACTTCTCAAGATTTTAGGCTGTTGCATAAGATATAGCATTCAGTATAATGATGATGGTTGTTTAAACGATTGCTCTGTTTCTTATCTCTACATATCCTATTATAATATTACAATATCTCAGGTTGCTGACATGATTAACATTGTCTGATCAAAGTCAGCGCATCAGTAGCCACAACAACGAGTTGTGAATGAACAAGGGCTTTCATTGACTCGCTCCGCCCACTCCCCCTCCCTCGTGTTGCCCCGCGCACGAGCCTCTCACATTGCGCATTCACGCCCCCGCGCGCCAGCAGAGGATCACACACTGCAGAGTGCGCGCGCGCACGCGTGTGTAATGCGTGCGCGCTATGCCTTTAAAAGGGGTTATAGTAGGTGACTGCGTATCATCTGCAATGTGCGCAAGAATGACGCAGGGCTGACTTCACCGGCTGACGACGTCACAGAAACGGAGAGTGAAAAAAAGTTAAAGGAAAAGCCGACCGGAAGTGTGTGAGGGAGGAGGGAGGGAGGACGAGGAGGAGGAGGAGGTAGGGGAGGGAGAGGAGGGAGAGGCGGAGGCGAGGAGTGTATACCGCCACACCGGAAGAAAAGTGATGGCTATAATGTCATCACTATCACCGGAAACCTCCCGGTGCCACGCGCTCCCGAGAATGTGGAGGGGTTTGTTGAGGAACGCCCCCCCACCTCCACACCCCCATCACTCCCCCATCAACACACACACACATTGGGGCACAGGAGACGTGTGTGCGCCTCTGTGCACGTGTCAGTGTACATTGCACGGTGGCACATCAGGTGGACGACACCGGACAGAGGATCCGGTGCTGCCAACCAAAACAGGTGAACATAAATAACCATCATATATGGTGATATATGTATAAATATGTATGCGTAATTTGTGCGTAATTTGGAACAGAGTGAACCAGACTCTGACGGGGAAAAAAACACATTTTTAAGGCGATTTTTGTCCGCAGTTTCTTTTCTGAGATTTGTTCACGTTGCAGCTCGGCTGAATGCTGCCCACATGGGAGAGAAAATGAGTCACACTGCAGCAACTTCCAACCGGAGAGTGAAGATGGGAACCAGTCAAGGCAGATTATGGGGCTTCTTAATGGGATGGCCCCGTCCAAATCACCCGACTCTTAATCAGATGTTTTTTTCTCTCCCATGATTTGGATAACATAAAAAACTGGTTTGTAGAAATAGGAATTTAAACTTACCTCAGTCAAAGTTCCCAGTGTGGCTGCGGCTCCTTGCTGTAGAAACATGTCTTGTTACCTCTAAACTCGCTGTCTTCATCAACATCAAATCTGTCAGCGCAAATCTGTGCCACACTTTTTTCTTCGCGCACTGACGCTGTCGTCCCCTCTTCTCTCCAAAGTCGCTTCCCATACAGACCGGGCTCTCCCATCAACCGTAGGCTTTTTATAGAGATCCCGTAGTAACTAGTAGAGGGAACGGGGGAGGGAGGGGAGGGAGGGGAGGAAGGGGGGAGAGGGAGAGCTCATTCAAAGATTCACCTACACATGTACGTGCGTATCCCACGTCATTGAACGGAGTGCAGCTATTTATAAAGGGGAGAGGAAAAGTGTAGCCTGAATCACTGTGCGGGTCTTTACACAGAAGGATGGAAATAGCGTGTTTGTTGTGTGTGTCGCTCTTTACGATGAGATGTCGAATATTAAAAGCTCTTGCGAGACAATTCTTGTAATATAAAGACATTTGAGGTCTCTGAGGTACTCATTAGTGAGTTAAATCGTATTTCCATCTCCCAATATTCTTACAACAGCCTGTTTATGACATAATTATCTGTCGTTACACGTCGCAAGGGATGCATTTCAGATCTGTTTTGCCAAGAAGACATTCTGTAATTGCTTCTGTCAGAGGATTTAGTTGTTGCTTCGGTGATGACTTTTATGCATTGTCAAATATTATTGTATATGTTTGAATCAGTCAGATACAGTTTCAGTTCTCTCTCGATGCGGTCTATATTTTTATTTATTTTTGGAGAGTATTAAAAGAGACTAATTGTTTCGAAAAATGCCTCTAAAGGTGACACTTATAGTCGAATATGTTTTAAAATTTCTTTCCCGACTGATGATAGCCATGCGCAAATCGTGATGTTTAGATCAGGCGATGAATCACTGCCGCTGCCTGCTTAGAGTGACTGACATTTTTGGTGCAGTGCACTGTTTTTTTTAATATATAAATATATATATATATATTGATGTAATTTCAGAAATAATACTTGATCCAAATATCTAACCCAGATTCCAACATAGAAAGCGGTAGAAAGCTCGGGAGAGATGAGACAGGAGTCGTGCGTAAATCCATCCCGACGCTGTTGAGCTCACAAAACATTCAGAGGAAGATTTGGGGGAGACCCTCGTGCGTAAAGAAGTGTGTCAGACGGACGTAGACGTGAGCAGCGAGAGGCTCCCGTAAATTAGACGCACTTTGGACGCAGGACTGAAATGCCCATTTGTTTTTGTTTTTTTAAGAGTGGAAGTTGAGAGAAAACTTCTATGGCCCTGAACTCCTCCGAGCACTCCAGATGTGGATTGTGATCTGTCTCCTCCACAACCCACCTCCACACACACTCACACACGCCTCCTTTATCCAGTCATTACTGAATAAATTAGAGATGAATTCCCTCTTACCAACTAAGGATTTCAAAAGAAAAGTAAACTCTTAAATTTAAAGTCCAAATCAAAGCTATATTTCAAAGGCAGCCACTGCAGTCTGGAGGGAAAGTTTCTGTCGCCTCTCCTTTGGTACTGTAGGATTTAAAGATGTCACAGCAGCAAATGTAGAATAAAATATGACGTAAAATTGCTCCAGAGCACGTTCAGTCTCTTTTAACTCTGAGGTGTAATTTGAAACATTTTATGATTCATAATATGTACATTCATAATGTAATTGATTGAGTTCTAAACATTTCTCAGCTGTACACAACAAACACAAACCCACTGCAGCACTCTTAAAGGGATATTCACCTTAAAATCTAATTCATAGTTTCAGTTTGTGAATGAATTAACTCCTCATAGAACTAAAGAGCAGGGAACACCGTAGTGATATTTGAACTCCTCTTCATTCATCACCACAGCTACATCTTCCTCCCCTCTCTCTCTGTTTCTCAAGGTTATTAAAGTCACTCCCATTGAGCCTTAAGGCCGTTACACACCGGCAGCATTTTTTTCTTGCGATTAATTCAAACGTCAATATGTTTTTTTCAAACTGTTGTTTTTGTCATGAGTACTTTCACACAGAGTGCGAATATTACGCGCTGAAAAAGTGACGTATTTTTTTCCGAGTTTTCACACTACGAATAAAGACAAAAAAAAAGAGACAAGTGCTCCAGTTACAATCGTGAATATAAAGCGTGCTCCCATTTAATGTATCGCTAGAAGCTTTTTAATTACATTTGAATTATATTTAAAGGTACAGTGTGTCGGATTTGGCGGCATCTAGTGGTGTGGTTGCAGATTGGAACCAACTGAGAACCCCTCCGCTCACTCCTCCCTTTCCAAGACTGCGGTAACGTGAGCTGATTATACACTAATGAAAACATAGTTATGAATATTTTATTCCATTTCTCCTAATAGATCCCAGAAATGTTACACACTGTTCCTTTAACGTTAACCTGTGGAGAGGCTGCTGGGACTCCAGAAGCAAAGAATCCAGAGTTTCCTGAGATTGGAGGATGATTTTAACCTTGAAAACGCACATTTGTGTACCAGAGATACTCCTAGAATAGACAGGGGTTACTATCTCCCCACATACACCATCACCTGTTATAAATCTGTACTTTTGTTGCACCCTCTCTCTCCCATTGTTTCCAGTCTGTACCTTGAAACAGAAAACATCAAAATACAGGCCATCTGTGGATAGTTCTTACTATTTTGGGGGGGTTATTTTCTTTGATAGCTTAGATTATATTTATATTAAATAAAATAAATTATTATTATGAGCAGTTCATAATGAATTGCCTCACAACCGACACATTTTTCACAAGTATTACAGTAACAACGTCAAGAATACAGATGTTTGTTTAATAATGAACATCTCCTTGAGGAAATTGGTTGTTTTGGTCCAGAATAATCATATATTTATGTTTGTTATAAAGAATATGCAGCAAGTCTCTATACGCAAGGCGAACTATGATTATTTGCTTGTATTGATGTTTGATGGATGACGCAATATGAATGTATTGACTGTCGCTCACTCCACCCATGACTTTAAAAATCTACATTCATATCCCCACTAGAGGCAGCCCACTGGGATGTATATGCTTATCGCTCGACAGAAAAAGATCCTTGCAGCACGGTAAGAAATCAACAACACACCCACAGAGGCAAGCGCAACATTAAAATTTGATTCACTCTGTTATTACGTTTTGGTCACTGACTTGGGCTCTATATTTTTCTTCCTCTTTTTTAGAGTAAACTCGCCTCAGTCAGAAATGATTGCAGAAGAGGAGGAGGAGTGTGAATCTCTAAGCCTTGGGCCTCAAAACTGGAGAATGTCCACTGACAGCAACCGAACGGCAATATAAAATGTGCTGACGTGTGGTGGAGGGTAAGCGTCGTGCAAGTGTGTGCACAAAAGCATACACGATCCAATTTCCTCATACTACACCCCACATGAATATGCAAGCAGGAGGGGATGAATGACTGAAATAGTGTGAATGAAGTAGTCCCTCCTTAATCTCACACTCCCTCTCATTACTGGCCCCTTAGTGCCATAAACACACACACTGCTACAGCATCATATTCTTCGCCTTATCTTTGCAACACCTTTAATTTCATCATCTGTAAACATCAACCTTTAGCTTCTTGTTTTGACACCAAGCGATCAGCCCTCAGGCGGTCCGCCTTCAGCTCACAATCAACATTCAGCTCGCTTATATCTCGAAAGCTTGATTGTGAATCAGGATGCAGATTATTTCCTGTTCAAATCTCTCATCCGTCTGTCATGCCCAGTTGTTGGCTCGCTTTCCATCTCCTCATCTGTATTCCAAACAGAGATCGGATAAGAGAGAAAGAAACACAAATTCATCCCTCCCATACACTCTTCTCTCTCCTCACAACCGCCTACCTTGCCTTCCCACCTCCCTTTCTCCCATTCTGACTCATACTGAAATCCCAGTGAGCCTCCTCTCTCACCCCCCCACCACACACACACACACCCCTCCGCTCTCATTTGTGTTTTCTCTCCCTTTGATTGCCAAGCTGGCTCGAACGCAACGAGCAGGGCAAGAGAGAATGAGCAAATGAAAAAGATAGAGAGGAGCGGAGGGAGGGAGAGGAGGAGGAGGAGGACTCTGTGCTGCCAAACGTGCCCGTAATGAGGATTCTGTCAAAGGAGAGCAGGGGAGGAGGAGTGCGTGTGTGTGGTGGTGGTGGTGGTGGGGATGTGTGTCGGAGTGAGACGGAGGTTTGGAAAGAGTGGGTGTTTATTAGTGAAACCCCTCTCGCCCCCGCGTCGTTACCTCCACAGTCTCTGTGCTCTTCTTGCCCGCAAGATCTGCGAGTTGGCAAACCCACACTCACACACAGCAGCAGCTCCACATCCACCCACACACACACACGCCTAAGCAGAAACAGATGTTGTGAACCCCTATCTACTCAGAAACTTTGAATATGAATGTGTTTTAATGTGTGACGGAGGGGGGAGGAAGAAACATGTAATGGCGCGTTTACTTCCTCAGTGACATGTGTTCCTCCGCCTCTGGAGCCAATTAAATGGCTCCAGCAAAATTGACTTACCTGAGATGCACATGACAAGATTATTCCCATGATTTCATTACATTTTACAGAGCATCTGTGGCGAAGGATGCCCACACGGGCTGTCCTTTTGCAAAGTCATATGCCGTCTCGTCTCATCTGCGGTAGCAGTGAGTCACACAAAACTTCACAACATTATGCCAAAGTCATATGCTGAATGTAATTAACGTGCACTGCCAGCTGTATGTGTGTGTGTACAAGCGTGGGCATTCATGTGTTGGAGAGGGGGGTATTAGAGTGAGTGAGTGCATCTGTTTGAGTTCAGCGTGAGGATCATTGGGATTCTCAGTGCAGATCACCAGGAATAATTTAAATAGCATATGTGTCTGTATTTAAGTGTCAAAGCCCACGTCATTTCCTAATATCGTGTACATACAAAGCCTAGTGAAAATGAAGGAGTATCCACGTAAGTGTACGTCTCAAAATCAGCTGTAAAGAAACTCAAACACCTGTGGGCCAGTCATGACAAACTGATGCTGTGCAATCTATTTCAGTTTTACTCTGTTCCAGTACAACAATCAGCTAAAACATAACATTTAAAGGAACAGTGTGTATGATCTGGCGGTATCTAGCGGTGAGGTAAGGAGATTGTTGGAGAACTACGGTGGCCGTCGCGAATGGCCCTCTCTAGAGCCGGTTGTTGTAAGAGTAGCGTAGGTCATTAGGAGCAGAGTCAGTGCGTAGAGTGTGTTTACGTGGGAAGTGAGTGGTGAAGTAAGAGAGAGAGAGCGGCGGCGACGGGAGGGAGTAACGTTATCGACTCAGGCCCAAGCAGGAAAAGTTAACAGAGTTTGGTTTGTCTGTTCTGGGCTACTGTAGAAACATGGCGGTGCAACATGGCGGACTCCATGAAGAGGACCCGTTCCCTATGTATAGGGAAGGGCTCATTCTAAGGTAACGAAAACACGATTCTTATTGTCAGGTGATTATACACTAAAGAAAACATAGTTATTAATATCATATTCCATGTCTGCCAGTAGATTCCCCTAATTGTTACACACTGTTCCTTTACAAGCCTGTAGACTTGTTTTTTTTTTCTCATACCGGCTGTGCTGCAGCACCTCTTTTCACCCTATGTCTGAAGCTGAGTCTGCTCTGATTGGTCAGCTGGCCCGCTATGTTGTGATTGGTCAACCGAACCAAACTCTTTGGACTCAGCTCCCGCTCCGCTCTAACTTGCTTCGTTTGAGAGCATGCCAAACTAGCCGCTAGGCAGGTATTATGCAAATGCATTACTTGGTGACATCACCACGTTACGGAAGAAAAGGCGGGACTTCAAGCAAGGCGTTTCAGGCAGTTCAGCAGCAGTGTTTCTGTGGGGGAGAGCAACTCCCTTTGGCGTGGACTATAGGCTTTGTAACTTTGCAGACCTTTTACACACACAAACAACTATATAAGACACTAAAGGAAAGGGGAAAAGCTCAAAAGCATAATGGGTCCCCTTTAAAACCTGTTGGAGTTTGAAAATTTTACTCAGCTTCAATGAGTTGGAACAAGCCAATCCAGAATACTGAATGAGACAGTGTGGAATAAGATGATTTTAACAACCCTGAAGCTACTTAAAACTGTATATTAAGGGTTTAAGAGGTGTTGCTAGTGCACAACATAGTCAGGAGTAATGAAATATAATTTTGGTCTTTGGATTAACGTCTTTAATAAAACTTTTATTGAATGAGGTCATACTTCCACTGCTACAATCTGTGTTACATTCTGCCTTCTTTGTTTTCTGTTTGGCTCCTCCACGCTGACACGTCACTCCATGTGCCTCTATCTCATATTGTCTTTTCGCTCATTCCGTCCCTGTCACTCCCTCGATCTCATTTTTGTGAATTATACATTAAAAACCAGTCGAAATGGATATACTCCAAACATCTAGTGCCAGCAAATATGCGTCACACCAGCCTCTGGCCTCAGTCTCTCTTTCTCTGTCTTTCCGTCTGTCTCTCCTACACACAGACACACGCCTTCTTTCATTTCTGTCTCTCTCACCACTTGTTATGTGGATCCCATTTCAGTTGTCTTACTTTCGTCTCCTTGCCATTTTCATTCTTTTATTTGTTACCCGTTTTTTTATTAACCCAAGCGGTTTTCATTCTGCTCCATCCTCAACCACAGTGTCCCACTCTTGTCTCCACCTTTCTCTGCTGACTGTATTCCCCCATCTGTCCTCCTCCTCGTCATCTCTAAAAAGTCATCTCCTCCCACCTCCCCGTGTCCCAGTGGGGGGGAGACAGAGAGACAGACAGATAGAGAGAGAGAAGATGAGATGGGGGCAGGAGACATTGAGATATGATTGGGCTGGAGAAACCCCCCTGGTGTCAGAAATTCACCTGCAAAAACTCCCTGCTTCCCCCGCTTTTCTCATCTGTATTCACAGTCTCTCCTCCTCCTGCATCATGCCTCCTCACCTCTCTCCCTCGCTTCCTCTTCCTCGCTGTCTCCCTCCCTCCCTCGCCACCTCCCTGCCTCCCCCTCTCTGTCCTTCTGTGTCTCTTATCATCCTGCATTGCTCCACCTGCACTGTGGTGCAGCACTGACAATCAGAACTCTGCACACATACACGGAGGCACGCACACACACACTTACAGACTCGCGCACACACAGGGAGACACACGCCCACCACTTCCGGCAGCCCCCCCCCCTCCCCTCCCGCTCTCACACCTCTCCACTGCAGACACGAAATATTCTACAACCCCTGGTGTGCCAGCACTTCATCAAGAGACACTGCTAGCACTACATCTATTCTGCATTCACACACAATGTGGCTTAATTTTTATACCACACACAAATAATCATAATAACAAAATGAGAAGCAGAGTTAAACCTGCAGTAGGCAGAATGTTTTCGGCATCATTGGGCAAAGAAATCCCATAATAACCTTTCAGCATACTGTAATTCAAGTGTTCTGAGAGATAACTAGACTTCTCCACCTCCTCATGGCTCTGTTTTCAAGCTTTAAAAAATCTAGCCCGTGACGGGAGACTTTAGCCAATCACAGGTCATTTCAGAGAGAGAGCGTTCCAATTGGCTGTTCATTCAACGGAGGCAGTTTTAAATCACTTGCGAACTCCAATCAAACGGTCAAACTAGGCGACGCTGATCAAATATGAATCAGTATTCTGTTACTGTAATGACTATTTCTCGCCTCAAATGTTTTCAGAAACATCTTGTAGTGTACTGTTTAGCTGTAAAATGAGAAGGTTTGCTCTGGCTGGTGGGCGGTGCTTGGTATTCCCTCAACTGTTCTCAACATGGCTGCCGGGTCACAAACTTTCTCATTTTACAGCTAAACATTACACTACAGTAACAGAATATTGATTCATATTTGATCAGCGCTGCCTAGTTTGACCGTTTGATCAGAGTTCGCGAGTGATTGACAGCTGCTCAGAGACGTCAGGCTCCAGCTCGGCTCTGATTGGTTGTTTTCCTCCGGTCTGTGAAATCTTGCAGATGCCATTAGGAGCACCGGAGGACACAGAGGCACATTATTTTTTTCAGATTACCTGTCTCATGCACTACTGTCAGGATATAGTGACTGTTTTATAAAAATAACTTTTTTTAATGATATTTGCTCCATTTCTACCCACTGCTGCTTTAATGATCGGAATAATAATATAATGATAATAATCACGATCAACATGTTATCTTAATTTTTGGAAGCATTTTTGAAACAAACAGAAAATGTAATAAATAGATAAATACATGGTCTATAAAATTGTGTGCTTTGTGATTTGGGGGTATACTGTAATAGGCAAGTTGGACGAAAGTAGGCCTAACTTCTATTACTGTACACACACATAAGTATGTGTGAACATGACTAATTACTATGCCAAAGAAGTGAGCCATCCTGCACCTTGGATGAATAATTTAGTGGCATGATGAAGGAGCGTTTTCGTAAAAAGAGGAGGTTTGGCTCTGGATGAAGAATCATGTGTGGGAGATTTATAGGAAGGACACAATACTCTGTCCCTTTAATTTGGTGTTGCTAGGGAAATGAAGCTGTTTACTCTAGCATCAGCCACACCGATGATGTCTGCCTGAACTCTCCACGCACCCCCTCCCTCATATGCACGCATGCACTACCCAGTCTTCCTGTGTGTGTTTCTCTCATTTGTTTCTGCAATCCCACAATCCCCCTCATGCAATTTGTCAGTTCACATCAAAGTCATGAGTGGAAGAGAAAAGATGTGATAATAAGGAGGAGATGTTGCACTTTATTCATGTAAATCACTTTGATGGAAAACAAAAGTAGACGGGAGAAAGTTCGGAGTTGGGCCAATCCAAAGGGTTATAGGACAGTTGAGCTAAAAATGAGGATAAGTAATCAATCCTGACATCTAGTGGCTGTTGTGTGGAAGTGAGCGTGTGTATGTATGTATGATATCTGTTTCTTTATATAATGTGCAGACCTTTAAGCACCCTTCCCCCCAGGCCTCATATGTAGGTCAAGGCCTACGTAAGAATTACATAACTACATATGTTAGACTGACACACATTTTGTCAAATTGTAACAGAAAATGTTTATTAAAATTATAGACTTACAGGATATATATTAAATCATTTTAATATTAACCATGAGTCTAATTGGGATGGTAATAAGGGGTGTTACAATTAAAACAATTTAGACTGGTGCAAGATTGGAAAACTTTGCGCAATCATCAACAACCCTTTTTATTAAATAACATATCCATGTCTGCATAAACAAATTTGGTGGCAAGATGGTGTCCCTATTTGTTATACTGCTCTCTATAATACAGGGATTACTGGTAGAACAGGCAGCATACATTTCTACTTTTTATTTTTTATTTTTAGAAAACGTTAAAATAATATTGAATATATATGTGTAGTTTAGTATACATAGGATAAGGATAACAAGAAGTTGACATAACACACATAGAAAGAACATTAGGTCGAACAACCTAAAGAAAAACGAAGATTAATAGCCACAATCAAATAAATATACTATATAGCAGGGAGGGCTCTAGCCCTTTTGCTGCCCTAGGCGAAATTCAGATTTGGAGCCCATGCAGAAAATGAAGAAGTCGGCCACCGTCATTTTTATTTATTTATTTATTTATTCATTTATTTTTAGAGGGCAACCAGTGCCCCCCCGAGAAGGTGGTCCCTAGGCGACCGCCTATATGGCCTATGCCCTAGGCCGGCACTGCTATATAGATATGAATAAAATAAACCTAAAAGGCTAAGAGAAAAACACATATTAAGGATTATAATAGGATCATCGGGAATTTTTTTTTTTTTTTGTGTTTATTCATTTGACCTAAAAAGTGAAATAAAAAGTAGTAGCCTAATAGTAATAACGCTATAGTAATAATAGTAAATCTTGAATGCAGGACTTTTACTTATAATGGAATATATAAAATGTCTGATATTGCTACTTTTACCAGGTTTAAATTGAAAAGAGGGCCGTACTACATTACCCAGGGGCCTTCGCTGCGACGTCACACGGTGAATATGTTTTGACGCGGCCGGGCCACCGTACTTTTTGTGTTTGTTGTTAGTGAAAGCAAAGATGGCGAACGAATTGGACAGAGTGCGAATCTCAGCTGCGGAACTCCGAGCTGAAGCGTCGAATTCAATCAATATCACTGACAGTCAGGAAGGTGAGAGGAAACGAAGTGGATACTTGGAAGGAATACATTCGTGAAAAAGTCGATAAATTGAAGCGAATGAGTATCCCGAGTTAGCTGAAAAAGTAGCCTGCGGAGTTGCTAAGTTTGTGAGCAGCTAATGTTGTTAGCACCATATCATTTATGTGACTGTTGTCATGATTTAACCCTGTCTCTAATACTCTTTGTACTGTTCGTTATATTACTCCCTGTGCTTTAAGTACAGTAGTAGAGGGAAATGTGTCCGTAATGTGTGAATGTAACGTTAAATTTGAATTGTGTCATGACAGTTAAGCTCGACTCTTGTAATCGTGAAAAACGTCAGTTAGCTGACGTCAACTACGTCAGAGTTACGTTTTCCATCAAACAGAATAAAATGTTTATTTGAAAACTTAATATAAAAAGCAGTTTCAACAGTTGATGTGTGATTCTCATGTTGTGGGAAGTTTATTTGTGTACTTTTTCACAATTCCACTCAGGGAAATGTTTTCTGACATTTACTGTAAGGTAGTTTCTGTTTGTAAAACATTGTGAACAGATGTTGTCGTCTCCAGTGACTTGGTTCCAAACAGGCAGAACTTCAGCTGTTGTTATATATAATTTTATAATTTTTCTCATTGTCAACCAATCCCACTAAAAGAGCCTGGTGTAGCTCATCTCTCTGTGCAGCAGCCCACCGTGTTGTCCAAAAACTATTTAAAAAACACATAAATTAGACACTCGATTGCACTGGGTGACCTGTTCCTTCATTATGATGAACACATAGACTTGTAATTTATTTTGATCAATCCAACATACACCGTTCTGCTGCCATCAATACTTAAACCTGCAGTAGGCAGAATATTTGGCATCATTGGGCAAAAATTACATAATAACCTTTCAGCATATTGTAACTCAAGTGTTCTGAGAGATAACTAGACTTTTGCACCTCCTCATGGCTCTGTTTTCAGGCTTTAAATCTAGCCCGTGACATGATTTTTTCAGATTACCTGTCTCATGCACTAATGTCAGGATATAGTGACCGTTTTATTAAAATATTTGCTATATTTTCTCCATTTCTACCCACTGCAGCTTTCATAGAGCACCAAATGCATATTAATCACAGCTGAAAATTGTCCCCAACAAATGCACTGTTTGCTCCTGTTTAAGTGTTTGGTTAAAAAAAAAAAAAAAAACTGCAGTGTCCAGCTTAAGCTATCTATTTGTGACCCATTTTTCAAGATTTATGTCTTCAGTGGAAATGAATGGGCTTGGGGCTGAGCACCACAGACCGGGTAGGGAAGTCGGAAAGTACTGATAGACAGTATGAGGCATTGTTGAATTTGTTTTTGTCATGGGATTTGTAGACAAGAGGAGAAAAACAGAACATGTCAATCTTGTTCTTAAATACCACTACTTCATCTACTTTCTTTCTGTGTTTTCTTTCTGCAGAGAAGCAACAGGAGCATCACATTCATAAGCCGCATAGGAAGTGTGAAGGAAAGCGCGCTGAACTGCAGCGCTACCAGCCGGTAGCTGGACATGGACGTTGTCCCCGTGACAGTGAGGAGGGAGAAACTGTTCAAAGTGATCCCCCGGCCGCTGATTCACATGACTATGATCAACCATCACAGAGTGAGATAAGGGCTGTCTCTGAAAAAGTTTTAGAGAGACATAGGTGCACAGATGGTAGGGCGACTGACAAAAAGGAAGAAGACAGGATGAGAGGTGACGGTAGTAACACTCAGAACTGTAGAAAGGTCAGCCACTCACAGTCTAAACCAGAAGCAAATCAAGAGAAAGGCTTTGTTGAAAATGACAGAGAACACCAGGAACCTGCTGGAGCTGCTAAGCCGACACGGAAAGCCCGCAAACCAGACCGAGAATTCTACCAACCTGGGAGCCGTAGGAGCATCCAGGGAAAGGACTCTGGTGTTGAAAGAGAGCAGGATAAGCCTCCCCCCAGGAAGGATAAGCAGAAAACTGAGCCTGATTCCCAGTTGAGTACAGGAGAAAGGGAGGGGAACACAACAACATCTATACAGAAGCAGGGAGGGAAAGATAAAGAAGTAAAAGCTATACCGGAAAATGTAAAATTGTCTAAATCCAGTGAGACAAACAGAAAGCAAGGAAGCAGAGAAGTGGAAAAAAAACCATTACCCTCTGATGCGTCTGTGGAGAAAATTACCAGCAAAGTAGAAAAACTCAGCGTGAAAGAAATGGGTCAAGTGGGATGTGAAGGCCAAGCCATTGAAGAGTTAAGTTGCAGGAAAGGGGAAACAGCTGATAAGGAAAGGAGAGGCCAAGGGGGAGGAACAAAAGAGGAGGACGAAAAGGTAGAGAAGAAGAGGGAGAAGGGAAACCGCAGGAGAAGGGGAGGGGAGAAGGAAAAAGAGAGGAATCAGGATTTCAGAAGAGGAGAAGATCAAGCAGGTGGTGGAGGAAAGAGCGACCGGGGGAAAGCTGAGAAGGAAAGAGACAGGAGAACAGCAGAAGCAGACAGGGACAACAAACCCGGTAAGACGGCAGAGACGCAACAAAGCAAAGGAAGAGAGAATCGCAGAGAAAGCAGAAGAGGAGATAACAACAACAACCGGTCCAGAGATGCTGAGAAAGATGCCAAGACAGAAAGAAATGCAGACAGGGCCGTAGAAAGAGGCGATAGAAACAAATCCAATGCAAACATCACAACACCAACCTCAAAACGCTATTCCAAATCAGATATTCGGCGCTCACGGAATCGAACTTACAGCAGTAGCTCAGCGAGCAGTGTGACCAGCCTGGATGGGCGTGGACTAGGGATGGATGCGGAGAGTGGCAAGTATACACGCTTGGAGCCGAGGCACAATAACAAAGAGGGGATGTCTAATAGTGGGCAAGGACGAAGGAGTCATTTACAAAGCTGGACAGCCAATGGGGAATCATCTAGTGAGATGAGTGACATAGCAGAAGATAGAAGGAGGAGAAGAGGTGGGGAGGAAGAACTAAGTGCAGAGAGGCAGAGGGAAGAGGGGAACAGACCAAGGGGAAACAAAGGTGGAGGTCGGGGAATCCTGAGGGTTTCTCTAGAAAAACAGTCGGGCACCGCGTCACATAGTGGAGTGTCACAACATCGCAAGCCAGGCTTGGTTCCTCGTGGCAGAGGTGGGGGTATCCTGGTGCTTCCAGCCCGCACAGACATCTCTAATTCACCTGAGGTTGGGCAAAGGCTTCTCTTTGGTGGAATTAGGGGAGGAGGAGCTGGCAGAAGCAGAGGAGGCAGAGGAGGAGGAGTGAGACGACTCTGGGATCCAAATAACCCTGACCAGAAACCTGCTCTTACCGGCACCCAATCCTCACAGCATTTATCTCTCCAACAGCCTGTATATCTTCAGACAGGTACCGGATATGGACAACTTCACTTCCTGGACACAGACGACGAGGTAGCAGGCAGCCCTCCGCTACCGCACGGTGAGCACTTGCGATCCCAGCAGGCTGCTGCCATTGCCTACTACAAATTCCAAAACTCTGACAACCCCTACTGCTACCCCATGCCCACCAGCAACCCACATAGTCCCGGCACCACCACCGGCCAGCGCTATCCATATCCTTATCATATGGGGCCCTACCAAATGGCTCCCCCTAATGGTGTGTACCCGGGCCCTGGTGTGGGTCAGTTCTGCGGGAGTTACAGGGGAGCAGGTTATTCCCAGCCTGGTGCAGGAGGTAGTTTGACATGTGAAGAGGCGGAGCAACAAGCCAGAGGGGAGCTGGGGAGGCGGCTGAGGGCTGCGGACACACAGGAGCTGCAGCTCAGTAACCTGCTGTCCCGGGAAAGAGTGAGTGCTGATGGACTGGATCGCATGGCCCAGCTCAGGTGAGGATTTGGGGGGAAAAGATGTGTGTTAGTGGCATTTTTCTGTGTGTGTTGTTTACTCTTTTGTCTTACACTACTTGTTTGACAGTTACCCCAAATTAATAATATACTCAACAGAACTGAGACAGTAGACATATTGAAAAAGCACCGTCCTGTTATGTCCTCCTGTTTTCTAGAGCTGACCTCTTGGGGCTATATGAGCAGGTCATCCTGACCGACATCGACTACTCAGACTCGCAGAACGTGGATCAGGCTTTGTGGAAGAATGTCTTTTACCAGGTCATAGAGCACTTCCGGCAGCTACTCAAAGACCCCACCTGTGACGACACCCCTCATATCAGAAACATGCTGCTCACGCTGCTTGATGAGGTAAGGCATGTGTGGGAAATCCAGACAGGGCAGGGTTTCACAAAATACGAAGGTTATCGCCACTAGCATTGAACCTCTGTGTGCAGGATTCATAATCTTGCTTGAGGATACGTCAAGACAGACGCTTACTAACTATTATCTTTGGGTACTTTATGGATACACAGTCGTGACCTTGCTTAGTATTTAGGTAAGGACTGGATCAGTAAACCCAAAGTTAGTACGATTGTATAATATTAGATGATATACACAGTGTATGTTGCCCAAGAATCTTGGAAATATAACATTTTACAACTTTTAATTTCTTGTAGGGGGAACAGGCCACAATAAATTAATTTTGAATGTGAGGACAGGCTATAAAGTTTGTATGTGTACATGCATTAACAATGACTAATTATGGAAAAAAAAACGATATATTTTTTTCTTCACTCTACCTTTATTGTCCGTGATCATTGTCTGTGTTTTACAGGGGGCGCTATTCTTTGATGCGCTGCTTCAGAAGCTGCAGACAGTGTACCAGTTTAAGTTAGAGGACTACATGGACGGCATCGCTATCAGGGCTCGGCCATTACGCAAAACGGTACAGCAATACTCTGTGTGTTTGTGTGTGCAATTAACATGTGTTCAAAGATAGATCAAATATTGCATCTTAAAATTGAATGGATATATACTGTATAGTATTTGCCTGACTTAGGCAATAAAAATGCAACTTGAAGCTTTGAAAATGTTTTTTCAAAGTAATATAGTGGCAGTCACACAATGATCAGATTGCCCATGTTACTAGCAATTAGCTGGCTTACTAGTTGTTAATTGTGTCTACAATTAAGCCTCAACTGAACATTGTATGTTGTGAATTGTTAAAAGTTTCTGTTGTGTTTCTGTCTTTTTCAGGTGAAGTATGCACTCATCAGTGCTCAGCGCTGCATGATTTGTCAGGGAGATATAGCACGTTACCGGGAACAAGCCAGTGAATCGGCCAACTACGGCAAGGCTCGCAGGTAGGCTGTAATTCAAGCATTCTCTCCACGTGTTGTGAAATTTCTTACACACATTCAAGAGCACAGGATGTATATTAGCTAGAGCTGCCCCCTCTTAGTTGATTGGTCGATTAATCGGTCGTTTTGGTCTTAGTCCAATAAAATTTCATTTAATCGATCATTTTTTATGCTGTTTTTTTATGCTGAATAAATTATTTCCGAGAAACTTATGAGCACATCTCTGGTAAACACGAGATTTAAAGTGGTGCTTTTGTGTGATTCTTTGTGGAGAAAGATCTGTCGACTAAATCAACTAATAGATTAGTCGACAAAATCATGAGTGTTCGTCGACTAAGAATTTCTTTGGTCGAGGACAGCCCTAGTTTTGGCATTAAACATTTGATTTTGACTGAGTCAGGAGGCTACAATGCAAACTCTTGAGTCCTAGACCGAGCGGTCAGGACTAGCCTTTTCACCGTGGGGCAGTTTTTACAACTGTTTAATCACTCCCAGATAACCAGTTTGCATTTAGTCCTGATTATTTTTGAAAATTCCTGTATAAGTCTCTGAACTCTGACAGCTTTTATAACTTTCTTTCTCAGTCTTGGACTTGTTTTTCCTGAGTCGCAACCTTCTATAGACAAGAAACTTTGTACCATTAGAGAAAGTTCCTTCCTGGCTGTAGATGACCGATTAGATAAGAACCTTAAAGCCAAATCTTCCGCAATGTTTCTCTGATGGTATCTCATGACTACACATTTCCTTTTTTTTGTAGCTGGTACCTGAAAGCCCAGCAGATTGCCCCCAAAAATGGACGCCCATACAACCAGCTGGCCCTGCTGGCAGTGTATACAGTAAGTGATATGTAGATTAAGTAGATATGGAAAGTTGAGAGTTGGATATTGAGCTGAAAAAGGTCTTTGCAGGCATATTAGATAACTGGAATTAAGTAACTTTTGTGACTGACTGTATTTCTCCTAGCATGTCCCTGGGATAATTGAAAAATCCAACTATATTTTGAGTAATGGTCTGTTCGCACCCACCCAGTGTGCATCCTTTTGTAGGATACCTCCCTCCTCTTACTCTCTTTCCACCTCTCTCGCTTACAGAAGCGGAAGTTGGATGCTGTGTATTATTACATGCGCAGCTTGGCAGCTTCCAACCCCATCCTGACTGCAAAGGAAAGCCTGATGAGTCTGTTTGAGGAAGCCAAGCGCAAGGTCAGACACAAACTTCAGTCATTAACTTGTGCTAAATAATTTACCTTTTATTCTTGGACCAAAAACTTTAGGCAGACTTTGTTCTTGTAGACAGAACAGCTCGAGCGAAGGAGGAGGCAGGAGCATGAAGGAGGCTCCAGAGGCCCAGCAGTAAGAGGAAGGGGAAGAGGGGAAGATGGAGCACGTGTGGAGATTTGGATTCGTCCCAGCGGACAAGCGGCGACCCCGTCCTCTCAGAGAGGAGGTAGTGAGTCCAGCAGAGACTCTGAACAGGATGGAGAGCTGGGCAGTCTCAGCGCCAGTGATGTAAGATCCCTTACTTTCTTTCGTTCTCTCTCATACTCACATGCACATCAAGTCTCATACGCCTTTACATTCATGCACTCAAAGCCATATTTTGTCTCTCTCCATTGTACTCTGCTTCTGTTCACTATTTTGTCGGTGTATCCTGTTGGAAGAGGAAGATCTTTGTGTGTATCCTCTTTCGAGCTTCAGTAGCCTTTCTGTCCATTTCCTCCCACTCCTGTTCAGAGTCTTGGGTGCATTTGAATGGTGAAATCAGCTTTAAACCTCTCCTTGTGCTTCGTCGCAGTCACTGGATGAAGACGTGTGTTTTCTTGTCATGTGCTGTGCTGTAGGGCCTGTAGCTAAATAAAACTGTTGGCCAAAGATTAGTAATACTTTTTTTTTCTTTTTCGGCCTTCTCTTTTTTTTCTGCAGCTAAATAAGAGATTCATTCTGAGTTTCCTGCATGCACATGGAAAGCTCTTCACTAAAGTGGGGTGAGTGAGGTCTCATGTATTCCAGCTCTTAATTTCATGGACTGAATGAGTTTGAAGAGATGATTTATTTAGTGTGTTCTGTATTTTTCATGAATGTGTGTGTCTTGTGTCTATACAGCATGGAATCCTTCCCTGGAGTGGCGAACCGCGTTCTGCAGGAGTTCAAGACGCTGCTCCAGCATGGCCCTTCCTTACTGGGCAGCACGCACATGCTGCAGATCATCAGCATCAACATGTTCACCATACATAATGCCCACAGCAGAGGTGATGCAGCACACACATACACAGAATTATTGTCATCAAACAAGTACGGGATAATGTACAGCGAGCCAGTCATTGTTGTGAAAGAATCCCCGACAGGGCGATGCTGCACCCCGACGCGCAGGTCTCTCATCGCCCTGAAGGGGATTCTTTCACAACAATGACCGGCTCGCTGTACATTATCCCGCTTATTACACGGCTACTTACTGAAGAAATCAATATTTTGACACAAAAACGGTCCGCCAGAGTCCGACATCAGAACTGCGCCCATAGCAACGGTCTGTTATACAGAGATTACAGACCGCAGAACGCCGTGTTTGACCAATCAGAATCGAGTATTCAACACAGCCGTGTAATAACAAGCTTTAACGCATTGTTTATCTGCAAAATTAATACAAATGCGTGGCTGGTGAACAACTTGTTCTGTTTTTATGCAAAATGGGACTCCATTTAAGAAAACCACGTTAACTTGTTGGCATGTTTGAACTTGAAGAGCGTCAGTGGCCATTGCAGAGTTGATAATGGCTCTTTGACGCACTTGCAGCAGTTCTTTTTCCAACTTAAATACAATTAGAAAATGAACACACATGCTGGGGCTGCACACAAGTCATTGTGTCATACAAAGAGTGTTTAGGTAGTACTGAAGGAAGTACTGTTTCAAATTCTTGTCTCTGTTTGTCAGGTGAAGAAGGAGAAGTGCGGTCCGTTTTACAAGACCAAAGCACTGCCCTGGGTCTGGGAATGTTCGCACTGCTGGTGCAGCGCTGCACAGAGCTGCTCAGGGACACTCCTGCAGGTACGCACACAACAAGCTCCACATGTTTGATCAGCCGTGTTTATTAAAGTTGTGGCTCTGCACTCAGATCTAGTTCAGGTACTTTGAAATTAAGGTCAACGTTAGTATTAGGGTGTTTTCATGACGGAGTTTCAGTTATTTAGTTTTTTTTTTAATTGTTTTACTATTAAGTGTTGCATTATCAAAACTTCTCTTTGTCTCTTTTAGAACCAGTCCCCATAGCAGACGGAGAGGAGGAGGGTAAAGGGGAGGCGTTGGAGGGTATGGTGAGGGTCTCTGCCTTCCCATTGGACCTCAGAGAACTACTGCCAACTATCAAGGTCTGGTCTGACTGGATGTTGGGACAACCAGACCAGTGGAACCCACCACCGTGCATTATAGAGTGAGTACTTTAAAACTACAGTAACTGATTTTTTTGGTCACTTGGGGGAAGTGGAAACAAGTTGTGAACATTGACATATCGTCATGTTTTAAATACAATATAAAAAAGATAAATTAAATATATTGATTATAGTCTTTTTTTAATTACTATTTTCTAAAGGTACTGTACACAAGCCACACCCACCAACTCTCTCCAGACAGTAGTTCTTTAAAATACTCATTCCTCACCATCAGTCGTGGCTTTTCCTCTCTATGAAGGTGCAGCCCTGATGTTTGGCAGTGCCTGGCTGACCTGTGTAACGTGCTGGCGCGCGTGGACCACGAGGAAGTGCCGCTGTACAAAGCCGACACCGAAGAAGTCGAGGGAGATGAGGAGTTGACTGTGCTGCAACTGAAGGAGGACCGGCTGCTTGCTGGCTTTGTACCACTGCTTGCTGCACCACAGGAGCCGTGTTACACAGACGGACACACTGACATGGTGAGTGGAGAGTAAAGGTGTATTTCATTGTAATGCAACAGTGCAGCCCTGGTACATGATTCTACTCCTGTTGAACTACTGAATATTTTACTGATTAGTCTTCTGTCACCTTCAACGTGCCAGCTTTTACACGTACTAATACCTCCCTCCTGTTTTTTAGGCAATAGCAGCTGATTGTAAGAGAGTGACGGTGCTGAAGTACTTTCTGGAGGCTTTGTGTGGACAGGAAGAGCCTCTGTTGGCCTTCAAGGGAGGCAAATACATCTCTGTGGCAACTTCTCCACCTAACCAATCAATAGATACTAGGAGCAGGCAGGATTCTCTAACAGAGAAAGAGGTGACTGCCTTTCTCCTACTTTCTCTCTCGCCTCTTCACAGTGGTTTTTTTTCCATCTCTGATTGCACTCCTTTCTTCCAAAATTTGACCTACAAAACATTATGTAAATTCAATCTGCATTGCAGTTCAGCAGAGGTTGTTGAAAGCCAAATTACTGAACATGTGTCTTATTCGTGTCCGTTTGGCAGGCCGATGATGTCATAGTCGAGGCAGAGTCGTCGCTCTCCGCATCAGAAGGAGATGAGGAGGCGGGAGACAGTGAGAATGACATCAGAGAGCTGAAGGCGCGACGCCACGTCCTCACCAACAAACTGGCACAGCAACAGAAGCGCAGGGATAAAATACAGGTAAAACAGACGTATACGCTCGTTAGAGGTGTGAATCTTCGGTTCTCGATGCATCTCGGTGTTTCTCATACTCAATTTTCTATATTACTGTACATGCCTACTAGTTACTACTACTACTACTTCTTTGTACTGTAATCTACAAGAATACATTTTTCACATATCAGCTCTAAAAAGGCCTTTACACAAAAGGCCTTTTGCGTTAACAACACGGAGGATCCGTAGTCCGAACCAAGACAGCAAACTTTATTACTGCTTTCAACCTTGACAAAGGCAGCTCAGACCAGATTCACTCCTTCCATTCTTCCGAGCATTTTGCTAAAAGGAAACTAAAATAGCTTATAGTAGTTTAGGCTATACAACAGTTTACCTCAGACAGACTGCCAGACGCTGCTCTGGGTCAAAAGGATCCCGGTAGTTGGTCCTCTGCCAGCGCAAATCTATTCAAACCTTTTACTGAAAAAGTTTTGCAACTGTCTCAAATTTGCATCGCTGCTGGTATGAATAGTTTTGATGCAAATATAGTATATAGTATTTTGCATTTTCGTGTTGTTTATTTGTCACGGCACTTCCTGAATGCCAATGCAACATTGTTGAAAAAGAGCAGCTAATATTGGTAGCGAGAGCAACGAGTTAGCGGACTGCCAAGTGTTTCGATGTAGAATCGTCAACGTCCGCACCGCGATGCACCTTAGAATCGAGAATTCATCTGTATGTCTGACATTTCATAGGTTAAGTGAATAATCTCAAATCAGTGAGAGTTCAATGTGACATCATATTTAACGTGTGTGTTCCAGGCGGTGCTGCAGACAGGCGGGCAGTTGGAGCTGGAAGTGAGGCCTCTCTTTCTGGTTCCAGATACCAATGGATTCATTGATCACCTGGCAGGGTTGAAGAGACTCCTTCAGTGTGGAACGTACATAATAGTTGTGCCACTCATCGGTAAGACTGAAAGAAAAGAGGGAATAAATGAATGGATGATTACGCTCGCTAGTAAGAGGGATGAAGAAGGATTAAATTGGGTTGTTGTGACAAAATGATCAGAGTGACCCATGCGTCTGGTGTTCAGTGTAGAAACAGGACATCTCAGTTCATGTATACTCATGGTGTGATGTGTGCTCTCTCTCTCAGTGATTACAGAGTTAGACGGCTTGGCTAAAGGCCAGGACAACTTCGGTGGAGGAATGGGGTCAGGAGGACGCAGCACTGGCGGTCGTGGCAACTATAACGTTAGTGCGGCCCATGTGCGGGCCGTGCAGGAGAAGGCCCGGTTGGCAGTGGCGTTCCTAGAGAAAGGATTCGAAGCCAGGGAGCCGTACCTCAGAGCCCTGACGAGCAGAGGAAATCAGCTCGATTCTATCGCCTTCCGCAGTGAAGACACCTCTGGACAGCAGGTGAGAGCCCAAATACATGTAGCTCAAAATATTTGTTTCATTTCAGATGTGCAATGAATTAAGGCTGTTTATTTTGCTTGGAAGCAGTGGTTGACTGCTGATGGAACATTACTGCTTATATCAAATGTTTGTACTGTTTTTCAGTGACTTAGTTTTCTATTTTTCCTCAGGGTACCAACGATGATGTGATTCTGTCCTGCTGCCTCCACTACTGCAAAGACAAGGCGAAAGATTTCATGCCTGACCAGAGAAGTATGTAACATTGCCTGTCAGTGTTCAGATTTCCAAACACACATGCAAACGTGTAATTTGATGTGAATGAAGTAGGGCTGTCGATCAATTAAAATATTTAATCGCGATTAATCGCAAATTAATCACACATTTTTATCTGTTCAAAATGAATCTTAAAGGGAGATTTGTCAAGTATTTAATACTCTTATCAACATGGGAGTGGGTAAATATGCTGCTTTATGCAAATGTATGTACATATTTATTACTGGAAATCAATTAACAATGACAGATATTGTCCAGAAACCCTCACAGGTACTGTATTTAGCATAAAAAAATATGCTCAAATCATAACATGGCAAACTCAAGCCCAACAGGCAACAACAGCTGTCAGTGTGTCAGTGTGCTGACTTGACTATGACTTGCCCCAAACATGACATGGTTGGTACCAATGGATTCCTTAGGTTTTCTAGTTTTATATGATGCCAGTATCTTCACTCTAGCTTTAAAGCTGAGCCTGTTAGAACCTAAAAATCGCAAATTGTGTTAATGTGTTAAAGAAATTAGTGGCGTTAAAACAAATTTGCGTTAACGCGTTATTATCATGTTAACTTTGACAGCCCTAGAATAAAGTCCTCTGACTTAATCTCTTACTACTCTTTGGCTTGCCCTCTCCACACACACACACAGATGGGACAGTGAGGCTCCAAAGGGAGGTGGTACTCCTTACCGACGACCGTAACCTGCGCGTCAAAGCTTTGACCCGCAACGTCCCGGTACGAGACATCCCCGCTTTCCTCAGCTGGGCCAAAGTGGGCTGAACCAGGCGAAGCTGGAATCAAAGGAACCCAACTGCTGAAGCCTGCTTGCCACTCAGCCACGAGAGAAGACACACTTGAGCAGAGAAAGAAGAGGAGGAGGAGGAGGAGGAGGTAACAGGGGAGAGGAAATGACTAAGAAAGCGTAGAACCACTTCTTAAGAAATACAAGCAAATGTAGTGAAAGCAGGGTGGTTTCAATGAGCTTTTTTCCCCCCTTGTGATGAAGTGTGTGTGTGTATGTATGTGTTAAGATCAGAGAGCTTCCCCGGAAAGAGACAGGGACGCTTGACGTAGTTTCAGGAAGGCTGGACTGGAAGGGAGGAAGGAGGTAAGAATGGAGTGATTGTAAGTTGGCTGGTCCAGCCTTGAGCCTCTGCGCCTAGTTGGTGAGTGTGTACTCTACAAGCAGTGTTAAAATTTGAGGCGGCTGATAAAAGAGACAGAGAGGGAGAGTGTTTATGATCATTTAATTGATTAAAGACACCAGTAATGAAAACCATAACTGGCCCCTCCACACTTCTCTTAGGGCCCAGTCGCATAGACTGCTTTGGCCTCTACAGCAGAGCTGAGATAAAGGTAGACGGAGAGAAGCACAGCTGGAGGGTCTCTGTCAGTCCAGTAAAAAGTGTCTGATTGTAGTGAGGGTTAATCGAGCCCTCATGCACCCTCAGCACCTCCAAGGAATCACATGCAGGTGTGGTGTTTCCTGCTAACCCAGGAAGTGCTTGATGCCTGTTTGGTAACTTGGGTGGTTCCTCCAGCTTGATGCTAATATTAAGTTTGCAAGGAAATGTTTTGAAAAAGTGAACAAAAACATTTCGTATTTATTTTCTGTTTTTTCCTTGTTTTGAGCTCATGTGTGTAAAAAGTTTTGCTTCCTTCTCCGAGACCATTTCTCTATTGATAATAAGCATCTGCAAAGTTTTTTCCAAGAACAGAACCATCATTTTATGAATACAGTTGTTTGTTTTTAAGAGATCTGGGTGCAAAATGTATTTGAAAATAGTTATTTGTTTCTGTTTTTGAGCAGTGTAACAAATGCATGAGATTTGATATATCAAGAGTTGGTTTGTAGTGAGTTTTCAGTTCCAGAAAATGATGAGACATTTGGTGCCTTCAAATGAAACTCGTGAGCTTGTGTACACGATATGCTTGGCGTTCAAGTGGTTAAGTCGTGAGAGCACCGCTGCTAAGCAACGGCAATATTAACGTTACTGTCGGCGTCTAGAAGCCACAGAGGCTAACAATTTAGCAAGCTAGCAAGCGGGTAACATAATGCAGGAAATGCAAAAGCATAATGACAGAGGAGAAAGATGAGACTGTTGGGAATATCAACATTTTCCTCAGACATATTATAAAATGCGAAGAATTAAAATATACGACTGAAATTACAATATATTCACTTATTATGTTCTGAAAAATGAACTTCCATGGCCTCCGCCATTTCTGACAACGTCAACAAACACGTCACAACTGGTGAACTCTGAGCTTTCAGAAACTTTCCACTTACGAGGTCGTAAATGCGACATGAGTGGGGCGTTCATATGGACTCTTCTCGGGAGCACGGTGAACACGACCCCATTTGAAGGCACCAATAGACTCTATCTTTATGGGATTTAGCCCTTTGAAATTCCACACATTTAAAACAAAACAACATGAAACAAAAATTTGCGAATACTGTTTGACCCAGGTTTGCTTTAGACAGCCACGATGTTCGGAGAAGGTTTGGTCCTTGACGTTGACTTGCAGATGTTTATTATCGAGTACCATTGGTGACTATTTCACTTTATTTTCTATTCATCTTTACACTCAGTCTTTTTGTCCTCTTCGGTTCATACCACCACAGCAGTTTTCCTTTTCATGAAATATTTTTAAACCTGTTTTCCTCTTCGGAGTGTGATTGTTCCTTCACTCTTTTTCAAGGTCACTTTTCTTTAGTTGAAATAAGATACATGAGGTATGCCACCACAGATTACAGCCTGTACAATTTCCATCACGTTCAAGCAACACCTCACTGATGCATTGTCAACGAACCTTTAACACAAAGGTAGTATTTGTGTTTTTGCTCGCTCTGTATTGCTTTAGGAGACACTCTCGGGAGATTCTGAGTTGTGTATGTTTCTGTGTGCATTTGAGACGCTGTCTGGACGCTCAAAATAGATGCACCTGTGTTCTCTTGTTGTGTTGCATCATCATACACAATTCATCATTCACTCGTCACAGTTTGATGATATGGATTTAGAATATGTAGATGTGGCTAACGTGCTTTGTATTTGTCCTGTACCTTTTTTCAGCTAGACTCGTACAACTTCCGTCAGCAGTTGATGTTCTGGTGCTACTGTGGTGTTCAGTGCAATGTACTGTGTTAAATGGCTCTGCTGCAGTGTTTTAGTGTTCGAGCAAATGTAGTAAATACATAGTCAATTTAACACACATTACGTTGTCATCGTCCATCATTAAAAATATTTGAAGGCATATTTTGTTTGTTTTTTACCTCATTAATGTGCAAATGAAGAATGTGATATTATTGTGAAAACAGTAGGGCTGTCAATCGATTAAAATATTTAATCGCATGGCTGTCCATGATTAATCGCACATTTTTTATCTGTTCAGAATGTAGCTTAAAGGGAGATTTGTCAAGTATTTAACTCTCTTAATAACATGGGAGTGGACAAATATGCTTGCTCTATGCAAATATATGTATTACTGGGAATCAATTAACAATGTAAAACAATGACAAATATTGTCCAAAAACCCTCACAGTTCAGGACTTTTACTTTTTAATAGACTATCTGAGTACTTCTTCCACCACTGATATTTATTGATCCCAAATTGGGAAATTCTTGTGTTACAGCAGCATATATAAAAATATACTGTATGTATATATATGTATATATATATATATATATATATATATATATAAAAAATATGAACATAGAATAACAATAACATACTATATACAATAGCAAGCGTGAAGGTCTTATACCTGCAAATGTTGACGCCACAAAATGTTTAATAAACCCAGATAAATTTATTACAAGAAACAACAAAATGCATACTACACATAACCAAGTTCTCTGCAGAAAGTCACATCTAAATCACTGACATACTAAAACCTTTACACGTGTGCCCTCATGTGGTAGCTGAAGAGGATGACACGGGCGGGAGGGAAGGAACCAAGGAGCCAGCATTGAGTCTTTATAAACGGATAACACAGGGACATCTGTGAAAAAAACAAAATCAATCAAACTTTATTTATATAGTACCTTTCGAACAAATCAAATGCACTTCATAATAATCAACAGTTGCTCAAAGTAGTCCAACTAAAAACTAAAAGAGAGGAACCTTACTGGTTCATAAACCGAAAGCATTTCTGAGAGGTAGTCTGGTGCACATCTGGGCCATGCAATGCCTTATAAAACTAATAAAATAATTTTAAAATCAATACGAAAACTAACAAGTAACCAGTGTAAAGACTTTAAAATAAAAATGTGTGCTCTCCTTTTGTTCTCCGTCAGCACTGGAGCAGCAAAATCTTGAATTAGTTGAGTTATTGTATTCCTCGGTAGGCCAGAAAGGAGAGCTTTACAATAGTGTAGCTTAGTAGTTATTAAAAGATTAATGACCATGCTCATTATCTAGACATGCCTCAGAGGACTGATCTGCTCTGAAGATTTTTTTTTTAGGGCTGATAAATGGTAAAATTTCCCAATGAAGGCCCTCGATGCACTCTGAGTACCAACTACATAAGATCAGTGCTTGAGGGCTTCCAACTATCCACTGTAGGGTGACCAGGTGTCCCACTTTACGAGGAATGCACAGCATTTTTATCCCTTGTCCCACATCCCACATATTGAGACAATGTCCCACATTGGCATTGGCTCTAGTTTTAAAAAATCAAAAAGTATTTTTTCTTAAATCAGGCTTTTATCCAATGGCTGTGAAGAAAGCAGGGAAGGCTGTCATCACGGGGCTGTGTTTGCTGTCAAACTGCGCACACGTGGGTCAAGTGCAGGTTAACATTTCACCATCTTTGCTACGCTATGCCCAATGGAGAAAATTGTGAGTCACCGCAAAGTCACAAACTATGCAGATTTAGGCGGAATATGATGGAAACTACCACAAACAAAAGGAAGAGCAGCTACAACAAAGACTGTAAAACTACTTATAAGTATTTATAAACCGGTGGAAGGCGATTCCCTGAGTTTTTTGTAAAATTTGCCAGTTATTATTCAATTTCATACGTGGGGGAATACGACATGAAGCGACACAGTTCTTGTGAGTCTCATAAGAAAAGAGATGTGCCGATCTATGGATGCATTCAGGCAAAGCATAGAGATGTTACAAGATAAGGGGCAGAATAGAAATGTTTATTATTTAAGTTAGATAGACATATCAAAATTGTAGACTACCTCTCAGCCTTGGTAACGTGTCCCACATTGTCCCACACAAACATACTCTTTGTCCCACATTTGGCTTGTTGGGATCTGGTCACCCTAATCCAGTGTTACATGAACTCCTCTATAAGCAGCTATATGTGAATGTGCATCTTCAGAGTGCAAAAGTGGGACAGATGCTTCTGCAGTGTGTAACATCTGTAAACAAGGACAATCATCACAAATATGTCCTTTTTGAATAAACATCTATAGCTATACTCGGGGATCTATGTATTTACACTATATATACACACACGTATATGTGTGTGTGTGTGAGGGACAGAAAGTTCTGCAGCCTATCCATCCATATCATTTGCTTCAGTGTACTTCTGTGCCTGGATACAGACCACACAGGCAGGACCGATTCCCATCATCATGACAACAGGGCTACCGAGCAACCAATCAAAGCCCTCCGAGCCCTGTTCTGCGAGCTGATTGGTTCCTCTGCCTGCAGCCTGTTGTGGAATGCCCATCTTTAACCTCTCTGCTGCCATGCACAGTTGCATATATCCTATATTTTCTCCATGCAGATTATAGCTACATGTGTAATCCTCTGAGATGTGGTGTCACGTCCGTGCTGACATGAGAGGTTGTTTTTCATGCTAGAACTAGAACTGAAATGTATTTCTGTGAATTAACAGAGGCTTCAGCTACACACATGGAAGCTTCCCTGATGTAAACATAACATGATGAAAAAGTGACAGAAATGGAAACATCTGTAGCACACTCAGTTGTCAAACTGTTTGGGGATTGAGGTGTTGAGCCCCCTGAATTATGTATGGCATAATCTGACATATGTCCACTTTATTGTTAAATCATACTTATATAACCATGTAATACCAAGTCATATCATGTACTATAAGGTATTGTACACACCACACACTTTCATAGGTTTCAAAGCAAACTGACAGGTCCATCAGAGGATTTAATCATAGTATTGTAATATATTTCAGTACACAACTAGACTGTATTGTTTACTTACTGTTTACAAGGGCTGTGTATTTGCAAGAATCTGGCGATAAGATATGTATCATGATACAGGGGCTACGATTCAATATATTGCGATATATCGCAATACTGTATGCAAGGCGATATATTGTGATTTTTTTTAATCGAATTTTAGGAAAACTGTTACAGTATAAAGAACACACCACCATATAAATAAAATCTGAGTAAAAAAAGTTTACTTTTTTATGCAATCAGAACAGTGGGATCTGCATTTGCATTTATCACAGTCACTGAAACATCCAACATCATAGCATTACTTTGAGAGGGCACATACACTGAGAGGGCGCATATCTTTGCAAATGAAATAAAGTATTGACTGAGTTAATCTTTGTATGTAAACTATTAATTAACTAAGGGATAATGTACAGCGAGCCGGTCATTGTTGTGAAATAAAAAAACCCCCGACAGGGCAATACTGCGGACCCTGTCACAAAGGTGTTTATTTCACAACAATGACCCGCCAGCTATACATTATCCCGCTAATTACACGGCTACTTACTTAAGAATTCAATAATTTGACACAAAAACGGTCTGCCAGAGTCCGACATCAGATCTGCGCCCATAGCAACGGTCTGTTACAAAGAAATAACAGACCGTAGAACACCGTGACTGACCCATCAGAATCGAGTATTCAACAAAGCCGTGTAATAAATATCGATAAAGGGTTTTTGAGAATCGATACAGTATCATAAAACATAATATCGCAATATTCGATTTTTCGATATTTTCTTACACCCCTACTGTTTACTAGATGAAATGATGGTGTACTGATGCAAAACCCACTCTTCTCATCACACTAGGGTCAAGGACTGATGAATAGCCATTCCTGACATCTTGAAAGGATCTGTTATTGTTCAAGGATACATAAAACAGGTTTTTTTTTTTTTTAACATTAGTTAGGCTTATTTATTGAAGACACCAGTTTAAGACTGAAACTGTTAATCACGTTAGGAGCTCACTGACTGAACCTGCATAAAGCCAAACACACAGAGAGAGTCATGTCCAATACTTTGTCATCCCCTGCTAAAAAATGCATGTTGTGGAAATATTGTGTTAAGAGAAGACAGATACCTGCTGAAAGTGTTGTTGGTGGCCTGTAAGAAGGCCATTACGAAGAGATGGCATAAGACGGAACCACCTACACAAGAGGGGTGGCTGAAAATTGTCAATGAAATATATGATATGGAACTGTTAACCCATAGGTTAAGAACACAAGAGGGAGCAATGTCGAGAGAAGTTTTGTTTTATTGTTCTATGTGTATGTTGTCTTTCTGTGGTGGAAAAACAATAAAAAATAAAGTATCAAAAAAAAAAATGCATGTTGTGTTGACAGTCAGTAATGTGTATCTCCATCCAGACCACACATGCTTGCAGTTGTTGGGTGGCTCAGCAGCAGCAGCAGCACCAAACTGAGATCAGGGAGGAGGGCAACATTTACCCTGTACGGTGAAGCTGAAGCTGGACAGCATCTCCAAGAAAACTGTCACACGTGTAACCCTCTCGCCTAAATTAAAGCTGACTGCACCGCGTGCTTTTCCCCGATTCATTTGCTTCTTCATGATGGAAGGGAGGTGATTCTCGTCGCCGCCATTTTTAGGGGGAAACAGCCTATTGAAGAGAGAGAAACTTTGCCAGCTACTGCCCTAACGCTAGCAGCTAAGCTACCTAGCTCGTTGTGACAGGTAACCCTTGACAGTCGTTACCAACGTTACCAGCTCGCTTCACGCTGGTGTAAATTATCCCCGCGGCCGAGCAGCACACACGACAAAGACAGCAGCTCTTGCTAAAGTGAACAATTTGACTTGAAGTCAGAGTGACCGTCTCTATATCGGGGCAGGGCAAATTGTGCGGTTAGCGAGTTAGCATTGCTAACTTATTAGCTTCACACTTTGATTTCTCTGCGTCGGCTCGTCTGTGATTTAAGCGTCTCTCCGCCGTGTTCAGGCTGACTGGATTAAACAGCCCTCTACACCCAGCTTCTCAACCTGTGTGGCTTCATTTTAACCAGGTGAGTTGGACGCTAAGTTTCTGCTAATTGTTAGGTCTGTTCTCCCAAACATGCTGCAGTGGTTAGCTCTCGAGTTAGCCAGCTAACTAGATTGGGTTGCTATTCGACAGCTAACCAAAAGTTGCTGTCACAACTCGTCTGGTCTGTCGCATCGCTAGATTTAAGTCTTCCTGAGTAACTTCACTCATCAATTGTTAGCATAAGGGTTGTTTGTTTTGAATGCCAGTGTAACACAGATGATATATTTGTACGTGGAGCAGAGCTAGCTGAAGCTAAAGTGTGAGTGCTGTGTTGTAAATACTGGCTACGTTAGCTTGCTAATCCGCTTTATGCAACTATCGTTGCAAGCAGTGCCACTCCCTCCTGTTTGTTTCTGTCCACTGTGGTTGCACGTTAAGTGGAGGTGTCTGTTTTTGGAAGTTTTGCTCCTCTGTAAGGGGACATTGTGAGTCACATACTGTCTGAATAGCTGGCTGTGTGACAGGTAGGTGACTTTGGTCGAGACTCTTTCAGTGTCTGACATTGTGTTTACAAGCAGCATTAGCCAGGAAGAGTCTGACAAGTCATTGTGATTATCATTGTGTGAGCGACAAGGATGAGCATCCGTCTGCAGTTGATGGCTGTGTTTCTGTGCACCGACGTGAGTCGCATTCCTCAGTTTTCTGTGTTGATATTGCGTAACACTGGCTATCACTCAGCGAGCCACTCTTCTGCTTTGGTTTATCTGTGAATTAACTTATGCATGACACAGTGGATCAGCTACACAACGATTTAGCACAACACTTTGAATATGGCTTAATTATAATGTCAGTATTGTGGCACCAAGTTTACTATTCACCTAATCTGTTGAGAGTGATCTGTCAAATGTGATGTCCAAGATTCGATGGCTGATATACCCCAAACACCTACACATGCTTTATGTGCCATATCATGGCTGTTTTTTAAGCACTGCAGTATGAGCAGTCCACCTATCTTTGTTGGTGTCTTTACACCGCGATGAACAGACTGTCCATGTTATTAATGCAGTCTATGGCAGGTACGACTTGTCCTCTTACTCTGTTATCACTGCTAGGCTGCCTGTCTCTGTTTCCCCATGTTCTCTGTAATCTGTGCTGATCTGCACACCTCTCAATTGTTCATTTATGCCTCTTTGCATGCTTGTCAAAACAACAGTGCATTAGAAGGCTTTAACAGCTCCCCTTCTTTACTTCCAAGGACTTGCTGCTAGCTGATGATGAGAGGTACGCAGCTGTTATTGACTGTGTACATCTCGATGCATGAGAAGAAGCCTGTGCAAAGTTGTTTTCTTGTGTGTCAGTGGGGGGTGCTGAATATGGGCACACTGCATAATGGATTTAAGTGTCTCCCAGGAAAAATGGATTAGACACTGGAGCAAAGCCTGCCCTGCTTGCTAAAGTCTAGATCCAAGTCAGTCAGTGACAGTCAGCCACTGCAGAACAAGTGCTGTTTCCACAATATGATCCACTGCAGTGCTGCCACCATAACTTTATTTGGTATTGATTTGAAATATGTAATGCAGTTATGAATGACATAGTATGGACCTTATTTAGCTTAATGATTGTAATGCTACACTGCTTTTTATTGTATATAATCTAGGGCTGTCAATCGATCACATTATTTAATCACGATTAATCGCACATTTTTTATCTGTTCAAAATGTACCTCAAAGGGAGATTTGTCAAGTATTTAATACTCTTATCAACATGGGAGTGGGCAAATATGTTTGCTTTATGCACATGTATGTATATATTTATTATTGGAAATCAATTAACAACACAAAACAATGACAAATATTGTCCAGAAACCCTCACAGGTACTGCATTTAGCATAAAAAAAATATGCTCAAATCATAATATGGCAAACTGCAGCCCAACAGGCAACAACAGCTGTCAGTGTGTCAGTGTGCTGACTTGACTATGACTTGCCCCAAACTGTATGTGATTATCATAAAGTGGGCATGTCTGTAAAGAAGAGACTCGTTGGTACCCATAGAACCCATTTTCATTCACATATCTAGAGGTCAGAGGTCAAGGGACCCCTTTGAAAATGGCCATGTTGTTTTTCTTCGCCAAAATTTAGCGTAACTTAGGAGCTTTATTTATCCTCCTTTGCGAAAGCTAGTATGACATGGTTGGTACCAATGGATTCCTTAGGTTTTCTAGTTTCATATGATACCAATACCACTCTAGCTTTAAAACTGAGCCTGCTACAACCTAAAACTTGCATGTTGCGTTAATGTGTTGCAGAAATTAGTGGCGTTAAAACGAATTTGCGTTAACTTTGACAGCCCTACTCTGATCACATTATTTTTTTATCTGGCAAAGCTAATGGCTAATGAAATGACAGTGTTCCTTAGGTTTTAGTTGTGTTGACTAACCAAACTGACAGTGACATCTTCGGTGACATGGCAATTCAAAAAAGTGAGACAGTAAAGTTGTGGTCCTCTTCCTTGTTAAGCATCTGCTTAAGGTCTTTGATTGAGGCTGGCTGCTGAACAGTTGGAAACCAATCGCATATTTGATGAGTCAGACTGAGAGCAAGAAGAAAAAGGGGGAGGATAGGCACATCCCAAATAGTTTTCAGGTGATTTACAGAGGAGACATACTGCACAAACAACACAAAATATCAGCCCGTTCTCAATCACAGGACGTCAAATACCGACGCTTTGTCACGGCCGTCATATTGTCACGGCGGTATGCGTCGACGTGTCCTGTGTACACAACGTCAAGTCACATTTTCACTGTACAAACGTAGTAATTTTAAGCCCAACCATGTTGTTTTTTCCTAAACCTAACTAGGTGGTTTTGTTGCCTAAACCTAAGCAAGTGTTTTTGTTTAATTCGCAACATTAAGCATGTGTTTACTGTGACCGAAAAAGTGATGCTGAGCGGTCCGACTAAGCGTCAGTATGTGACGAGTTGGGATGAGAATGTGTTGAAAATATCCACCATAGTGAAGGTCTGCTGTTTTCTGAAATTATAGGATGCACACTTGTATGTGCAGTGTCGAATTTTACACATTTTTAGAGACATTTTCAGAGATGAATTTGAGCTTTAAACAGTCTAAATAATTCAGTCTGAAGTTATTCTTACATTCAGTAGTGCTTCAAAACACATCCACTGAACTTTGTAAAACTTGTATGATTGGATGCCTGCGTATGTGTTTTTGTTGAAGGAGCCACAGGGAGACTGTCTTCTTTTTACCCAAGTTGCCGGTTGTTAAGAGGAAACTCGGTATTCTGTTGATGTTCGGGACATTTATCCCAACAGGAAGAGTGTAAATGGAGCTCTGTGAGTGAAATGGGATGGGTCAAATCCTCTTGAGTGTTTGGTCACTCCGTTCCGCTCCCCTGTCGCCATCATCTTTATAGTACCACAAATCGAATGTGTTGTTGTTGACATTGGGTAGCGAGAGAGCTTTTCACTTCCTCCACTCAGTGAAATCTGTAATCAGTCTGGGGAGCAGGAGCATGGACACCCCACCCTCCATCTTGGGGGATAGAAATGTAATGTGTAAGCCATTTGAACAACAGCGCACATGTAGGTCATGAAATTAACATTGTCTCTGAACAAACAGCTGTGATGTCGCAGTGCTCTTTTTAATGGGCTGATGATCTTTATAGTAGGGATGCACCTAACCCATCTTTTCTACCCTGATGTGGATGCCCTAAACCTAACATATTGGCTAATTTTTAGGCTTGTGATCATCTTAATTATAGTGTTGATACAACATTGCGTCGTTACAATTTTACAACAAGAGACTAAGAAGTATTTCATGTGGACCAGCTACATCTAGCTGATCATTTAATAAGATGTATGCGCTCGCTGCATTCCTACTTTGAATTATTTAGTGTTATACAGCATTTAGCCTCTTGCTGAAGGACCTTTTGAAAGTATGTGTATGACCGTATATGTAGCATATTTTTTCTGTTGAGGTGTTTGTGTGAAATGAAGCAAATTGAAATGACTACCGAGGTTCCGCAGTTCTGTAAAAAGGGTTTCAAGGCCCTGCACACCCACACGGGTGATATCAGTTATTCTGGTTGATGAGATTTCCTCTCAGGTTGACATTTAAGGTTGAAGCTTTGCTGAGGTCAACTCCATGTACCTAAAAGACTCATAACGGTGCAAGTTGTCCCGCCTCAGCAGGTGCAGCAAAACCAGGAGAGTCAGGGAGATGTCAGTCAAGTACAGAATGCACATTGGAGTCTGATTAATGATGGTAACAGCTATTGTTTTATGTAGTTGTTACGGATGGATGAATTGATGTGTTAGGCTGGGTTTTAGTCAGCGTTTCCTTTGTGTTCTTCTTACAGTATATCTTTCCTATCTTGTACATCTTTTCTCTGCGTTTTGATAGATCAGCAGGCAGCAGGGTTGCTCCTCTGTAGCTGACCCTGTGCAGCTAAGAGAATTTCACTATGGAGATCAATAAAGTATTTGATTATTTATCATCCCTCTCCATTTCTCTCTCTCTCTTCCTGTCTGTGACACCCCCTCGCTACTCAGCTCGGTGTATTGGCTGCCCTCTTCATTAGGCTTCTTGGTGATTTTACAGTGCAGGGGAAATCAATTCACATAATACACAAAGAGAGAATCCATTTTCTCGAGCAGTAAAGCAAAACAACTTTCGGTGCATTTCTTGAACATACTGTTCTTTGTGCTAATATGTGAGTGTGTGTGCACGCACGGCTTGTAGTCCAGTCCACCTCTTGCAGATTCAGTCTTGTGACTCGTGTTCAGTGCTCTGTTTCATTGTGTGTATGAGAGAGAGAGAGATAAATACCTGATTATTATAGTTTTTCTTCCTACATACAATACTATCTAGTCTATTAGAAATATACACACAGTCCAACTTAAATCAAGTGTAGTCTAGTTTAATTATTCTTAGAGTAAAAGAATGACGCACTGGTAACCTTTCCCATACCTAATATAGTGGCCAGGGAGTGTATATACTGTATATCGTATATTTTTTAGGTTTTTGAAATTGATTTTTTTAATGCCAGAATTGATATATTGCTTCATTTGAGTCTATGCGGAGGTAGAAGGAAGTGACTGCTTTTATTGTTGTAGTATGAGTAACATGACGTCATATCCGTTTCATAAACCAAAACAAAACCACAACCGGCTGCAGCGAGCCGAAACGAATAAGCAGAAAACATCCCTAAAAGTGTAGGATTCCACTTTTCCCCATGGTCCAGTTTAAAAAAAGTTAACAAAAATTGCAATAAATCATAACATTGAATTGCAATACTTGTTTCTCGTGTAGTGTGTACCCGGCATTAGTAGCACAAACACAATGAACATTTAAGCTTCAGAAAAATATTACTTTTAGAACACACAACCATTAGAAAATAGTCTAGTAAAAATCTATATGAAATTGAGATAATTTCCATTCAGCAATTAGTATAATCCTTATGAGACAATAAAAGGAACGATTTGTTTTAGTGAATGCAGCATTAATTAAGAGATATTAATCATACCACTGTTATAAGGAGGTGCCTATTCATTGTAATTGTACTATGGTGTCTCATTTTATTCTGATTAAAGGATGATAAGTAATCAGTAAATACTAGTAAATCATAGTATGCTCTTTAGCAACCTAGCTTGTGATTTCACAGTCTCACGTTGTAGCCATGAGTGAAATCAGTGTGTGCTGAATCAGGCAAAGGGAGGGGCGACTCATGACAGTATTGTCTGTGCTAGGAAATTAATCATTTAGAGTACAGCAGTGATTTTCCTTTGTCAACACGACTTCTAAGCCTTTCTGCCTCTCATACAAAAATAACCAAAACCTCAACCTATTGTACATTTACAGACACAGAGAGGTCGGTCTGTTACTATACTGAATGTCAAATTTCTTTAGTATGTGCACTTTAACTGATAGCTTGAAACCATAATGTCATTTAAAAATAATGTCTCATTCTAATATCTCGTCTGCATGGTTTTGCACACAGTACATTTGCCTAGTTTCACTTCTTTCTTTTTCCAAATTTTCTCAAAGATGTTCAGTGTGTAGCCTGGTAACTGTAAGCCAGCCCTCCTTGCTTCTCCTTTGACTATCTATATATCTGACATACTCACAGGGCATATTTAAGACCATTGTCCCGCTAGAAAATGAATCATTTTCCAACATTAAGTCAGAATGGATGGGATGTCTTCACAGAATAAGGCAGTGCTTGAATAGCACCAACTCAAGGGAAACATCCCTAATGCACAGTTGCATTAATCTGTCCTGCTTCCTGAAAGCGACTGTAAGGTTTAAACAGTGATTTATAATGCTTCTTTCATCCTTTAACAGTCAAAGTTTGGTGTTATTGGGACACATTTAGCAGCCAAACAATATGTAATCGTATAATGCTGCAGGCATTGTGACAGAATTAGACAAAATGTGAATGACTCTCTGTTCACTAAAATTCAACACTAAAAGCTCTGCTTGTTTTACTAAAGTTTGCTCCGAGCAGCAGTTTTTAGCTTCTCTCCACTAAGATATTGGTTGTCCTTGAGGGCTGTGTCTTGGTATACAAGTTTCACTCTTGTTTTGTTTTTTTTACTCAGTCAGCTGGATAGCTTTTTCAGCAGGACAAACCTTGTGACATCAGCCAGCAGTGTGTGGTTTTGGTACAGCAGCAGGCTCCCAGGCTGCACTGATAACCATAGCAGGCTAGGTTAACGGTGCTGTAGACCCAAAGATAAACCGAAAGACGCAACTATCAGTTTTCCCACTGAGTGTTTCTGTAATGATATACGCGTGGTGTCTGCTGAAGACAAGAAAGGAGGTGAGGTTGAAAAAGGTGGAGAAATTCTTTGAGGCTGCATGTTGGTGGTTATCTGTTGATAGGAAAAGTACAAACTAGAGGAGAGTGCTTTGTACATTTGCTTTCCACTCTTTAGGTGGGTTTGACATCAAGTGTTAACGTCACATAAGACTAATTGGAGTTTTTACCTTGTCCTGTGCATGGTGTATCTCTGATGTAAAAGCGTATATTCAGCGAACAAAGGATCCTGTGGGTTTGCAAGCTCAGTTAAATAACTCGGCAATATCAGTCAAAATAATTGCAATTAGATATTTTCTTGTAGCCCTAATGTACTGTACATAAGAGCGGTGTCACTTTTACAATACAGCATACAGGGCATTGACTGCTAATATGTATGGAAACTAATATAATTCCCGTTAGTATAGTTGTCTTTGTCTTTAGTTTTTCTACGGTATATCCCAAGGAAGTTAGAAGTTTGCAGAATTTGCAATATATAGTGCACTATATACACATACACTCTGCATTATGAGTATGTGGTACAAAACGTTGCATGTGCGCACATACACAATAATAATCTTGCATGCATGTTACATGAATTAACTAGAGCAAAATTGATACATCCACTTTAGAGTAGACGGTAGAATTCGACCCCCGGTCGTCTAATTGATCATCGGATGCAGCTCAAAGCTCATTACTGTGGGCCATCTCATAGAAGTGGACATGAAATCGATCCTTGAGCTGGGATATTTGCATTGCCCAGTCATTCCAGTAGCTTACACATCTGCAATAATTGCTGAATCAATCTGAACCGATGCACTTGTGATGACTCATGCATTTAGTAGATTATATTAGGGTCAGCACTTGAAGGTGCGACTCTGACCTTTCTGAAGAAACTTTGTAGAGCTCTCTTTAGCCAGTGGGTTGTTGAATGCCACCCAGTGAGGCATCGGTTACAGGACTGGGGTCACCCTGAAGGTCACATTTATTGTTTTTTCCTCATTCCAAAGTAAAAACTCCTCTCAAACACAGTACAGAGGGGATTCAAGTGGTTTAATGAAAACTGAGAACATTATGTAGCCAAAGACCTTTTTTTTTAACATGTTTGTATGTGGCCACATTTTGTGCATGAACAAATTAAATCACTGAAGAAAAAAATACAGGTAGGCTCCAGTCCGGCCGATGTAAAGAGTTGTTCTGGAGTCCTGCAATGCATTTTTCCAGGCTATTTATCACAGCATTTTATTTTTGCATCCTTTGTTGTGTGATGTTGTTGGAGTGGATGAAAATCTGACTTTGATATAATGTGACTTTGAGTCCATCTTGCTTTAGATTTGGATTTGTGTTGCAAGATCAAAGTTGTGCTGAGATGTCCACCTCTCCTTTCAAAGTCTGGCCTATTGACTCTTCTCACTTGCATCACATCAGCTGAGTTTTTTTTCTTGTCTCTACCGCCCCTCACCCTTTCTGTCCATCTAGGTGCCCATGTGCTGGTTCCTTAGGCCCATCCATTACTGCAGATGAATCTTCGGCTGCTTCGGCGTAGCTCAGCACCCAGATAGTCCCATCCCCCTTTGCGTGGGTGATAAGGGACTACATTAACCAGGATGCCCTCCTCTGTAAGGGCAGGGAGCCTGAAGGATCCGGATGTGGCTGATCTTTTCTTCAAAGAAGACCCAGAGAAGCTTTTCTCTGACCTTCGAGAGATTGGCCATGGCAGCTTTGGCGCCGTCTACTTTGTACGGCAACTACATCTTCACACCGACTCCTACAAAAGAGAAATACACTTTATAGATTTATTATAGATGATATGATCAGTGAAATACAGGAAAAACTTATTCAGTAAATAGAGATTCTCAACAGTGGAGATTGAGTGATACATTTTATTATCCAAATTCGTCTCTATATTTGATTAGCTGCCGTATTAGTTTCTGTGAATAATACAGTAACTCAATGCAACTTAGCTTGCCAATTAAAGATAGCAACAGAGTCAAATGCAGCTTATATTTAGTTTCAGTACATCAGTGGGCTGACAATGTGCCAGAGTTTGTCTCATAATTATAAAAAGTAGGGGTGTAAGGAAATATCTATACACTTGAGTATCGTGATATTATGTTTTGTGATACCATATTGATTCTGAAAAAAGCTATCAATTTTTAATTAATAGTAGGGCTGTCAATCGATTAAAATACTTAATCGCATGATTGTCCATAGTTAATCGTGATTAATCGCAAATATTTTCAAATTTTTTATCTGTTAAAAATGTACCTTAAACGGAGATTTGTCAAGTATTTAATACTCTTATCGACACGGCAGTGGGCAAATATGCTTGCTTTATGCAAATGTATGTATATATTTATTGGTGTGTTCTTCTTTATACTCTGACAAGTATTATTCCAGTAGTAGTAGTAGTAGTATTAAAAAAAAAACAGGACAGAGGTACAGCAGAGTAATGTGAGTCACCCTAACTTTTGTTCTTGAACACTGCACACAGTGTGGTTAAAAAAGTACAAGAGGTCTTGAAAAACCACATCCTTGATGAGAGAAAATTTCCACAGGATTAGATGTAGTGTATGTTAATGGTTGAAATATGTACTGACAATGTACTTTTTGTTTCCCAGGCACGGGATATACGCACGAATGAGGTGGTGGCAATTAAAAAGATGTCCTACAATGGCAAACAGTCTAATGAGGTGAGACGAGATCGATCATATTTATATAATAGTTCAGACTTTCACTATAAACATTTTCACACAGTACGGGAAGTATTCTGCTTTGAATTATTTACCATTCCAAATGTATTTATTCTGTACAGAACAAAAGTACAAGATCTTGATATATGTCTTCATATAACGAATGCAACAAATCACAAATGCTGATTTCGTCACTGAATATTCACGTCAAATAGTGAAAGGTCACCCTTGTGTGCTCACTTTCACGGCTGTCGTCCCAGATACAGTTCACTCTGCTAATGATTTCAGATTAGCTATAATCAGATTACACATAATCTGTGAAGAGAACCACCTTACGCCTATTTACACTGAAAGACACTCACACGTGCAGTCACCTCTAGTGCATAAAGCCAAGCAATGCATTGCCAGTTTTATTTTTAAGCCCCCCTCTTTCCCCTAACAGAAATGGCAGGATATTATAAAGGAGGTGAAGTTCCTCCAGAGGATCCGGCACCCCAACAGTATAGAATACAAAGGTTGTTACCTCCGTGAGCACACAGCATGGGTAAGTAACAATTTACAACTTGAGGATTATCTCACTCTGCAATGTGTAAGGGCCTTTATGGGACCATACATTGCTATTCTTGACCTTATCTCTTGTTTCTAGCTGGTGATGGAGTACTGTCTCGGCTCAGCCTCCGATCTGCTAGAAGGTGAGCAGGTGTTGCATGTTTTTTGTGTGTGTGTGAGTTGGGCCAGTGTAACAATTTTCAAACTGGTTTGATATTAAGCGACAACACCGGACCGGACCGGTATATCAAATTTTACCACTAGGTGTCACACTTGACTCAGCAGCCTCTTTTCACAAAATGAGAACAGCTGGTCCACCTTAACAGCCCACCTTAAGTGAGTCTGAGCCGTTGTTGTTGCTGACTCCAGAGCTAACCCCTTCACTTTAATCAGCAGGTGGCGAGCAAGACACAGGAACTTGTCTTGGGTCTTGAGGAGTTGTAGCATTTATTCACAGACAGCCTGACCTGTACACACACTGCACTGCTACGTTCACAGCTATAACGTTACTGATAACTTCATGCTCTGTCTCTTGACTGCACCCTAATTTGAACACATCATGATAACGTTTACCTTCGTCCTTAACACACACCATGACTAGTTATACGGTTAATTAGTTAATTAATTATAATAATTTATAACTCAATGGAACATCCAACGTTAACGTCAACGTTAGTAGCTCCAAGCAGGACTGTGCTGACCACCGGCTGCTAACAGGTAGCGTTAACTAACTCTCCTCTTGCTGATTTTAACACAGATTTGTTGTTCACAGTGTCGCATTATCAGGGAAAAAAAAGGGTGCGTCCCCTCAGGTTTGTTAGATCCACACTGTTGAGTGTTTTTTTTGTCTTCGCCATGGCTCCGGTCCCAAGCAAACATGATGGAGCGTGCGTATGCGTCACTGGGCATGCGTAACTGTCGGAAAGCATCAATAAGAGGAATCAGTTGTCACTCAGGCATGCCAAGGAATCGGACAACTATGAACGGGTTCTCAAGGGGAATCGATTCTCTATCCCCATCCCCAGCGTTTTCCCTGTCCGCCAAAGTGGCAGATGGCCTGACGATTTCACCCGCCACCGCCAACAATTTACCCACATTTGGTGGGTGGTGGGTGCTAATTTCATACCCTGTTGACGTGTCCTCATCAGCAGGAGTTGATCCAAACTGTTTTTCCTCCTACAGTTCATAAAAAACCTTTACAAGAAGTAGAGATTGCTGCCATTACACATGGTGCTCTGCAGGGGCTGGCCTACCTTCATTCCCACAATATGATCCACAGGTGAATGATTTTTACCTATATTGTTTTAAACACCATACCCCCACGTATCCCCCTGCTCTCTCACACACAGGTATGTGTTTTTCTCTCTGTCAGGGATGTGAAGGCAGGTAACATTCTGCTGACTGAGCCTGGGCTGGTCAAACTGGCAGACTTTGGCTCTGCCTCCATTGCCTCACCTGCCAACTCCTTTGTGGGAACGCCATATTGGTGAGTAAAAACGGAATGTATTTTATGTGTATGTGTTGAATGTTGAGTCTGCTTAAAGAAGCATTGATTCATGAAATGGCTTAGACTGTAGAGAGTGTTTACCTTTATTTGCATATCCACACACAAGTAAAAAGCGGCCTGTTGACGTATTCAGATGCTCTGCTGCTGTGATTGTTGGGGACAATGTATGCTCAGGATTGAGACATCATCTTCAGGATTATATGCTCTGTTTACAGAAAACTGTGCTTTGTTTGTGTTATTTATGCTGCCGAGAAAGTACTTAGATGACTCATGAAAAACACTGTCATGTAATTCCAAAGAATAAAGTGACTTTTAGTTTGCAGATTAATATTAAAACACATTTAAAGACTCAAGTGCGAATGAGGCCCTGTCTACACATATACAGATATCTTTAAAACTGATATTTTCCCCACCGTTTAAAAAAAAAAAAAAAAAAAAAAAAATCTGTCCACAGGACATTCGTTTTACAAAATATCTCCGTCCACACTCGAACGCAAAAAACGACTCCAAACACTCGCCGTAATATTTACATGTCACCACAAGTGAGATCACAAGTTAAGGGTCAAGGAATTTTGTTACCACTCCCTTTCCTTCGGCTTCATTACAGTCAGTTTGATATCCGTTATTGTTCGTGGAGGGCTGAGATTCCTGTCATCACTCTGCTGTCATCAACTGTCTCTTTACATGCATAAATGATGAAAAGGAGGTCATTCAGGTTTATGTCCATAGCCCTTCTGTGTGCTCCAAACTTCGCCTTCAATCGGCCAAAAGCACATTCAATCACCAATCAGCCTCGACATGTTTAATGTGTTCCCGGCTTTGGCCTCCTGTGACTGTAACATTTTTCAAATGTAAAGTAGCAGTGCTAACAAAATGTAAAAAAGACGGTCGTCCGCCATTTTTGTTATTGTTTCTAGCGCATGCTCATTAAACAAAGCAACAATGGGCTTGCGCAAAATGAGGAGACGACGTCATCATTTCCCAAACGCTCCGTTTTACACGTCCACGAAGATACAGAGTAACTGAGTTTTTAAAAGTCTGCACTTTTAAAAAGGCGTTTTCAAAAATATCCGTTTGTGTGACCCAAAACTCCATTTGCGTGTGGACGAGAGGCCAAAACATAGAACAAAATATCAGTTTTTAAAAATATCTGTATACGTGTCGACAGGGCCTGAGTATCCATGAAAGTCGTCTCTGTTTTTGAAATTGCTGTTAACCTCCTTTTTATTTGTCCTTCTCTGTTTCCCACATTCACTTTCTCTTTCTCCTCCACTTCCTCCAGGATGGCCCCGGAGGTGATTTTAGCTATGGACGAGGGCCAGTATGATGGGAAGGTGGATATCTGGTCCTTAGGGATCACCTGTATAGAATTAGGTAGGTGACAGTATGTGTGTATTTTATCTTTTAAAATGGAACGGCAGTAGAAAGAATATTTTTTCTATAAAAATATGTGTAAACTTAGTGCGAAGTATACATATATACACAATCTGTGATCCAAATGTTACCAAATCATGGCCTACCATCCGTTCTAAACACAGGATTTGTTATTGATTGACAGGTCTTTGAGTACAAGGACTAGTGCCAGTAACTACATCGTCTCGACTCGACTAAGATTTGTTTTACAAAAGTAAAACAATAAATCACATGTACTTCAGCACACACTCCTTTATTACCGTTTGCATACTGTTTTTTGTTAGGAAGTTAAACAGGTCATATTTCCCTCTCTATTATCTATTTTGTATTGCTGTGAAGCAATTCGCCTAATATAATTTTTTACTGAATAGAGCTTGAACGCATCATAATGAAACTCAATCCAACCCCCCGTTAACGTCAAGGACTGTGCTGCCCACCGGCTGCTAACAGCTAACGTTAACTAGCTCTCCTCTTGCCTATTTCAACACGTATTTGTTGTTCATAATGTAGCATTATCAGGGACAAAATAGGGTGCATCAATAGTGAGTTTACTGCGTCCTTTTGGATTTTAGACGCTGTTAGTCTTGAGCCCCCCCCGCGTACCTGCTCTACTGTAGAAAAACAAGTAGCGTCACGTTTTCAGAATTTTGGCATCGACTTGGTACCGAAGTATTGGTTCTCTTGACATCCCGAGTTAAGTCCGTAATGTTTATGAACTCAGCAGTAAAACAGGCCTATATTTTTAGCAATCAGTTGAGAAGTGCAAATTATTTTTCACCTGAAACTTTAATTACATATGTGAATAAACCTGTGATTTAATAAGAAGTAACTGACTGTTGTACTTTCCATTCCAGCGGAGAGGAAACCTCCCTTGTTTAACATGAATGCAATGAGTGCCTTATACCACATAGCGCAGAATGAAAGCCCCACGCTGCAATCCAGTGAATGGTGAGACGCCACAAACACACGTATGCACGAGCACATACATATATGTTGTTTGTTTTGCATCTAGAATGATGAGGTTCACTTTTGTTAAAGGCTGTCGGTATCGGTGTCTGACCCTCTATCTTGTCATATTTGTTTCAGGACGGATTACTTTAGAAACTTTATCGATTCTTGCCTTCAGAAAATCCCCCAGGACAGACCACACTCTGACGACATGCTGGGTGTAAGTGCACGCACATACTGTACACACTACAACACAGAAACAGAACGCAGGGTCAGTGTGTTAAGATGAGAGATTGACAAAGTCACCTGGCGATAAATCTCTCTCTGATGTTTGCGCTTTGCTCTGTCCCCCCATAAGCTTCTATTTTGATTCACTAATCCTCCACTTCCTCATGCACACACACACACACACACACACACACACACACACACACAACCAGAACATGTACAGACACACACGGAGCTTGGTTTTGTAGAAAGAACACAGATGTAATTACTGTAGAGATGCGACTTCTGCATCCATCGTTAAGTAACTGAGCAGCTGTCACTTAGCCCACTAATGGACTCACTATTGCTAATGGAAGTTGTCCTTGGGGTACAGAAGCACTGCACACCGCGTCTTTCTTTTTTAAATGTCAAGTTCCAAAACAATACAAGTGTTATAATGTTCTTTTTAACTGCTTCTCAATGTGATCTTCTTCAGTTGGACTTCTGGCTCAACTTTACCTCCTAGTTAAGGGCATGGAGAATGACTAATATATTAATATCATATTTTTTGTCATATCATCAATTGACCCATCTTAAGTCCCGCCTTCCTTAGCTACTGTTGCTAGGTTGGACAAGCTTGACAAAAAGAAACATACTTCAACATACTTCGGAGAGCACAAAGCAGAGATGATATAAACAAAGGAACGAAATCATGCAGGTTTACCAGAAACTCCGAACTCCAGCGGGGCCTCCGGCAGCGACCTGCAGTCGGAGCTCTGGCAGGAGGTGGAGAGCTCAGCGCCCGGCAGCAGAGGCTCCTTCTCCGACCGCTCCGCCGGTCCCCGGTTGGAGCCAACACTGACACCTCGCTGCTGGAGACCCAGGTCGTATTGCTGGGCCCGCTGAAGGGAAGGGAGGCACGGGAGAACCAGAACCAGGATGGCGCGGGGCTGACTGTCAGACCCTGCTGCTGCAGTAACATGAGAGGTTTTCTAAAGGGACTCTGGTGTTTGGAAACACTACCGCTTTTGTCCACAGGGACCGCCAAAATCAACACAAAATGAAAGTAATAACTGTGACTATATACAATGTAATGTGTCCTTGAAGATTGTGACACCAATTTAATGTGACTTACATAGTAATTTTACTTTTGAACAGACGTAGCATATCTAAGTATAACCAAACAGCAAAGTGGAAAGTTGACCGAGGTTCTGCCGGGTTCCAAGCTTGCTCAACTGTTATTGGAGCACAGAGCGAAAAAGGGCGGGACTTAGGAAGGGTCAATTTTGGCAATTGGCCATCATCTGCATGATCCAGCGTACTACTCAGTTTGCATTGATCATAGTAAGTAAGTAAGTAAACAGCCATAAACATGAAGTAACAGTGTGTAGTTTCAGTGTAAAACCATCCACCGCCTCATTAATTCCAGGGCTCTGACCAAATTGCTGAACTAATATCTAATTCAGTACTCTGAGCTAACCGGGAGGGTTCCTTATTGGGATATTGAACATTCTCCACCCATTACGTTTGTGCAATTTATAGCACGAAAACAACTTCACACGTTGATCCCCTCATAAGCTCTCAGTCATTCCAGTAATGCTTTTAGTGTTGAGAACAGTTTTCTCATGGTCATCCCTCTTCGCCCCCCTCTTCTTCTTCTTCTTCTTCTTCTTCTTCTTCTGTGACTTCACTATTCATGATCTGTCTTTTCCTCCCTGTCTCTCCCATCTCCAGCATGCGTTTCTGCAGCGTGAACGTCCAGACTCCGTGCTAATGGATCTTATTCAGAGGACTAAGGACGCAGTGCGAGAGCTGGACAACCTGCAGTACCGCAAGATGAAGAAGATCCTCCTGCAGGAGGCCCACAACGGACCCACAGCAGAAGCCCAGGATGGAGACGAGGTGTGTGGATATTTATATATTAACATCAAACCAAAGCAAAGGTGCTAGAATAAGATTTGTCTTTTGTTTTTTTTTAGCTCAGAAATACATTTGTCACTTTCATGGGATTCCACTGTGAAAATAACCAAGCATGCATTGGTTTGTATGCATGTCTGTCTGTGTCTCTTGGTCTTTCTCGTGTTCCCTCTCTTTCTCTCTCTCTCTCTCTCTCTCCCTTGCTGTCTCTGTCTATGCTCTTCCTACTCTGTGTCCAGGAGGTGGAGCCGGGCGGAGGTCGGACGGGGACGGTGAACAGTGTCGGCAGTAATCAGTCCATTCCCAGCATGTCCATCAGCGCCAGCTCCCAGAGCAGCTCTGTCAACAGTCTGAACGAAGCGGCCCAGGACAGCCGCAGCGAGCTGGACCTGATGGAGGGAGACCACACAGTCATGTCCAACAGCTCCGTCATACACCTCAAACCGGTGGGTAAAGTGACACAGACACACACCTATTTAGAGGAAGTATGTAGCATTATATTCATTATTGATTAAAGGGGCACAGCACTGATTTTACACATGAAGATCATATCCTAATGTTTGTGGCTCTAGTGGGAGCTTTGTCTAGTCTGAGGAAATAAAAAAGTGGCAACCATTTATAACAGAAACCCTGTACTGCAAATTGGGAATGTCAAGTTTGAAAGAGATGGACACATATACCATTTAGGGAAGGTCTAATAAAAGACGCTATTGAGTTGCATTATGAGAAATATATAAAATAAAGGGCTGTCAATCGATTAACATAATTAATCGTGATACATAACATGGCAAACTGCAGCCCAACAGGCAACAACAGCTGTCAGTGTGTCAGTGTGCTGACTTGACTATGACTTGCCCCAAACTGCATGTGATTATCATAAAGTGTGCATGTCTGTAAAGGGGAGACTCGTGGGTTTTTCCTCACCAAAATTTAGTGCAAGTTTGGAGTGTTATTTAACCTCCTTCGTGACATGGTTGGTACTGATTCCTTAGGTTTTCTAATTTCATATGATGCCAGGATCTTCACTCTAGCTTTAAAATGAGCCTGCTACAACCCTACGAAAGATCTAATAGCCGCCCTCAGATTTTTAAGAGCGTTATTATTGCATTAACTTTGACAGCCCTAATAACATATAATATCAATTTCAACCATTCTTCTTTTTAATCTGTCTCTTGCAAGTCTCCAAACATGACCAGCAACATGTCGATGGATTAAAATTTAGAAAAACACACAATTTTGAATGACCTATTCCTTTAAAAACAATGATGTTCTTTGATGAACTGGTTTCTCCAGCTGCGTTTTGGTAGGATGTTGTGTCGAGTTGGTGAGGAGCTTTCTCACTGCAGTCTGAGAAACCGATTCAGAGTTAGACCGAGCACTTAGTCGCTGTAATGTTTCTGTGACTCTTCGGTTGTTTCTGATTCTCTTCTGTTCTGTCTTGATCTCTTCCCATGCACCCAGTGCTTCCTTTTGTGTATTTTAAATACTGTAACAAAATAATATGTTAATTCCGCTGCCTTGTGTTTCCAGGAAGAAGAGGAGAGTCTCTCTGGGGAGCAGGCAGCCAGCAGTACACCCTCTGAGCCCCAGCCAACACCAGCTCAGGCCCCGAGGAAGCACTACCGCAACAGAGAGCACTTTGCCACCATACGCACAGCGTCACTCGTGAGAAAACACTTGCTTACTCCTCCATGCAACTCACTTACTTATCCCACTCAGTAATTTAATTTTTTAGTGCCTGTATAACACAAAGGTCCAGATATTTTGTGCTATGTTTGACAAAAGGTCTTTGAAATAATGTTCTACATTTAACAAACTCTTTGGACATTTTCCTGTTATACCTAAACACTTGAGTGAGACGTTTTTATCCCTCTGTACAAGTCAAATTTCTATATTTTATCAAACGTTTCAAATAATCTGAATCTAAATGGACTGTGCTGATTCTCTACTGCGTCCACATCTTGCAGGTGACCCGTGAGATGCAGGAACACGAGCAGGACTCGGAGCTGCGGGAACAGATGTCAGGATACAAACGCATGAGGCGGCAGCATCAGAAGCACCTGATGGGCCTGGAGAACAAGCTGAAAGGGGAGATGGATGAGCACAGGCTGAGGCTGGACAAAGAGCTGGAGAGTCTGAGGAACAACTTCTCCCAGGAGATGGAGAAGCTGCTCAAAAAACACCAGGCGGCCCTAGACAAAGACGTATGTAGACAAAGGAAAAATACAGTGGCCTACTGATACTGTGATATTCAACTATTACTGTTTTCAAAGCTACAACTGAAGCTAGCACTTTTTTTGTCTGCTACTTAATATTTGCTGCTTGGCGTAGCTGAAGACGTTTACCAACGATGAGAAGAAGTTCCAGCAGCACATCCAGGTGCAGCAGAAGAAGGAGCTCAGCAGCTTCCTGGAGTCACAGAAGAGGGAGTATAAACTACGCAAGGAGCAGCTCAAAGAGGTAACACACTTGAACTGCACACATATCTGTGATAATTTTGTTTGACTTACCCAAATCAACTAAACATATATAATTAAGTATGTACTTGGACTTCTGTAGGTGTGTAGCCGAGGTAAACACCTGGAACTGGGTCTGTTATATGTACTATACGTGAATACCTATATAGTTTTGATTTTATTTTATTTTGGCGGTATGTTTTCGGGTTCAGACAGTTTATTTCAATATTTGTGAAGATTGACAATCTATAAGGGCTGCTGGTTATGTTTTTTAAATAATTGATCCTTTTTTTTATTTAATAAATTAGTCTTTTGGTCTACAATATGTATAGAAAATTGCAAAAATCTTTCCTTAAAGCCCAGGGTGATGTTGTCAGATGTCTTGTTTTGTCTGACAATCAGTCCAAAACCCAAAGATATTCAGTTCATTATAGGGCTGAACTATTTTGAAAAAATATATGATTTGTGATTTTAGAGAGAATGATCATTTTAACATCATTATTCTCATTTTCATTGAAAAACATATTTAAATGATTATGATGTGATGTTTGCAGGGATCTGTACCAAACAAAAGATGTTTTCTTAAAGCTTCAGTTGGCAGATTTTTTTTGGCATCATTGGGCAAAAATTCCATAATAATCTTTCAGCATATTGTAATTCAAGTGTTCTGAGGGATAACTAGACTTCTGCACCTCCCCATGGCTCTGTTTTCAGACTTTAATTCAACATTCATTCAACAGAGGCAGCTGTAAATTACTCACAAACTCTGATCAAACGGTCACACTAGCCAGCGCTGATCAAATATGAATCAATATTCTGTTACTGTAATGCCTATTTCTCACCTCAAATGTTTTCAGAAACATCTTGTAGTGTACTGTTCAGCTGTAAAATGAGAAAGTTTGCTCTGGCTGGTGGTCGCTGCTTGGTATTTCCTCTACTGTTCTCAACATGGCTGCCGGGTCACAAACTTTCTCATTTTACAGCTAAACAGTACACTACAAGATGTTTCTGAAAACATTTGAGGCGAGAAATAGGCATTACAGTAACAGAATATTTATTCATATTTGATCAGCGCTGCCTAGTTGGACAGTTTGATCGGAGTTTGAGTGATTGACAGCTGCCTCCATCTGAAATGATCTGTGATCTCCCGTCACGGGCTAGATTTTTTAAAACCTGAAAACTGAGCCATGAGGAGGTGCAGAAGTCTAGTTTTCTATCAGAACTCATGAATTACAATATGCTGAAAGGTTATTATGGAATTTTTGCTCAATGACGCCAAAAACATTCTGCATACTTCAGGTTTAATTGGACTGCTGCTGCTAATTTGATAACAGAAAAATGCAAGAAGAAAATTTGTGCTGACATACTGTAATATCCATAAAGCCCAGTAATGCCCTGACACACTGAAAGAAAACGAAATAACACCTGTGTGGCAGGAACTGAGCGAGAACCAGTCGACTCCCAAGAAAGAGAAGCAGGAGTGGCTGTCCAAGCAGAAAGAGAACATCCAGCACTTCCAGGTCAGGAACCCTCACACAATATGTCGGCAAGCCCAAGACCGAATGATGATTTTACACAGTCTGTAGCATCTGTGACATTAACGAAACTTGATTCCCAGGCGGAGGAGGAGGCCAACCTGCTGAGGAGACAGAGGCAGTACCTGGAGCTAGAGTGTCGGCGGTTCAAACGCAGGATCCTCATCGCCAGGCACAATGTGGAGCAGGATCTGGCCCGAGAGGTACTTCGTCACACGCCACCACCCACTCCTATGTTTTTAATTGATTTTACTTATTTGACCGCTGTCACCCAGCATTTTCTCCTCTTTTTTTCAGGAGCTGAACAAACGGCAGACACAGAAGGACCTGGAGCACGCCATGCTGCTCAGACATCACGAGTCGATGCAGGAGCTGGAGTTCAGGCACCTGGGGACGATCCAGAGGGCGCGGGCAGAGCTGATCCGGACCCAGCACCAGACGGAGCTAACAAACCAGCTGGAATACAATAAGAGGAGGGAGAGGGAGCTGAGGCGCAAGCATGTCATGGAGGTCCGCCAGCAGCCCAAGAGCCTCAAGGTACGTAGACTCAGGGAAGTCCTATAAATGACCCCACTACTCACACTCACTCATACAACACTTGCAGCGGTCAAGCTCCTTCTCTGAACATCTTCATTTCTATTTTATCTTCTTCAGTCTAAGGAGCTTCAGATTAAGAAGCAGTTCCAGGACACTTGTAAAACCCAGACCAGGCAGTACAAAGCCCTCAGGAACCATCTGCTGGAGACCACGCCCAAGTCCGATCACAAGGCCGTGCTCAAGAGGCTGAAGGAGGAGCAGACCAGGAAGCTGGCCATCCTGGCCGAGCAGTACGACCACTCCATCAACGAAATGCTCTCTACGCAGGCTGTGAGTACCCGAAGAGAAGCCTGAAGAGTTTTTATTAACAAAAATACAAAAATATCCTCATTTAGTCATGTAGTTTTAAACTCACTGTTGATTAGGGCCGGTCTTCGTTTAAATATGCTCAGTACCAGTGCCCATACGATACCAGATTCCAAAACATACATTATCCATACCTCACATTAAGGAACTTAACAATGTTTTTCTACATGACCCTTTTATAACAACATAAGCTAAACTTCTCAAATGCATCAATGTTTAATCCTTTAAAAAAACGGACCTCCTCCCTGGGAGGTCGCTGTTTGCATGATCCTGTTTAAATCAATCTAATATAAAAACCATAATAGCTAAAGCATTCATTCTTTTTGCAGCAGAAAGCTAAGGCTTCTGTCTTTCGTGTCATCACGTTGTACGCTCGTGATGACATCATTACGTTACATTACCAGCGGAACGCAACAAAACTATTAAAACGCCTTTGCACATCATTAAAATGAGCATATCTAAAAAACAAAAAATGTGAATAGTTGAAATAACTTATGGAGTGTTAAGAAGTATTTTGTTCATGTTTCTACATTTAGAAATCTTTTGGATCAATATGTTTTGTGTGTTTATTTAGTAACATTTTATGAAAAAACATGTCAGATTTTTGTTTTCTTTTTTTATTTATGACACAATTTCAATACATTTGTCAATTATTATGGTTTATTGACTTGTCTAACCTTTTAGCTTAGGTTGTACAGATTTTAGGGATGTGAGGAATTTGAAGATACTCCAGGAAATGACATTACAATAAGCAGAAATACCAGTGTAGGCACTGGGGGACCATTTCTGTTGCAGAGTTCAAAGGGTTAATTTAGTCTTAACACAAAGCAGTTGTCCAAGAACGTAATAAAATACTCAAATTAGCAAAATGAATATTTAAATCCGGAAATATCTAATGTAAGAAAATGTAATCAAGACTTAAGAATCCGAAAAAGCATGTGATGACAACTTGCAACACTCAACAATTTTCGATACCCCGCGCTAGAGACACATTTTGGTCCATATGTACGGTACGGTAAGTATTTGTCCTGTCTTGCCCCAGTGTAAAGTCATTGAATTTAACTAAACAAGGGAAAGCCTGTGTTAAACATTATGTTTTTCTATTTATTAAATGTAACAATTTATGAATTTGGTTCTTTATTAGTTGTCAGTAGGTCCCACATGAATGCTGTCAAATATTTGTATACGTTCATTCTAAATCAGATGCAGGATTATTGAGTCCAATGTCGCTGTCAGTTATGAAAATTTGTTATTCTGTTTTTATGACTTCCTGAAAGATCTCTTAGGATATAAAATAAACTGTATGTCACTGATATTGGGCCAAAAACAAACCACATGGTGCTCACAATGAAAGACTTCTGTATATTTCTGTCTTTGTGTCTTTCTTTCCCTTTCTCTTGGGTCCCCTCAGCTGCGGTTGGATGAGGCTCAAGAGGGGGAGTGTCAGGTCCTGAGGATGCAGCTGCAGCAGGAGCTGGAGCTGCTCAACGCGTACCAGAGCAAGATCAAGATGCAAACAGACGCTCAGCACGACAAGGAGCGGAGGGAGCTGGAGCAGAGGGTCTCTCTGCGGAGGGCTCTGCTGGAGCAGAAGGTAAAAAAGGCCCTGGATTTCTCTATTGTTGCTTAGTATAAGGGTGTGTGTCAATACATTTGGGAGTGACAGTAGACACTAAAGCTGTGTTTTGAATTTTGGTTAAGGGACTACCCTTTTGTTGACATTCACATACTGTGTCTCATGTGTGTCTCATGTGTACTGTGTCTTTAAGTTAAGCCGGGTTTCCACCAAAAGTGGGACCCAAAGTCCCAGGAACTACTTTTCAAGGAACTAAAGCCAAGTTCACACTACAACCGGAACTTAATTTAGAGGCTGGTCCCTGTGGTTCAAATGCAGTGAGTTCCTCAAAAGGATCTTAGTTTCAGGGGAAAGTTCCTGCGGTAGAAACGGGGCTTAAAAGGCCATTCAACCCTTCGTAGTCATTTCCCCTTGAGTGGGTGGTATGTTTTTTATTTGTGTTTTTAGAGAGGTGGCTCGTAGCATTTCATTGTGTGAGTTGTATGTGTTTTTGTTCATGTTCTGTTTAAAATGTCTACATTTGTTTTTCTAATTATTGCTTATTCTTCAATTCCCCAATAATATGAAGAATGTAGTCAACCAAGAACTTCAGTATCGATTGTCCTTTCAAAGCAGATAAATGGCAGACTTTGCTTTCACTTAGTGTGTGTTTTGAACTCAAGGTTCAAGGTTCTTTATTTGTCATATGTCAATTCCAGCAAAGCAGTCATTGTCGATGAAAATCTTTGGTCTCAGGTTCCTTCAACAATGCTCATAAAATATGTATGTATATAAGGGGAAATCACACACGTAAATGTGAAAGCAAAATCATTTGCTCACTGTGTTTATCTCCGCAGATTGAGGAGGAAATGCTCGCGCTGCAGAACGAGCGCCTGGAGCGAATCCGCTCACTGCTGGAGCGCCAGGCCCGCGAGATCGAGGCTTTCGACTCGGAGTCCATGCGGCTGGGCTTCAGCAACATGGTGCTCACTAACCTGGCTACCGATTCCCCGGGAGGCTGGGGGGGAGGAGGTGGAGGTGGCCAGGGGGCTCAGGGGGGAGGCCACTGGCCCGGAGGAGGTGGAGGAGGCGGCGGCGGCGGCGGCCACCATAGTCATCACCACCAGGGGGGCTCCAGCTCACAGCAGCCCTGGGGTCACCCCATGCTGGCTGGAGGCCCGCCACCCTGGAGCCTCCACCACCCCGGAGGAGGGAATCAGAGGGGGAGCGCGGGAGGCGCAGGAGGGGTGAGGAACAGCCCGCAGGCTATGAGGAGGACGTCATCAGGGGGGAGAAATGAACAGGGCATGAGCAGGAGCGCCAGCATCACCTCTCAGATCTCCAACGGATCCCACCTGTCCTACACCTAGAACACACGATAATTGTCTTAAAATTAAATTCTTGTGCACCGAGGTGACACTACACACACACACACACCATGCATGCACCACACATGCCTCACACACACTTGTTGTTTCCCAGAGTACGTCTGACATACACTGCGCAGCACTGAGACTGGGTTTACCTCAGCCCAGTTCCTCTCTCATCACCACTCCTCTCTTACATCGGTGTACTGCGAGCAGCAGTCTGTGGAAACCCAAAAGTCTTGAGACTAATCCGAGATGGCCGAGGGCCACATACAGTATGCCTCAGTGCAATAGTGTCATTTTTTTTTTACTGTAGCCTACAGTGCTATTTTATGTGTTTTGCCATGTTAGTGTCTGTTGCCATAGACCCAGAGTAGTATATTCGTATTATCTACCATGGAGTTTATTATCAAGATTTAGTTTGCAGTATGCTGTTTTATACATATGTGGGGAAAATCTGATGCTTTCAGATATTGCGGTAGCACAATAGAGTGCTGCAGGGATGACATATTTTTGTAGGCCAACCAGGAAGTGAGCATCGCCCTGGTGGTTCCCTCGACAAAAAGCCAATCGGATTTTTCCATTGGGTTTTGGATTATTGCAGAAAATAAGCTCTGTGGCAAACAAATGTTTATGATACTTACACGTTTTGGTTTAGAAAGATAATCTTCACACCTGAACACCACTTGTATGATTTTTGAAGATAAAATCTAATCGCCAGAAGTAAAAAGCTAACGTTAAACGAACTACAACACGGTCGCACGAGTGCAAGTATACACAACAAGGCTGTAAAGGTGGACGAGTCGGCGTGATGACGTTTAGTAGTCTTGTTTAGCCACTTGTTAGCAACCGCATTTTTTTAAGACGCGTAAAAGCTTCAAAATTTACGAGTGGGATATTTATTGACGTATTTTACGATACGATACGATACACTTTATTGTCCCCTTGGGGAAATTTGTTTTATGTCGTAGAACAAAACTACAACAAAATCTCTTAAGCTTGTGTTAACCACAGACCTTATTTCGGACATCTAACTAAAAAACCATTCAAAAAAACCATTGACTTCCAGACGAGGGAACCGGAAGTGCTAAAATGCTAACTCATTTCTGGGTTCTAGGACTCCTGTAGCACTCTATAAGGTGCATTATGGGAGAATTTGCATTCAGCGTGCAATTTTTAGAATAGCATTTAAGAATGTGCTCCCTCAAATCCCTCACAGCTCGAGATTTAAGCACAGACTTTCCTTGCTGATGGAAAGTTTAATGAGATTATTGTTTATGTTGTGTTACAGACGAGTGAGAAGGCAGGAGGTGATGTAGGGGAAGAACAGAACACGTCAGACAGGTCTATAAGGAACACGGAAAGAGAACGAAGGTTGTTGTAAGTGAGTAACAATGGGTAACTCTGACTTTATTGTCCGAGGTGTCATGAATAGCTAAAAGTATGCAATCTTTTATTCCAGTGACTTATCTGAGAGGAAATCTAACCAGTGAAACCACCTTGTGCAGTGATTTACTGGAATGAGTAGTTAGGAGTTATTGTGTGCTGTGAGCAGGGCTGCAAAGATGCCACAGGTAAGGGTGCAGATTTGTCATTATAAATATCCATGCCAACATACTGTTATGTATTTAATGAGATTGTGCCAGTGGAAGTTCAGGTAATATGTCGCGGCCAAGTTAGATGCAGCTGGATCGGAGGAGAGGAGTCATTTCTCGTGCGTGCTCTGCCTCGTTGGGTTTCCACAGACCTCTGCCCACTCTTCACTCACGCCTGCCCAGTGGACGGGCCAGTCTGAGGGACGCTGTAGCCTTACTAGTCCACAGCCCTCGTGACAGGGACGGGTTTTTCAGCAGCACCTAACCTCTACTTGAATAGCATCAAAACTAGTGTTCACTCCTCACTTGTTTGCAGTCATTTTCTGGTCTAATCTGGCACCGTGCTGGTCGGTGAAGGCGACGCAGTAAAACAAACTGTCTCTGACAAATTGAACCAAGCCTGTTGGTCTACCTCAAGAACACTCAGAGCAGAGCTTTACCGCAGGGTGTCGGGACTTGCAAACGACTTGCATTTGCACAGGCCACACTAAATGATTAGCAGATTCACACACACGCATCCATACTTTAGTTATTGATTTTTATCCCCCAGTCAAACAGTATGTCCCTTTGCACACTTGGTTGATGAATGCATGCACTGGGGGGAATTTTGTGAAAATGGCATTGGGACATATGGTGCCTTCAAATGAAACTCGTGAGCTCGTGTTTACAACATGGGAAGTCGTGTACACGATATGCTTGGTGTTCAAGTAGTTAAGTCGTGAGAACACCGCTGCTAAGCAACGGCAATATTAATGTTACTGTCGGCATCTAGAAGCCACAGAGGCTAACAATTTAGTAAGCTAGCAAGCGGGTAACATAATGTAGTAAATGCAAAGGCATAACGACAGAGGAAAAAGATGAGGCCGTTGGGAATATCAACATTTTCCTCAGACATATTATATAACTAGAATGGCACTCGGAGAGCGCAGACCTCCGTCAAGGTGCCTGACTTTTAAAAACAGATCACAGCTCACAGCTGGCGGTACCGTGAGGTGGTCGGCTTATTATTCACACGGTGTGTTTCCGTGTAACGTATCGGCGTGTGCCTCTCTCTTTATTCAGCAGCCTTGTTATGTCTGTATAACGTTACACTACGTTGTCTGTCATCTACCGCTTTTTTCTTTCTCACCGCGGATGGCCAACAGCTCCCGCACACACATCCACATGCGTATCTCTTTACTCGAAGAAGGAAGAAGGCGGGGTCATACGTCATCAACGCGTCATCAGTCACACTGCGCATGTGTTATACCCTGTGGACTTAATGCTTAGGCTGATCGGAATTCTTAAAAAAGATTCTTGAATCCCGATCATTATCCGGATCGCTACCAAAATCTAATGGATTGTTCATTGTGCCACACCCCACCCCTCCAAACAATTTCATTCAAATCCATCGCAAACTTTTTGGAGTAATCCTGATAACAGACAAACAAACAAACCAACGCCGTTGAAAACATAACCCCCTTGGCCCAAGGCCTTTGGCCTTGGCAGAGGTAATTACAAAGAAAAAAAACATGAGACTAAAATTACAATATACTGTATTAAGTTATTATGCGCCAAAAAATTAACTTCCATGGACACCGCCATTTCTGACACACAACTTGTGAACTCGGAGCTTACAGAAACTTTCCACTTACGAGGTCGTGAATGCCAAAAGAGGGGGGCGTTCATATGGACTCTTCTCGTGAACACGGTAAACACGACCCCATTTGAAGGCACCAATAAACGTGTTTTAAAAAAGAAAAATCAGAATTTTTGAAAAAATAACGCACTTAGCAGTTAGAGATGAGCAACACACTCAGCACCATTTGTGTTGGGGCAACAATATCCATCTCAGTTGCCTAAAAATGTCAGCGTGTGTTTTTAATTTAAAAAGAAAAAAGATAATTTTAAGAGTTGCAGTGAACGAACATGGAGCGTGAAAGAGGAGCGTCGCTAGCCCTCTGCTGGTTGGTGACTGCTGAATGTCTGGTTGGGTGGATGGGCGATGATGCTTGGATCTCCGCTGCTATGCCCCTGCAACTTTCCCCGGTCTGACATCCCGCTCTGTCTCACCCCCCGGTGACCCCGATGTCATGTTCTGACCTCCGACCTCCCTGATTCCCTCCACCTTCGCCTCCTCCCCTCCTGAGCCTGGTGTGGTCTTCACCCCCTCCCTGATCTATTTGGGAAGAGCTCTTGAAGTCAAAGAAAAGAAGAAAAAAATATATCTATATATGTAATATTATATAAATCTATAAAAAAGGATTATAGAGAAATAGAGATAAAGGTGGAAGTCTTATTGTGAAAATGCAGAGATTATGCATTATATGATTTTCAGAGGTGGAATGTACAGGAAACCTGTTAATATTGTATATTTTGAATTTGAAAATATGGAAATGTAATTGACAAATCAAAGGCAAATTTACCAGTTGTGATGCGGACACAGTGATGTAGTTTTCAGACCAGCGGTATTCAAATGGTTCACAGCCGCCGGGTTTTCACGGTCTTACTTGCAGCTGCGAGCTCAGAAACTTGTTACAGATATTCTGTTGTGAATGATAACAACACAGCTCTAGGTCAGATTGCCTGGCAACATTTTGTTTAATGCTGAACAAGGATGATTTTGCACATAATTTGAAATCTAGTTAGGTGTAGCCTTTTCCTGGCTATATTTTACTGACATTATGATACCCAATATAGAAGACTCACTCTGTCTGTTTAGGTTTTTTCATGGTTTTTAGCCTAAAGTTAAGGTTATAATAACATAGAAAAAGAAAGTCTTTCAAAAGATCTATAAAATCTGGAAAACTGCTAAATTCTACAATATCTGGCTGCATTAACAACATTTAGTGTACTCCACAACCAAAATGTTTGCACAAGATGGTGAAAATGTTGTTTGATATCTACAAAGGGTAACTCTTCGGTGTTGTGGGGGTCCATGGATATAATTTATGAAACATGCGCCCTCTTCTGTTATGGTTAAACGCAAATCATTTTCACACTACTCTTAAAGGTGCTATTGATAACATTCAGCCACTAGATGTCGCATTCTCCCTCCCCCGTTCCATTGCATTTACTCCTCAACAAGTCGTTGTCAGGCACTCACTGTCAGTTTCAACTATTTATTTGTTTTTTCCACACTAACTGACGACCCAGAGATACCACGTGATACCAACGTCTTTTTACTATTGGCAAACGTCAGATATCTTCCACAGAGATTAACAATACATTCATTTTGGACCCACCAACATTTTTTAAATGATTAATTCACAATCGTAATTTTTTTCAGGAAAAGCCATACTTTTATTCGGCATCTTTCTAAAGGCTCTGTGGATGTACTGTTTAAAAAAATATATTTGTCTACATAAAAATGTTATCAATAAGACCTTTAAGTATTTGCCTTTCTTTAAAAAATTTTATTTGCCTTTTTTTTGTCAAAATCTTACCACCCTGCACTCAGAATTGGCTCAGCTCTTAAAACAGAAAAAGAAAACAGAACGTGGTGGTCCCACTTTTCTCTTCAGCCATTGCACCCAACATCTTTTATAAACCCTTTTTTTTCCAGTTCTGTAGTGTTTTATTTATTTTTAATGCCAGAAAGGGTCATTTTATTTTCCAGATGATGTCTGCAGAGGGCCAAACGAGTGGCAGGTTTTTAGACTTGTGTTTACTAGAACTCCCAGGTGTTAAGCGAGGCAGTCGGGGGCAGAGTCTAGCTTTAGACCTCGGTCACTCTGAACTGGATCAGTTGCACTGATTGCACAAGTGATTGACCAGATCAAAGAGTCTACTGTGATCCCCCTCGGTGCTGCTGAGGGACGGCCGCCATTGGCTGAAAGTAAGCGGGAGGCAGGGTTACGTCTCTGTACAGTCTGTTTATCAGTATTCCCTTTATCTCTCCTGTCATTTGGTGGATCTTGCTGTTTTATTCTCCGTAGTCCAGAGACCTGTATTAAACTGTATTAAATTGTATAGATTGTGCAAAAAGCTGAATGTTGCATAGCAGAAGAGAAAAGCTATTCCTTACAGATGACTAAGTGATTTAAAATGTATAAAAGAAATTGAGAAACAAAGTTTAGGGGATAATTGTAATATTTTGTTTGTAATTACTATTTTTTGTTGGAAGAGGGCTACTGGATAAAGAATCATCTGTAATAAAGTAATTTTAATATTTCTTTGTCCCACTGTGTTTTTGTGTGTGAGGAGCAAAAAAACCTTTAACTTAACCTAAATATTTGAATTCTTTTACACTTTGTCATTGTATTACTTTTTTTTAATTGATACAGTGCAACTCTTTGAATTGTGTTTGACCTCAAACTGCTTGTTTAATTTGTTTTAATTTGCTCTTTTTTTTACCTCTTTTGTAGGAGCAACATTGCCTGAAAAGTTGTTGCTTTAGTAAGTAACACATTTTTGTTTTCCAAGAATTATTGTTGGAGTTTCAAATGAGTAAAGCCATGTTCTGAGTGTTTTTGTTTGTCTCTACCAAAGGTCATGTCCTCTTGATTATTTTTTTACTAATTTGGCTCTGTAAAAAACATTTTTTGTTTCCATCAGCTTTCTTTTCCAGTTGTTTGTAGGACTGTACTTTCATCCAGCTACAGATGAGAATAACAAGGAAAAAACCCAAATATTGTCCAAAGTGTCTCTGCAGATCTCATCCTCTTCCTCCTCATCGTGTGTACGACCTCTTCCAGGTGAAGTTCCCTTCCTCTGCATCCACGCTGCTCTCTTCAGGCGCCTGCAGTCTTTGTCTCCTCATCATGTTGGCTCTCCTCCTGCGAGGGGCAGCCATGTTGCTGGTCCTGCTCCTCTGCCCTACACTATATTCTCCTAGTGGACTATCCGGGCTCACGCCATCCCTCTCTTCCCCTTTCAGGAAATCAGACACCACTCTGAAGTACTCCAGAACTGTAATATGGCTCCAGTTACCTTCCTCCTCCACCTTGTTTCCAGTCCTCCCTCCCTCCATCTCTTCTCGGCGCTCCAGAGTGAACCCACAGTGCCCTCCTCTGTCCGTCAGCACCAGAAGGAAATGAGGATTGCTCTGGAAAAGGTGAAGGGGCAACGTGGAGGCAGGCGGGAGGAGGGGATCGTCGCGGCTGCGGATGCAGAGCACGGGGACCGCCACCTCATCTGCATCTCTCAGTGGCTCGTTCCTCTCCCAGTAGTTGTCCCAGTCCTTGGCTGGGTACGCCCTATCGCCCAGTGCCCAGGCAACTGAGGGTGCCAGGCCCCGCGGGGAATGAGATCCTGAGCTCAATCCAGAGTTTAGAGAGTTTACTGGAGGTCTGGGAGCCTTCTGCTGAAGCTGAGCTGAAGGGCAGGAGAGAGTTTCCTCAAAGTCTCTGAGGGAGGAACAGCTGAGGGCCCGGTCCACATCCAGGACTCCTCTGAAGGAACTTGCGTACCTTATGATGCCATGTGAAGAAAAAAAGTCTTTTAAGGTCTTTTCATATTGCATCATGTTATAACTACTATTAATACATTTTCCTTTGATTTCTCTCACCTACTGAGCTGCAGTTGCCGGTGGAGCAAAATACCCCAGCGATAAAGAGGAGGCATGGCTGTTTCAAACCACAGTTGTCCCTGGAGCACAGGTGAGATGGCTGCAGCCGCTGTCAGGTGTGAACTCGATCCGAACTCCCCCAAGTAGGAAAGAAGAATCCCCGAGCCTGAACCCTCACTCACTGCAACCATGACAGAGGACGGGTGGCGGCTGTGGACATAAGCCACCGCCTGAAAATAGAAGATGTCCTCACCGTCAGGTAAAATTAATTAGTCAATTTTAGCTATGCTAACAGCATCTATGGATGGCAATGTGTCTGCTGGTGCACCACATTGGTCCAGACTGAAATATCAACAACTGTTTGATGGCTTGCAATGAAATTTTGATATGCATGGTCCCCAGAGGATGAATCCTAATAACTTTTATCTAGCGCCACCATCTGGTCCAAATGTCAGTTTCTCCAAAATTTATGACCAAATGCCTGCAAAACTAATACCATTCCCGTCAGCCTCAGCTTTATTTACATAAAACTGTATTTTGTGCATTGTCTATTGGATTTGAAAAAGGGCTGCAAATATTTGTAATCGTCCATTAATGTTTTTGTTTTTTTATGTGCTCAAACATAAAAAAAAATAGTGAAAAATGTCAATTTCCCCGAGAGCAAAGTGGTGTCTTTAAATTACTTATTTTGTCCAACCAACAGTCCAATACCGAAAGGTATTTAATTTATAATGATGTAAAACAGAAAAAGGAGCAAATCCTCACATTTGAAAAGATGGGTTCTAGACCATTAAGTATTGGACATTTTGCTTGATAAATGACTGAAAATCATTGACACCCGATTATCAGGCCATTAAATAGGCGTTATCGGTCACTATAAGCACCATAGATTTGGGTCATTAGGGGCCTACTACGTTGTAAAAGTGAAAGCAAAACTTAAAAGCAACACGTTGTAAAACTGCATGAAACGTCACGTTTTGAAAAACAAAAAGGCTTCTTTAGGTTTAGACAATACAAACACTTGGTTAAGTTTAGGGGAAAGCATCATGTTTTGGCTTAAAATAACCGTTTCGAAAGTGAAAGTGAAACTTAACACTTGTGAACACAAAGACAACTACATGTTGTTGCATTCACACGGGATGTGAACCCCGGCCTCCTGGGTGAAAACCCTGTGTTTTGAGTTTCACACTGTCTAAACTATAGTGCCTCAGTTCCTCTTCTGCTCCTGTCATAATTACTACGGTCACTAGAGGTCGCTGTCGTGATCTTTTATTCCTTCTTTCGGTGATCTGCCATATGAATATATGATAAAACCTACTAATGGGTGTAGTAGACCCCTGTTGACCCACATCTATGGTGTTATAGCGACCGATAACGCCTATTTAATGGCCTGACAACAGTCTAATTGGCTGACTAAACTCACTATCTCAAAAAAACAACAAAAACATGACATGATAAAAAAGGAGTGGACACCTGCCATCTTTCTATACCTGCTCAAGATCAGCTGGGTCTCCGAACTCAGTCAGTCGCGCTGTGGTCAGTGGGCACCCCGCTGTGCCTCGAGCATGAAATACCACCACATAAAAGCCCTGACGCATGGCCTGATGGCACAGCACCTTTAGGTGGGGGGTCATCCCTCCCCAGGACTCAGGGATGAGGAGGAGGACAGGAGGCGTCGCGGTGAAGCAGCCTAACGCCTTTCCCCCCGACTGATGCTCCTTCCTCCCCTCCCACCTCTTCCTCCCGACCACCTCACCCAGTCTTGTTCCCACTGCCCAGTCCAGAGCCACAATCCCCTCGTCTCTCAGTAACAGATTGTCTCTAGTGAACTGTAACGTGTCTCCATGTTGTCCACACAGCAGGCTGGACAGAGTCTGGAGGTGGGGGTCTCCCCTGGGCCAGGAGGCCAGTCTCGGCCTGGCCAGAGAGCCGCAGTGCCGGAGCAGATATTTGGCCAGCGCAGTGGGTTTGCAGATGAGCCTGGGATCATCTGAGGCCTGACCTGACCCAGACGAAATATCTGTTCCTGGTGATCCAGTCTCCTTGGTCCATGCTCTTATATTCCTGTCTAGTGGCAACTCCAGGATCAGGCAGATAATGACCCAGAGTCTCCAGCCTGCAGCCCTGACAGCCAGCCTCGTCCAACAACGTACCCTGGGCCAGCGCAGAGCCAGAGAAAGCAGCAAAAGTAGCAGCGACGGGAACAAACAGAACAAATAATCCCATAAAAATGATGCCATTGGTAAGTAAAGAAGATTGTAGTTTCACATAAAATCCAATGTTTTCTCTGCGAAGTGTTGCTGTGATTTCCTCAGTAACATCTGAGCCCCATATTTTTACAAACGCCTTCCTTGTTGCTTCATGTACCAGTGAGACATTCTTTCTCAAATTTTTTAAGTCTTCAACAATTGGCAATCAAATAAACACAAAACAGAGAACTGGAGGAAAGAGTGGGTCATGTAAATTGTTCCTCCCCTCCACCTTTTCTCCTCCCTCCATAAATCATTTACTGCAAGCACAAGTCCAGATAGACACTGAGCAAACACAGGCCACATAAATCTGTCTCATTAATGTTGACATGATTATAGTCTTTGACCTTGCTGTTACTTCTTTTGTATTCTTACCTCAGTTCACCTGTGACTATTAGGGCTGTCCATTGATTAAAATATTTAATCGCGATTAATCGCACATTTTTTATTTGTTCAAAATGTACCTTAAAGGGAGATTTGTCAAGTATTTAATACTCTTATCAACATGGAAGTTGGCAAATATGCTGCTTTATGCAAATGTATGTATATATTTATTACTTGAAATCAATTATCAACACAAAACAATGACAAATATTGTCTAGAAACCCTCACAGGTACTGCATTTAGCATAAAAAATATGCTCAAATCATAACATGGCAAACTCAAACCCAACAGGCAACAACAGCTGTCAGTGTGTCAGTATGCTGACTTGATTATCATAAAGTGGGCATGTCTGTAAAGGGGAGACTCGTGGGTACCCATAGAGCACATTATCATTCACATATCTTGAGGTCAGAGGTCAAGGGACCCCTTTTTCCTTAGTCCTTGTTGACCGAAACGTTGACTAATAAAGCAGAGAAAAGTGTGTGCGGGAGCAAGTCATTTTTTATTTGAAAAAGTACTTTTTGGAGGGGATCTACTCCCAGCACCACAAACAATTTTGAGAATGTGCATGTTTTCCTCTCCTTGACCCCTTTGAAAATGGCTATGCCAATTTTTCCTCGCCAAAATTTAGCGTATGTTTGGAGCGTTATTTAACCTCCTTCGTGACAAGCTAGTATGACATGGTTGGTACCAATAGATTCTTTAGGGTCTCTAGTTTCATATGATCGCAGTATCTTCACTCTAGCTTTAATACTGAGCCCGGTACAACTTCCGGAAGATCGATTGCGTTTATGCATAAAAGAAATTAGTGGTGTTAAAAAGAAATTGCGTTAACGCGTTATTATTACGTTAACTTTGACAGCGCTAGTGAATATTGTTTGGATTGTTGATACAGCAGACCTTGTAAATTTTCTTTGACAGTTTTATTCTATCTCTAACTATATAAAAAGGTCTTAAATGAATATTACACCATCATCCCCTTTATAAGTTGGTTGAAAGGGAGTATTGTTCATTTTGTCCTGATTTACAAAACTTCCTTTACCACATTTTGCCTTTGCTTTTAAAACTCGCTTTTGATGCGATGATGAGGGTCACTGAGTATTGTCCTCGATTAAACCTTTAATTATACTGTATGTGCTGCTACAGAACAATTAAAGCACAGCAAAAGCACATTAACTGGAAAAACAGGTTTTTCAGGTTCAGGTTCAGGTTCAGGTGACTTTATTTGTACCCGTAGGTAGATTTGTTTTGCAGCAAAATAGAGGATGGCATCCGTATTGACAAAATATTAAGCAGTAGAGCACAGACAAAAGACAGACACACCAAAATCATGACAAAGAGTACTCAAAAGGCTTACTGGGATCATGACCCAGCAGAAAGAAGGCCACAAGAACAATATAGAAAATCACTGAAATATCAGGAGAAAAGACACAATAAAACGACAAAAGTATAAACTTTCCATAAATATGTGCAAATGTTGCTATGACTTATTTAGATGAACAATTGCAGCTGGAACAAAGCTGTTCCTGTAGTGCTTTGTTCTACACCTTGGGACCCTAAACCTCCGACCAGATGGGAGAAGCTGGAACTCACCAGACAGAGGATGAGAGTCATCGTATTTCATACAATAAAATGAAAGAATTCAAACACACCCTGTATATTCAGATAATAAAAACAGAGAGTCACACATTTTGATAGCTCTGATAGCTTAAACTCTGTAGAACAATAAGAAATCACCTGACAATATTTGGTTGATAGCTACAATGCCTAAAAACTACCGTAAGAAACATCCATCGGCGTCGCTGTTGTGGCATGGTGACTTTTGATGTTTCGACATGAAAAAAGAAACTGTTGTAACTCGACTCCATATGGTCAAATCTTTTCCAAATTTCACACGTTTAAAGAGACTTTAAGCCACTTTAGGTGTAACTACATCTTCTAGATACTAGAATCTAGGGGAAGAAACATGGAGGGCAAATTTTTTTACTTCAAGCCATAGGGTTTCTTCTACAATTTTTGTAAAGATTTATATGAAACCGTATCATAACCATGATGTGTTATCATGCCAAGGCAACAGGTCAGACCAGTCCAGCCCAGTCAAGGCTCCACCCTGGACATGGAGCATTATAAATGAAGCTTTCCCAATAGAGTTCACAAGACGACATCAAGCCCTAAGGTACAGTATATACATATCTGATTATTCTTAGTAATGTAAAAAAAAATTACAATTATTTATTGCGTTACATCCAGTTATATGCAAAGGTTTGTCAACTCTAGAACAAATTATATATTTGGTTAACTAAAAAAATCCAAACTAGTCTTCTGATACTTATTTACTTACTTAGTGTGTGGAATTTATTATTTTAATTTATTTTATTCTCTGGATTAATGACTAATACTGTGTTAGCCTCATAGACCATCTATGATACAGTATAATTAGCTGTTTTTTAATCTCTCTGACAGGTTGTGCAGCGATGTCTGGGTTGGCTGCGTTGTATCTCCTGCTTCTGCAGACTGGAGCCTTCGGGTTTAATATATTCAGTGGAGATTCTCTGAATCATCAGGAGATCACTGAGGAAGCCATCTTAAAGGTCACTGCAGAGGTGTGCCGCTCTCTGGCCCTGGCTGAGGGCAAAGACTTAATTTTTCCTGTAAGGATTAAATTCATTTATATCAATTCTATTTTTTCAATTATATATAATATTATATTGACTTTTTGGTAACACTTTATAATAACCATCATTAATAAATGGTAAATTGATAGTAAATTAAACTTAAGTTAATGGAATATTTTACTGTTAACAAACAATGAAATGGTAATTAATACTGTTTACTAATTATTAGTAATGCTATGATTTATACTATTTTATCATTAGTTTGTGTAATGTGGAATAATAAGTTTATAAATTATATATTGTATCATAGCTGAGAGATAACAATTTCATTCATTAGTAAACTATTTATTAACAGTTTATTGTTGCACACATACCATTTGATTTACTTTATTAAAGTGGCAGTAGGCAGAATATTTTTGGCATCATTGGGCAAAAATTGTATATTAACCTTCCAGCATATTGTAATTCAAGTGTTCTGAGAGAAAACTAGACTTCTGCACCCCATCATGGCTCTGTTTTCAGACTTTAGAAAATCTATTGAGCGTTGCTATTGGCTGTGCTCCAGCTGGTGGGCGGTGCTTGGTATTTCCTTAAGAGATCTCAACATGGCTGCTGGGGCATTTTAGGAGCACCAGAGGACACAGAGGCACATGATTTTTTCAGATTACCTGTCTCATGCTCTTCAGTAAGGATTTAGTGACCGTTTTATAAAGATAAGCTTTTTTAATCCTATTTTCTCCATTTCCACCCACTGCTGCTTTAAGTATTTCTTAGTGATTACCAAATGATTCGGAATGTTTTAAGAAACTGTTTCGAAAAAAATATATAAACATTACATAGATAGATGGACCAGAAACCAATTATTAACCATTAACAAAGTATTAACTATCTAAATAATGTTTATAGACGCTTTACAAAGTATTTATTAACCATTTAACAAGGTATTATAATCATCAGTTGCAACTTTATAATAGCCATCCAAATAATGTTTATAGATGTTTACAAACCAGTTATTTACCATTAAGACTTAACAAATTGTTGCAAATATCTATGTACTGTTTATTGATGTTTTACAAATTATTTCTTAAAGGTTTACAAATCATCTGGTAATCATTAACAAATACTTAATATAGTATATAAAATGTTATAATGTGTGCAACAATAAACTATTAAAACAACAAATTATAGCATTACTGATAATAAGTAAACAGTATTAATTATCATTTCATTGTTTAACAGTAAAATAACTATTAACGAACATTTAATTAACTGACAATTTACCATTTATTAATGATGGTTATTTTTAAGTGTTACCGGATTTTTTAGTTCAAATGACCAGTGCCTGGTTAATTAATATTATTAATTGTGTGTGTCCACAGACTTTGACTGTTCAGTCTGTTGTTGCTGCCTGTGAAGCCTCAAAATCATCCAAGAGCTTCCGCAAATCCATCAAATTAATTCAAAAAAGGAATCGGCGAGTAGACATTAATTTTTTCTTTGACCCGCGCTATCACTTTGACAATGAGAATATTGTAGCGGGAAGGAAAATCATCACAGACGGATTAGCAGCTGTGAAGGCCAGCAACCAGCGGGAGAACTTTGAGGCGGCGAGAGAACAACTGGGAGAAATCTGCCACCCTTTACAGGTAGCCTTCTTTCTATCATTCGTTTTGTTTTCATTGCAGTTTTTTTCAACAGTTTCGTACACAAATGTTCCATTTAAAAACTAAAACTCAGTCAAGTTCAGCAAGCAGCAGACCGTGTATTTCTATAGGCCTGTTTGCAAATTTAGTTAAAAATTGTATCCACTACAATTTATGTGCAACAGCCAAGGGAACATCTTTAAAATGGCTTAGTGAAGAGTTCTGAAACAAGATCTTGGTATTAAGAGATGTAATAGAGACGCTGCTATCGTGTTGTATTTACCGGCAACTTGTCTTTCTTTTTTGAATAATAGGACTTCTACAGTCATAGTAACTGGGTCGAAATGGAAAACAAACTCCCAAACTCCAATCTGATCAAACCAGGCACCACCATTGGTAACATAGCAGGTAACGAGATCATGTATTATCAGTGTGTGTTTGGCTGTGTCAGGCTACCGAAACAATAACAAACCCGAGATGAGGAAAGATTATGATGTGATGGGAAAGTGAGAGATAATTTTACAAAAGAAAACACTCACCAATTGTTCCTTCCCACAGCTGTAAATAGAGCAACCTGTCGCAGCTGTAATGGAGACGATTGCAGGAACAACATTTTGGAGGATATCCTACTGGAAAAGATACTTACCTCGGGATATTTTGATTTATTTTCATCCACCAAACCAGCAGGTAAATGACCTGCCTACTTAAAGAATTGTATTTAATTTATTGTATTTATTGTAATTATCCCTTGAGCCCCTAGCTAAAAACACATATTCACAGAGAGAATGGTCTCTTCCCTGATATTCTCTAAAGAAGAAGGATATTTAAAGCTGCATGAAACATTTTGTTCTGTTTCTAATGCTGAACAGGAAAATGCAGTCACGGAGGAGAATTTGATGGAACAAGCACCATCGAACCTACAGGTGGGATCAACAAAGACTTGTTCACCGCCAGCCACGGACACCTCCACACTGCCGCAGCAAATATGGCAATAGCTGCAACCAGTCAGCTGCTGGAGGACATTCGAGGGGCCGCTGGTGACAAACGATTCCTCCAGTATGAAACCTATTCTACGTGTTTCAGTTATGTACTGTAAGGAGGTGGATTGCAAAGGTTTTTTGTTTTTTAAATGTCTTATCTCTGTGTATCCGCCATTCTCTTTTTTTCCCTCAGGATGATGGGAATCTCCAAAGGTAAAGCTCTTTGCTTCGTGATCGACACGACAGGAAGCATGAGCGATGACATTGCAACAGTGAGGACCCTCACTTCCTCCATAATCAACAGTAAAGTGGGAACAGAAGATGAGCCCTCAGTTTACATTCTTGTACCTTTCAACGATCCAGGTAGGATCTTAATGCCCCAAATAACACTTTACAATCCTGTCTAGTTTGTTTTCATACCTCCGCGCCGGCATCAGCCGTGGCCGAAGGCATTATGTTTTCAGGTTGTCCAGGTTGTTGTTGTTGGACTCAAGGATAAACTGATTAGATTTTGGTCGTCAAAGGTCACTGTGACCTCACAAAACACATTTTTGGCCACAACTCAAGGAATTTCACACAAATGTCTAATAGAATAAAATGATGAAGTGATGACATTTTGGACAGACACGGATGTAAACTGTAACTTGACTACTTGGTGGAGGCATACAACCATAAGGCGGTAATTTTAGTTTCTAACGGGATGTTTGCACTATCAAATTTATGAATTTGCACTTTATCTGCTTGCCTGCTAACCTGCAACTAACTCAATGAAATAAAGCAGCAGATTTTTATGTGCTGTATACTTGTTGGAATATTATGATTGTTCAAATAATATGTCAGCAATACAATAAGAACAATGGCAGTATCTGTAAATCATAAAGTACTCAACAAACACAAGCACAAGATGAAGATTTAACTAATTGATATTTCCTGTCTCCACTTGAACCCCAGATTTTGGGCCACTGACAAAGACTACAGACCCAAACGTCTTCAAGAATGCTATTAATTCACTATCGGCAAGCGGTGGAGGAGATTTTCCGGAATTGGCTCTTTCAGGGCTTCGGGTGCTGTGATGTCTTTGAGACTACTTCAAAATCTGTCTCTGCAAAACTTGATAAGACAAAAAAAAAAAAATGAAAAGTACAACTTCTGTATCATTGCTATCCTCCCTTGCTCATACAGCTGGCTTTGACTGGTGCTCCTACCAACTCTGACATCTTCCTCTTCTCTGATGCAACCGCTAAAGACCAACACCTGAAAAGCGCAGTGATCGCACTCATCGAGCGGACCAAGTCAGTGGTGAGTATCTACTCTCTCCAAAACCATATGGTGTAGAAAATGATAGTGTAAAGTAAAAGAAATTAGAAACTCATAATGTAAAAACTTGCCTGTACTGTAGTGTATAGTGAGTACTGTAGTGAGTGAGGCTGTACGTAGGCACAGCAGTGTATTGAGCTAAATGCTAAAGTCAGCATATTACCATTCTCACAGTGACAGTGTTAACATACAGTACTGATTAGTAGTTAGTTCAAGTAGTAGGTAATGTTCCACCATGTTCTCCATTGTAGTTTAGCGTGTTAGCAAGCTAACATTTTCTAATTAGCATTAAACACAAAGTACAGCTGAGGCTGATGGGAATGTAGTTTTGCAGATATTTTGTCATAAATTAAAATAATAATACTAATAATAAAAATAATTGACCTGATTACAGCGCTAGATGAAAAGTTTAAAGAGTCAGCTGTTATTACAATCCACCCTGGGGGGTACGTGAATGTCTGTATCAAATTTCCAATTAATTAATCCAATATTTGGACCAAAGTGGTGGACTGTCCAACACTGAACATCCCTAGAGCCATCACAAGGGGCAAGCATAGCTAAAAAAATATTGAGTGCATAACATATATTATTATGTATATTATTACTAGGGCTGTCAAAGTTAACGCGATAATAACGCTATAACGCAAATTCGTTTTTAACACCACTAATTTCTTTAACGCATTAATGCAATTGATCTTCCGGAGGTTGTAGCGTGAAGATACTGGCACAAAGCTAGTTGGAGGGGAGAGCGGTATGAGAAAAGTAAAGCGTTTTTTGAACATTAACGCATGTAAACATGTTCTAGTAGAAACCCAAAATACAAGTATGCAATTTTTCTTACCCCTTTTCCTTTTTGTTTTTTTCAGGTGAACTTCATGCTTACTGGCGTATTTGGACTTCGTCGTCGAAGACAGAGCGGTGACCATCAGCAACAGCAACACTCACGACAAAAACGGATGGCGAGCGCAGGTGCCCTGCTGTACAGAGACCTGGCTCAGGCGTCAGGAGGTCTGGCTATTGAAGTCACAAAGAGTCAGCTCCCTGTGGCCACCAGCATCATAACACAGTCCTCCAGCTCCTCTCTGGTATTAACACTCTCACTGGCCACTACCAATGACTTTTCTAGTTCCAAAAAAATTCCGTTGCGTCACCACTTTCATTCAACCTCCTAGGTGACCCTTCTGCAGGCAGCCAGGAGTCCAGGAAACGCCGAAAATTTCACTTTCACAGTTGATGAGTCAGTAAGAAACCTCACAGTTTACATCACTGGGAGCTCTGTCACCTTTACTCTCATCAGTCCCTCAGGTGATACTTCTGTGTTGTATCATTGTAGCAGCTAATAATCAATAATTTACAAATCACACTCAAACGCAGTCATTTTAAAGCAGAATTGTATGTTGATGTTGTGTATTGGCATAGAAAAAGTATTTTAAAGCCACCTAGTGTGAAAATTCCTGACTTTGGCCCATGTGGTGGTAGTATTAAGTGCAGTAGACAACGATGCACGCTACTACTTTATAACTCATCTAAGAAATTGAAATGTTAGATATGAAAAAGTTTGTTTAACTCTTGGCTTTTTAACCAGTTTGCTTCATTTCTTGCCATGGCTTTGCTTTTAGGTGTGTCTCAGGAGAGCACTGACACCACAGGATCATTGATCACTGCATCCCAGTCAGTGGGAAACTTCAAGACTCTGCAGCTAAATACACAAGCTGGACTTTGGGAAATTAAAATGGTGTCAACTAATCCCTACTCGCTGAAGGTCATAGGTGAGAACTCCATGATTATTAACAAAGAACGTATATTGCTAAGAAGTGAAAGTCAATTGTTCGTTCCATTGCAACGTCGGCGCCCAGCAGCAGAGCTACGCCTCCGCCATTTTGGACTGAAAGCGACTACCGGACGCCAGTAAAACATCCGCCTACAAAGTGCGGTACAAAAGTAAAACAAAATTATTTCTATTCTACTTGTCATAATTTTAATGTCTCTACTGAAACGGCCTGTGTTGATCAATAAAACTATTATGAATATACATACTACAGTATTATAACTATTTACTTATTTATTTATTAAACTTTTTTGCCCGGCCGCTTCCCAGAGGAGCATAAAGTGAGCGATGGACATAAATGGAAGTTGGAAAAATCCAGCACACAGATTTTGCGAGCAATCAATCAATCTTCAATCAATCTTTTTCACGTCAAGGACCTCCAAAATAGATGTACAATAGACCACAGACCATGGATGTACAATATAAGAGGGTGTGCCCTGTGCTTTTGCCCTGCGTGTCAGTAAATAGCCTACAACTACATTAAATTCTGTTTATGTCATGCTACTAGCACTACTAGCTACTGGCCGATAGCCGGTTGCAGAGACGTTAATACATCCACCACGGTACAGGCTTACAGCATACAGCCCATGGGTGTATTATAAGATAATAAAAGTGATGAATTACAGCCAATATATCCATTATTACAGTCGCATACAGCTAGCAGGAAGCTGGCAGAAACAGATATGTCATATAGACGTGCAGGGCGGTGCAGTCCTGTGGCTCTTTATGCCGAGGAAAATAACTCTGGATTCGGCTATTAGTAAATTTTACAACTTTTAAGACAAAACAATTTAGATGAGGGCTATTTAAGTGTTTGTACTGGGAAATTGATTTACCTCAAAAAAAAAAATTATCCTCTGATTTAAATACATCTCTTTATACATCCACGGCAATGGCATTTTAGTCCAAAATGGCAGGAGTGCTACTGCAGCACCATCTAGCGGCCATTGTCAAAAAAGCACCGGAGTTTTGCCTCTGCTCCTATACTCTTTGTTATTACTTTATTATTGTTTTAGGTGCAACTATCCCTTACCTTGAAGGCCTGGTTCATCCAAATCACACAATGCTAATGCTATGTCCTGCATGTGGCCTCTGGTTGATTTTCTTTTCTTATAACTTTTTCTATTTGCAGGTGAAAGTCCCATTGACTTCCTGTTTGACTTTTTGGTGGCATTGGAGGGCCCGTTAAGAGGATTTGATGTTGTAGACAATCGTCCCAGAGCTGGTAAAGGAAACAGAATTGTAATATGCCAAAGTAATTTGCCCATTCACTTCAGTACATTTCAGTGGATTTGTTTTCTTTTTCTGAAGGTGTTAATGGGAGCATGATCGTGACAATAACCGGGAGTGACTCAGCCACGGTGACAGAAGTCATTCTGGTTGAATCGTCGGGGTCAGGAGAGGTTAATGGCGAGGTGGAGCCTCAGGGCGGAGGAGACTTCTTAGCTCGGTTTGACAGGGTACCAGCACAGGATTTTGTGGTGCTCGTGAAGGGGCAGAGCAGCAATGGTTCCTCCAGAGCGTCCCCAGTGCCCTTCCAAAGGCAGTTCCCCACCAACATCAAAGCATCTGCTGTGACTGTTACTATTGTAAGTAAAATGCATCCATCTAAAATCCTATGATATGACTTTAAGATATGTTGCTCTGCCACAGTCTTTTAAATATACAACTGATACTGACTGTTTTCCTTCCGTTTCTAGCCTGATTCAATTAGCGTCTTAGTACCAGGAACACCACTTTCAATTCCCTTCTCTGTGACGACGAGCGGTGCAGGAGGAAACTTCACCATCCGAGTGACCAATGACCAAGGTTTTAGTTTAACTTTCCCGTCCAGTTTAGTCCTGGCAACTGGAGGCAGTGCTAACGGAACAGTGTACGTCACCGCACCTGCTGACACCCCGTCTGGTACTGACGTCACCCTGACCATTGAGGCCGAGGCTTCGGGAGGCGCAGACACAAACTATGTCGTGCAGCGTTTCACTGTCCTTAAAACGGTAACTCATCACAAATCACATCTCAATAAATGTTAAAGGAACAGTGTGTAACATTTGGGGGGATCTATTAAATATGAAATGGAATATAATATTCATAACTATGTTATTTTAAGGATCGTTGTGTTTTCGTTAGCTTAGAATGAGCCGTTTATATCTACATAGGGAGCAGATCCTCTTCCACCATGTTGCTCCGCCATGTTTCTACAGTAGCCCAGAACGGACAAACCACACACTGGCTCTAGAGAGAGGCCAGTAAGGCCACCGTAGTTCAACATGCTTGTGAAACTGCGGTAACGTGAGCCACAGAGTGCAAACCGTGGTACCGTCAGCTGCCGTCTGACTTCCGTTGAGTACTAAAGTAGTGTTATTATGGTAAGGATGGCCTCTGAGCGAGGTGAACGGTGTTACCACAGTTTTGCAGTCGGCAGCTCATGTCACTGCAGTCTTGGAAAGGGAGGACTGAGCGGAGGGGTACTCAGTTGTTTGCAATCTGCAACCACAGCACTAGGTGGCGCCTAATCCTACACACTGTACCTTTAAAGCAGTGAATGATCATTCTAGCTTATTTAATCCTTTCATCGTTGTGTTTATTGGTTGAATCACTGATGTAAAACCGGCTGACTTTATCAATTTTTTCTCCTCATAGGTGACTGATTTCACTCCGCCGATGTGCCAGCTGCTCAGCCCTCTGTCCAACTGCTCTGATATCTGCAGCTTAGAGATGTGGCAGCTCTCTGTTCAGGTGACTGATGGGGCTAACGGAACGGGTGTCGACCGCGTTAGCCTCAGACAGGGCAACGGGACCTTGAACACTAGCCTGGCCGCTGGCAACAAGAACATAACGCTGGTGTCCTACAATTCGTCTTGCTGTTCGCCTGATGTGGAGCTGCTGGTTGTGGATCGGGTGGGTAATGTAGCCTCCTGTTCCTACAGCGTCCGGAAAACACCAACAGCCACCACCAGCACACAAGCTACAACCACAAGCACCCAAGCTACAACCACAAGCACCCAAGCTACAACCACAAGCACACAAGCTACAACCACAAGCACACAAGCTGCAACCACCAGCACACAAGCTACAACCACCAGTAGCCCACAGCCTACAACCACCAGTAGCCCACAGCCTACAACCACCAGTAGTCCACAGCCTACAACCAACAGCACACAAGCTACAACCACCAGTAGCCCACAGCCTACAACAACAGCACCTGTTGTATCTTTGTCTACCAGAGCAGTTCAGTCTCTTCTTCTTTGCTTTAGCATCACAATCGTAGGGCTCAATTTACCATTTTAAATAGAGATCAGCTGAGCGTGTTAGTGCAAGGAAGACTTACATTTTAAAATGTCCTTTTGGTTTTGGAACGTTGGGTACACGTAGCTAAAACTAATGTAGGCTGATACAACAAAGTGCTTGTTTTGTATCACCAACACTAAAAAACCTAAAGATATCAACTAAGAAGCGAGAAATGCGGAATATGACATTTTTGTTTCATGGTAAAACTGAGTATACCATCCATTACCATCATTATCTATAGTAGTTTTTGAATGTTTTAAGTTAGAATGTTCAGTTTTCATTGAAACCATTTTGGAGAGGTATAATTCAACGTTATGGTCATGTTAGAGGCTGTAGTTAGTGGTGTTGTTGAATTGTATTGTGTAGACTGATAGGTGTTTCTAATATTTGGTTTTCCTTCTGTGATATAAATGGATTTAACTTGTTTAACCAAATAATCTGGCAACTGAATGTATGTACAACTGGGTGATTAATGTTAAAATCTATCTTTAAGCTATGCAATATTAACTGCATTAACTACATGTGCTGTATGTATTACAGGGTACTTGGTGTCATTGTAAAACTTAAATGGGGTTGTGAATATCTTACGATTAAGACGTAGGATCATTCATTCATATTTTGCGTACTACTGCTAATATGAAGTTGTGGAAGTGTATTGTTGGGTGAATGATTCATTCAAAAAACATCTGAAGGTTGCTTCTTACACAGGTGATTAAAAACCTTTTTAGTTTCAAGGACCCCTACATTGATAAACATTAGGTCAGGGTTTTTCCTGGCTCAAACTGAAGCGGAGGTGATACCATCCTGACCTCGCACCCTCTAGGGGGAAGACACCCATCAGAGTTTTGTCGAGAGCTGGAGGCAGGGCGAAATTTGACGGAGGCGGCCGCCTCGTAATTCTCTATGCAGGAAAAACCCTGCATTAGGTCATTGGCCCCCATTTGACAAGATCAATTTTGATAAACTATTCCCCATTATTCTGGAGACCCCCTGGAACTCCCTCAAGGACCCCTGGGGGTCCCCAGACCTCTGGTTGAGAACCACTGGTGTATGGCAACAGTTGAAGGAGAGAAATGTGACCTAGTTGTGTCACAGCTATATTAAATATCTGCATAACTGGTAACAAATCAATACCTTGATTCGGTAAACTGGTTTATGTTGTATTGCTTAGATCAGGGGTGTCAGACTCATTTTAGTTCATGGGCCACATACAGTTCAATTTGATCTCCAGTATCAGCATCACATTATCATAAGTATCAGGACCTTGAAAAGATTGTGCAAGAAACTGCGTTTATTCCGAAGAAAGAATCACATGGACCTGATGGGGAAATTGCCTCTTTTGTGGAGGAGGAAATTACTTGTTTGTCTCGTAAAGTTATGACTTTATTCTCATAATATTACAACTTTTTCCTCGTAAACTTATGACTTTATTCTCATAATATTATGCCTTTATTCCCATAATATTATGCCTTTATTCTCATAATATTATGCCTTTAGTCTCATAATATTATGACTTTATTCTCATATTATGCCTTTATTCTCATAATATTATGACTATTCTCATAATATTATGACTATTCTCATAATATTATGCCTTTATTCTCATAATATTATGCCTTTATTCTCATAATATTATGACTATTCTCATAATATTATGCCTTTATTCTCGTAATATTATGACTTTATTCTCATAATATTATGCCTTTATTCTCATAATATTATGACTATTCTCATAATATTATGCCTTTATTCTCATTATATTATGACTATTCTCGAAATCTCAGATTTTATTTGTTTCCTCAATGTGGCCCTAATACTCCTTCATAGAATATAACAATAGAGTAGAAATAATTTTGTTTTTACTTTTGTACGGCACTTTTTGGGCGGGACGTTTTACTAACTTCCGGTTGTCGCTTTCAATCCAAAATGGCGGAAGCGTAGTTTTGACGCTGGACGCTGATGTTGCTATGATACAAACAATTGACTTCCACTTCTTGGCAATAAACGTTCTTTTCTAACAGGTGTTGTGTTGAAGTCTGTTCCCCCGTTCGAATAGCGTTTCTCTCCTGTTACCATGGTAGCGGCCCACTCAGTGGTTAGTAGGAGGAAACGCTTCCCGACAGGAAACAGTACTCACACACACTGAGTTCTTTCAGATAGATAAGATTGTAGCCATGCTAGAGCAAGCCCACAGATGCCAAATGTGTTCTCTAGTCGGTCAAGGAGTATACGATGATCAATAGTGTCAAAAGCTGCACTTAGATCCAGCAATAAAAGTACCGAGGTGGAATCTGAATCCATGTTTAGAAGCAGATCATTTACGACATTAGTAAGCGCAGTTTCGGTGGAGTGGCAGGCCCTAAAGGCAGATTGAAAGGGTTCGAAAAGATCACTAAATAATATATGGTCAGAAAGTTGCTGAGACGCCACTCTTTCTAGAACTTTAGAAAAGAATGGAAGGTTTGAGACTGGTCGATAGTTATTTAGAGACCCTGGGTCCAGATGCGTTTTTTTAAGTAGAGGTTTAACAATGGCTGTCTTGAAACTAGTGGGGACAGTACCAGTCGTAAGAGACACGTTGACAATATTCAACATTGTTGGTCCCAGCCATGGCCATAGATCTTTAAAAAGTTTAGCTGGTAAGGGGTCGAGGAGGCAGGTGGTAGGTTTAGAAGCGGAGACCAGTTTAGACAGAGTTTCAAGAGAGACGGTCTCAAAATGTGTAAAGACAGAGGCTAATTGAGACTCGACGCAAGGAGATTGCATTGCAAAATTTACAGATGTAGCTGGGAGCGAAGAACTAATTTTATATCTAATCTCATCTATTTTTCTGCAAAAGAAATCTAAGAAATCATGTGCTGTAAAGGATGAGCTATTAGTAGTCGGCTGTTTTTGGGTGAGTTTGGCTACAGTGTCAAAGAGAAATCTAGGATTGTGTTTATTGTTACTGATTAATCGAGAGAAATAAGCTGTTTTGGCAGCGGACAGAGCACGCTTGTAAATTAAGACACACTCATGCCATGGTAGGTAGTTTACTTCCAGTTTTGATTTACGCCATTTGCGTTCCGATCTCCTGCAGGCTTGTTTAAGAGCACGTGTTTCATCATTAAACCACGGTGTAGACCTCTGTGACCGTCTGGTTTTAGTAGTAAGAGGTGCAACTGAATCTAGAAGATTAGAAAGGGCTGTGTTTAAGTCATTAGTACAGTTTTCAACAGGACCTGTCGCTGTAGTGAAAGGAGCCAGAACCACAGGTAATCGCTCACCAAGTTCAGTTATATCATAACTATGATGTGTTATCATGCCAAGGCAACAGGTCAGACCAGTCCAGCCCAGTCAAGGCTCCACCCTGGACATGGAGCATTATAGATGAAGCTTTCCCAATAGAGTTCACAAGACGACATCAAGCCCTAAGGTACAGTATATTCATATCTGATTATTCTTAGTAATGTAAAAAAAAATTACAATTATTTATTGCGTTACATCCAGTTATATGCAAAGGTTTGTCAACTCTAGAACAAATTATATATTTGGTTAACTAAAAAAATCCAAACTAGTCTTCTGATACTTATTTACTTACTTAGTGTGTGGAATTTATTATTTTAAAAGCACTAATTAAAACAGAAACAGAAAACAATAATAGGAAAGTCATTAGGAACAAATTGATTGTCATCCAGTTCTATCTAAAGGTTTGTGAACTCGAGAACAAATTATATATTTGGTTTATTTAAAAAATCTAAACTTGTCTTTGTAGCAACTTTGTGTGCAAGAAGTAAAGTTTATCTTAAATTTGACCAGATTTATTTAAAACAAATATTGATTAAAGGGAAATGTGAACCTGTCAACAAATTCTTCAGGGATCCCATTTTTATCAGGTCCTACTTAACAAAGCTCCGATGGATACATCAGGATTTAAACAGGCATGGGCGGATAAGCTTAATGAGGAACTGAAAGAAGAGATCTGGGACGAATGTTTCTGTTTTGTCTGTATTACATCAATATGCTGAAAAACAATACAAATATTGTTAAAAAAAAAAAGAAAAATCATCCTCTTGTATGAATGACGATCCTTACCAAATTTCATCAGTAGTTGACTCTCTGGATTAATGACTAATACTGTGTTAGCCTCATAGACCATCTATGATACAGTATAATTAGCTGTTTTTTAATCTCTCTGACAGGTTGTGCAGCGATGTCTGGGTTGGCTGCGTTGTATCTCCTGCTTCTGCAGACTGGAGCCTTCGGGTTTAATATATTCAGTGGAGATTCTCTGAATCATCAGGAGATCACTGAGGAAGCCATCTTAAAGGTCACTGCAGAGGTGTGCCGCTCTCTGGCCCTGGCTGAGGGCAAAGACTTCATTTTTCCTGTAAGGATTAAATTCATTTATATCAATTCTATTTTTTCAATTATATATAATATTATATTGACTTTTTGGTAACACTTTATAATAACCATCATTAATAAATGGTAAATTGATAGTATATTAAACTTAAGTTAATGGTTATTTTACTGTTAACAAACAATGAAATGGTAATTAATATTGTTTACTAATTATTAGTAATGCTATGATTTATACTATTTTATCATTAGTTTGTGTAATGTGGAATAATAAGTTTATAAATTATATATTGTATCATAGCTGAGAGATAACAATTTCATTCATTAGTAAACTATTTATTAACAGTTTATTGTTGCACACATACCATTTGATTTACTTTATTAAAGTGGCAGTTGGCAGAATATTTTTGGCATCATTGGGCAAAAATTGTATAATAACCTTCCAGCATATTGTAATTCAAGTGTTCTGAGAGAAAACTAGACTTCTGTACCCCATCATGGCTCTGTTTTCAGACTTTAGAAAATCTATTGAGCGTTGCTATTGGCTGTGCTCCAGCTGGTGGGCGGTGCTTGGTATTTCCTTAAGAGATCTCAACATGGCTGCTGGGGCATTTTAGGAGCACCAGAGGACACAGAGGCACATGATTTTTTCAGATTACCTGTCTCATGCTCTTCTGTAAGGATGTAGTGACCGTTTTATAAAAATAAGCTTTTTTAATCCTATTTTCTCCATTTCCACCCACTGCTGCTTTAATTATTTGTTAGTGATTACCAAATGATTCCGAATGTTTTAAGAAACTGTTTCGGAAACATATATAAACATTACATAGATAGATGGACCAGAAACCAATTATTAACCATTAACAAAGTATTAACAATCTAAATAATGTTTATAGACGCTTTACAAAGTATTTATTAACCATTTAACAAGGTATTATAATCATCAGTTGCAACTTTATAATAGCCATCCAAATAATGTTTATAGACGTTTACAAACCAGTTATTTACCATTAAGACTTAACAAATTGTTGCAAATATCTATGTACTGTTTATTGATGTTTTACAAATTATTTCTTAAAGGTTTACAAATCATCTGGTAATCATTAACAAATACTTAATATAGTATATAAAATGTTATAATGTGTGCAACAATAAACTATTAAAACAACAAATTATAGCATTACTGATAATAAGTAAACAGTATTAATTATCATTTCATTGTTTAACAGTAAAATAACTATTAACGAACATTTAATTAACTGACAATTTACCATTTATTAATGATGGTTATTTTTAAGTGTTACCGACTTTTTAGTTCAAATGACCAGTGCCTGGTTAATTAATATTATTAATTGTGTGTGTCCACAGACTTTGACTGTTGAGTCTGTTGTTGCTGCCTGTGAAGCGTCAAAATCATCCAAGAGCTTCCGCAAATCCATCAAATTAATTCAAAAAAGGAATCGGCGAGTAGACATTAATTTTTTCTTTGACCCGCGCTATCACTTTAACAATGAGAATATTGTAGCGGGAAGGAAAATCATCACAGACGGATTAGCAGCTGTGAAGGCCAGCAACCAGCGGGAGAACTTTGAGGCGGCGAGAGAACAACTGGGAGAAATCTGCCACCCTTTACAGGTAGCCTTCTTTCTATCATTCGTTTTGTTTTCATTGCAGTTTTTTTCAACAGTTTCGTACACAAATGTTCCATTTAAAAACTAAAACTCAGTCAAGTTCAGCAAGCAGCAGACCCTGTATTTCTATAGGCCTGTTTGCAAATTTATTTAAAAATTGTATCCACTACAATTTATGTGCAACAGCCAAGGGAACATCTTTAAAATGGCTTAGTGAAGAGTTCTGAAACAAGATCTTGGTATTAAGAGATGTAATAGAGACGCTGCTATCGTGTTGTATTTACCGGCAACTTGTCTTTCTTTTTTGAATAATAGGACTTCTACAGTCATAGTAACTGGGTCGAAATGGAAAACAAACTCCCAAACTCCAATCTGATCAAACCAGGCACCACCATTGGTAACATAGCAGGTAACGAGATCATGTATTATCAGTGTGTGTTTGGCTGTCTCAGGCTACCGAAACAATAACAAACCCGAGATGAGGAAAGATTATGATGAGGAAAGATTATGATGTGATGGGAAAGTGAGAGATCATTTTACAAAAGAAAACACTAACCAATTGTTCCTTCCCACAGCTGTAAATAGAGCAACCTGTCGCAGCTGTAATGGAGACGACTGCAGGAACAACATTTTGGAGGATATCCTACGGGAAAAGATACTTACCTCGGGATATTTTGATTTATTTTCATCCACCAAACCAGCAGGTAAATGACCTGCCTACTTAAAGAATTGTATTTAATTTATTGTAATTATCCCTTGAGCCCCTAGCTAAAAACACATATTCACAGAGAGAATGGTCTCTTCCCTGATATTCTCTAAAGAAGAAGGATATTTAAAGCTGCATGAAACATTTTGTTCTGTTTCTAATGCTGAACAGGAAAATGCAGTCACGGAGGAGAATTTGATGGAACAAGCACCATCGAACCTACAGGTGGGATCAACAAAGACTCGTTCACCGCCAGCCACGGACACCTCCACACTGCCGCAGCAAATATGGCAATAGCTGCAACCAGTCAGCTGCTGGAGGACATTCGAGGGGCCGCTGGTGACAAACGATTCCTCCAGTATGAAACCTATTCTACGTGTTTCAGTTATGTACTGTAAGGAGGTGGATTGCAAAGGTTTTTTGTTTTTTAAATGTCTTATCTCTGTGTATCCGCCATTCTCTTTTTTTCCCTCAGGATGATGGGAATCTCCAAAGGTAAAGCTCTTTGCTTCGTGATCGACACGACAGGAAGCATGAGCGATGACATTGCAACAGTGAGGACCCTCACTTCCTCCATAATCAACAGTAAAGTGGGAACAGAAGATGAGCCCTCAGTTTACATTCTTGTACCTTTCAACGATCCAGGTAGGATCTTAATGCCCCAGATAACACTTTACAATCCTGTCTAGTTTGTTTTCATACCTCCGCGCCGGCATCAGCCGTGGCCGAAGGCATTATGTTTTCAGGTTATCCAGGTTGTTGTTGTTGGACTCGAGGATAAACTGATTAGATTTTGGTCGTCAAAGGTCACTGTGACCTCACAAAACACATTTTTGGCCACAACTCAAGGAATTTCACACAAATGTCTAATAGAATAAAATGATGAAGTGATGACATTTAGGACAGACACGGATGTAAACTGTAACTTGACTAGTTGGTGGAGGCATACAACCATAAGGCGGTAATTTTAGTTTCTAACGGGATGTTTGCACTATCAAATTTATGAATTTGCTCTTTATCTGCTTGCCTGCTAACCTGCAACTAACTCAATGAAATAAAGCAGCAGATTTTTATGTGCTGTATACTTGTTGGAATATTATGATTGTTCAAATAATATGTCAGCAATACAATAAGAACAATGGCAGTATCTGTAAATCATAAAGTACTCAACAAACACAAGCACAAGATGAAGATTTAACTAATTGATATTGCCTGTCTCCACTTGAACCCCAGATTTTGGGCCACTGACAAAGACTACAGACCCAAACGTCTTCAAGAATGCTATTAATTCACTATCGGCAAGCGGTGGAGGAGATTTTCCGGAATTGGCTCTTTCAGGGCTTCGGGTGCTGTGATGTCTTTGAGACTACTTCAAAATCTGTCTCTGCAAAACTTGATAAGACAAAAAAAAAAAATGAAAAGTACAACTTCTGTATCATTGCTATCCTCCCTTGCTCATACAGCTGGCTTTGACTGGTGCTCCTCCCAACTCTGACATCTTCCTCTTCTCTGATGCAACCGCTAAAGACCAACACCTGAAAAGCGCAGTGATCGCACTCATCGAGCGGACCAAGTCAGTGGTGAGTATCTACTCTCTCCAAAACCATATGGTGTAGAAAATGATAGTGTAAAGTAAAAGAAATTAGAAACTCATAATGTAAAAACTTGCCTGTACTGTAGTGTATAGTGAGTACTGTAGTGAGTGAGGCTGTACGTAGGCACAGCAGTGTATTGAGCTAAATGCTAAAGTCAGCATATTACCATTCTCACAGTGACAGTGTTAACATACAGTACTGATGAGTAGTAGTTAGTTCAAGTAGTAGGTAATGTTCCACCATGTTCTCCATTGTAGTTTAGCGTGTTAGCAAGCTAACATTTTCTAATTAGCATTAAACACAAAGTACAGCTGAGGCTGATGGGAATGTAGTTTTGCAGATATTTTGTCATAAATTAAAATAATAATACTAATAATAAAAATAATTGACCTGATTACAGCGCTAGATGAAAAGTTTAAAGAGTCAGCTGTTATTACAATCCACCCTGGGGGGTACGTGAATGTCTGTATCAAATTTCCAATTAATTAATCCAATATTTGGACCAAAGTGGTGGACTGTCCAACACTGAACATCCCTAGAGCCATCACAAGGGGCAAGCATAGCTAAAAAAATATTGAGTGCATAACATATATTATTATGTATATTATTACTAGGGCTGTCAAAGTTAACGCGATAATAACGCTATAACGCAAATTTGTTTTTAACACCGCTAATTTCTTTAACGCATTAATGCAATTGATCTTCCGGAGGTTGTAGCGTGAAGATACTGGCACAAAGCTAGTTGGAGGGGAGAGCGGTATGAGAAAAGTAAAGCGTTTTTTGAACATTAACGCATGTAAACATGTTCTAGTAGAAACCCAAAATACAAGTATGCAATTTTTCTTACCCCTTTTCCTTTTTGTTTTTTTCAGGTGAACTTCATGCTTACTGGCGTATTTGGACTTCGTCGTCGAAGACAGAGCGGTGACCATCAGCAACAGCAACACTCACGACAAAAACGGATGGCGAGCGCAGGTGCCCTGCTGTACAGAGACCTGGCTCAGGCGTCAGGAGGTCTGGCTATTGAAGTCACAAAGAGTCAGCTCCCTGTGGCCACCAGCATCATAACACAGTCCTCCAGCTCCTCTCTGGTATTAACACTCTCACTGGCCACTACCAATGACTTTTCTAGTTCCAAAAAAATTCCGTTGCGTCACCAGTTTCATTCAACCTTCTAGGTGACCCTTCTGCAGGCAGCCAGGAGTCCAGGAAACGCCGAAAATTTCACTTTCACAGTTGATGAGTCAGTAAGAAACCTCACAGTTTACATCACTGGGAGCTCTGTCACCTTTACTCTCATCAGTCCCTCAGGTGATACTTCTGTGTTGTATCATTGTAGCAGCTAATAAGCAATAATTTACAAATCACACTCAAACGCAGTCATTTTAAAGCAGAATTGTATGTTGATGTTGTGTATTGGCATAGAAAAAGTATTTTAAAGCCACCTAGTGTGAAAATTCCTGACTTTGGCCCATGTGGTGGTAGTATTAAGTGCAGTAGACAACGATGCACGCTACTACTTTATAACTCATCTAAGAAATTGAAATGTTAGATATGAAAAAGTTTGTTTAACTCTTGGCTTTTTAACCAGTTTGCTTCATTTCTTGCCATGGCTTTGCTTTTAGGTGTGTCTCAGGAGAGCACTGACACCACAGGATCATTGATCACTGCATCCCAGTCAGTGGGAAACTTCAAGACTCTGCAGCTAAATACACAAGCTGGACTTTGGGAAATTAAAATGGTGTCAACTAATCCCTACTCGCTGAAGGTCATAGGTGAGAACTCCATGATTATTAACAAAGAACGTATATTGCTAAGAAGTGAAAGTCAATTGTTCGTTCCATTGCAACGTCGGCGCCCAGCAGCAGAGCTACGCCTCCGCCATTTTGGACTGAAAGCGACTACTGGACGCCAGTTAAACATCCGCCTACAAAGTGCCGTACAAAAGTAAAACAAAATTATTTCTATTCTATTGTCATAATTTTAATGTCTCTACTGAAACAGCCTGTGTGGATCAATAAAACTGTTATAAATATACATACTACAGTATTATAACTATTTACTTATTTATTTATTAAACTTTTTTGCCCGGCCGCTTCCCAGAGGAGCATAAAGTGAGCGATGGACATAAATGGAAGTTAGAAAAATCCAGCACACAGATTTTGAGAGCAATCAATCAATCTTCAATCAGTCTTTTTCACGTCAAGGACCTTCAAAATAGATGTACAATAGACCACAGACCATGGATGTATAAGAGCTTGTGTCCTGTGCTTTTGCCCTGCGTGTCAGTAAATAGCTACAGCTACATTAAATTCTGTTTATGTCATGCTACTAGCACTACCAGCTACTGGCCGATAGCCGGTTGCAGAGACGTTAATACATCCACCGCGGTACAGGCTTACAGCATGCAGCCCATGGGTGTATTATAAGATAATAAAAGTGATGAATTACAGCCAATATGTCCATTATTACAGTCGCATACAGCTAGCAGGAAGCTGGCAGAAACGGATATGTCATATGGACGTGCAGGGCGGTGCAGTCCTGTGGCTCTTTATGCCGAGGAAAATAACTCTGGATTCGGCTATTAGTAAATTTTACAACTTTTAAGACAAAACAATTTAGATGAGGGCTATTTAAGTGTTCGTACTGGGAAATTGATTTACCTCAAAAAAAAAATGATCCTCTGATTTAAATAAGTCTCTTTATACATCCACGGCAATGGCATTTTTAGTCCAAAATGGCAGGAGTGCTACCGCAGCACCATCTAGCGGCCATTGTCAAAAAAGCACCGGAGTTTTGCCTCTTTGCTCCTATACTCTTTGTTATTACTTTACTTTATTATTGTTTTAGGTGCAACTATCCCTTACCTTGAAGGCCTGGTTCATCCAAATCACACAATGCTAATGCTATGTCCTGCATGTGGCCTCTGGTTGATTTTCTTTTCTTATGACTTTTTCTATTTGCAGGTGACAGTCCCATTGACTTCCTGTTTGACTTTTTGGTGGCATTGGAGGGCCCGTTTAGAGGATTTGATGTTGTAGACAATCGTCCCAGAGCTGGTAAAGGAAACGGAATTGTAATATGCCAAAGTAATTTGCCCATTCACTTCAGTACATTTCAGTGGATTTGTTTTCTTTTTCTGAAGGTGTTAATGGGAGCATGATCGTGACAATAACCGGGAGTGACTCAGCCACGGTGACAGAAGTCATTCTGGTTGAATCGTCGGGGTCAGGAGAGGTTAATGGCGAGGTGGAGCCTCAGGGCGGAGGAGACTTCTTAGCTCGGTTTGACAGGGTACCAGCACAGGATTTTGTGGTGCTCGTGAAGGGGCAGAGCAGCAATGGTTCCTCCAGAGCGTCCCCAGTGCCCTTCCAAAGGCAGTTCCCCACCAACATCAAAGCATCTGCTGTGACTGTTACTATTGTAAGTAAAATGCATCCATCTAAAATCCTATGATATGACTTTAAGATATGTTGCTCTGCCACAGTCTTTTAAATATACAACTGATACTGACTGTTTTCCTTCCGTTTCTAGCCTGATTCAATTAGCGTCTTAGTACCAGGAACACCACTTTCAATTCCCTTCTCTGTGACGACGAGCGGTGCAGGAGGAAACTTCACCATCCGAGTGACCAATGACCAAGGTTTTAGTTTAACTTTCCCGTCCAGTTTAGTCCTGGCAACTGGAGGCAGTGCTAACGGAACAGTGTACGTCACCGCACCTGCTGACACCCCGTCTGGTACTGACGTCACCCTGACCATTGAGGCCGAGGCTTCGGGAGGCGCAGACACAAACTATGTCGTGCAGCGTTTCACTGTCCTTAAAACGGTAACTCATCACAAATCACATCTCAATAAATGTTAAAGGAACAGTGTGTAACATTTGGGGGGGATCTATTAAATATGAAATGGAATATAATATTCATAACTATGTTTTTTTAAGGATCGTTGTGTTTTCGTTAGCTTAGAATGAGCCGTTTATATCTACATAGGGAGCGGATCCTCTTCCACCATGTTGCTCCGCCATGTTTCTACAGTAGCCCAGAACGGACAAACCACACACTGGCTCTAGAGAGAGGCCAGTAAGGCCACCGTAGTTCAACATGCTTGTGAAACTGCGGTAACGTGAGCCACAGAGTGCAAACCGTGGTACCGTCAGCTGCCGTCTGACTTCCGTTGAGTACTAAAGTAGTGTTATTATGGTAAGGATAGCCTCTGAGCGAGGTGAACGGTGTTACCACAGTTTTGCAGTCGGCAGCTCATGTCACTGCAGTCTTGGAAAGGGAGGACTGAGCGGAGGGGTACTCAGTTGTTTGCAATCTGCAACCACAGCACTAGGTGGCGCCTAATCCTACACACTGTACCTTTAAAGCAGTGAATGATCATTCTAGCTTATTTAATCCTTTCATCGTTGTGTTTATTGGTTGAATCACTGATGTAAAACCGGCTGACTTTATCCATTTTTTCTCCTCCTAGGTGACTGATTTCACTCCGCCGATGTGCCAGCTGCTCAGCCCTCTGTCCAACTGCTCTGATATCTGCAGCTTAGAGATGTGGCAGCTCTCTGTTCAGGTGACTGATGGGGCTAACGGAACGGGTGTCGACCGCGTTAGCCTCAGACAGGGCAACGGGACCTTGAACACTAGCCTGGCCGCTGGCAACGAGAACATAACGCTGGTGTCCTACAATTCGTCTTGCTGTTCGCCTGATGTGGAGCTGCTGGTTGTGGATCGAGTGGGTAATGTAGCCTCCTGCTCCTACAGCGTCCGGAAAACACCAACAGCCACCACCAGCACACAAGCTACAACCACAAGCACACAAGCTACAACCACAAGCACCCAAGCTACAAGATCAAGATCAAGATTCGAGATTCCTTTATTTGTCATTCTTATGCTCCACATAAAAACGAAATTATGTTTCACACATCCACCACTCAGTAATTCAGTGCAAAACAATTGGGAAAAATAAATAAATTGTTAAGTAATTAGCTAATAAATAAGAGCACTAATAAATAAGCTAAAAGTATGCTAAAATAGGATAGAATAAATAGTTATAATTTAAAACGTAAAAAATATTTAAAGGAACAGTCTCTTAAGTGCAGTTCACATTCTCTGATTTAGCAGTCTGATTGCTGTGGGAAAGAAGCTGTTTAACAGCCGAGTAGTCCTTGATCGGATACTCCTGTATCTTCTCCCGGACTGCAGGAGTGCGAACAAGCCATGAGAGGGATGAGTGGAGTCCTTTATGATGCCGTTTGATCTGCGCACGCAGCGCTCGGTGTAGATGTCCTGCAGACATGGCAGAGAGGCACCAATGATTTTTTCAGCTGATCTCACTATCCTGTTCAGTCTGTGTTTCTCCTCTGCTGTGCTGTTACCAAACCAGGAAGAGATGCAGTAAGTGAGGATGTTCTCAATGGTGCCTCTGTAGAACATGGTCATGGCTGGGATGGGGAGGTCCACCTTCTTCAGTCTGCGGAGAGAATAAAGGCGCTGTTGGGCCCTCTTGATGACAGCTGTGGTGTTGTCACTGGAGGTCAGCTTGTCCGTCAGATGAACCCCCAGGAACTTGGTGCTGTGTACCCTCTCCACCTCAGAGCCGCTGATGGTCAGTGGGAGATGGTGCCGGTGACCAGTCCTCTTGAAGTCAACTACCATCTCCTTGGTCTTCTTGGTGTTGAGGGCAAGGTTGTGTGTTTTGCACCACTCTGTCAGCTGCTCCACCTCTTCTCTGTAGGCCGACTCATCGCTGTTGGTGATGAGGCCCACAACTGTGGTGTCGTCGGCGAACTTTATGATGTGGTTGGCATTGAAACTAGCAGAACAGTCATGCGTCAGCAGTGTAAACAGTAAAGGGCTCAGTACACACCCTTGTGGTGATCCTGTGCTCACTGTGGTTGTCTTAGAAGTTACGCTACCTACTCTGACTGTCTGCCGTCTCTCTGTCAAAAAGTCCAAGATCCATCTGCACATGCCAGGATCCACACCCAGCAACAACAACTTTTCAATGAGCTGTTGAGGCAAGATTGTGTTAAATGCCGAGCTGAAATCAAGTAACAGGATCCTGGCAAAAGTGTTCTTGTTTTCCAGGTGCGTCAGAGTGAGGTGGAGCAGAGTGGAGATGGCATCCTCCGTAGACCGCTTCGCTCTGTATGCGAACTGCAATGGGTCCAAACTGGTTGGGAGGCATGACTTGATGTGATTCATGACAAGCCGCTCCAAGCATTTCATGACTATAGGGGTCAAGGCTACAGGGCGGTAGTCATTCATGGAAGCCGGGTTTGGCGTCTTGGGCAGAGGTATTATGGTGGCGCTTTTGAGACAGATGGGCACCCTGGCTTGGCTGAGGGAGATGTTGAATATGTCCGTACAACCACAAGCACACAAGCTACAACCACCAGTAGCCCACAGCCTACAACCACCAGTAGCCCACAGCCTACAGCCACCAGTAGTCCACAGCCTACAACCACCAGTAGCCCACAGCCTACAACCAACAGCACACAAGCTACAACCACCAGTAGCCCACAGCCTACAACCACCAGTAGCCCACAGCCTACAACTACCAGTAGCCCACAGCCTACAACTACCAGTAGCCCACAGCCTACAACCACCAGTAGTCCACAGCCTACAACCACCAGTAGCCCACAGCCTACAACTACCAGTAGCCCACAGCCTACAACTACCAGTAGCCCACAGCCTACAACCACCAGTAGTCCACAGCCTACAACCACCAGTAGCCCACAGCCTACAACCAACAGCACACAAGCTACAACCACCAGTAGCCCAAAGCCTACAACAACAGCACCTGTTGCATCTTTGTCTACCAGAGCAGTTCAGTCTCTTCTTCTTTGCTTTAGCATCACAATCCTAGGGCTCAATTTACCATTTTAAATAGGGATCAGCTGAGCGTGACATTTTAAAATGTCCTTTTGGTTTTGGAACGTTGGGTACACGTAACTAAAACTAATGCAGGCTGATACAACAAAGTGCTTGTTTTGTACCACCAACACTAAAAAACCTAAAGATATCAACTAAGAAGCAAGAAATGCGGAATATTACATTTTTGTACCATGGTAAAACTGAATATACCATCCATTACCATCATTATCTATAGTAGTTTTTGAATGTTTTAAGTTAGAATGTTCAGTTTTCGTTGAAACCATTTTGGAGAGGTATAATTCAACGTTATGGTCATGTTAGAGGCTGTAGTTAGTGGTGTTGTTGAATTGTATTGTGTAAACTGATAGGTGTTTCTAATATTTGGTCTTCCTTCTGTGATATAACTGGATTTAACTTGTTGAACCAAATACACTGGCAACTGAATGTATGTACAACTGGGTGACTAATGTTAAAATCTATCTTTAAGCTATGCAATATTAACTGCATTAACTACATGTGCTGTATGTATTACAGGGTACTTGGTGTCATTGTAAAACTTAAATGGGGTTGTGAATATCTTACGATTAAGATGTAGGATCATTCATTCATATTTTGCGTACTACTGCTAATATGAAGTTGTGGAAGTGTATTGTTGGGTGAATGATTCATTTTAAAATAAAAAACATCTGAAGGTTGCTTCTTACACAGGTGATTAAAAAACCTTTTTAGTTTCAAGGACCCCTACATTGATAAACATTAGGTCAGGGTTTTTCCTGGCTCAAACTGAAGCGGAGGTGATACCATCCTGACCTCGCACCCTCTAGGGGGAAGACACCCATCAGAGTTTTGTCGAGAGCTGGAGGCAGGGCGAAATTTGACGGAGGCGGCCGCCTCGTAATTCTCTATGCAGGAAAAACCCTGCATTAGGTCATTGGCCCCCATTTGACAAGATCAATTTTGATAAACTATTCCCCATTATTCTGGAGACCCCCTGGAACTCCCTCAAGGACCCCTGGGGGTCCCCAGACCTCTGGTTGAGAACCACTGGTGTATGGCAACAGTTGAAGGAGAGAAATGTGACCTAGTTGTGTCACAGCTATATTAAATATCTGCATAACTGGTAACAAATCAATACCTTGATTCGGTAAACTGGTTTATGTTGTATTGCTTAGATCAGGGGTGTCAGACTCATTTTAGTTCATGGGCCACATACAGTTCAATTTGATCTCCAGTATCAGCATCACATTATCATAAGTATCAGGACCTTGAAAAGATTGTGCAAGAAACTGCGTTTATTCCGAAGAAAGAATCACACGGACCTGATGGGGAAATTGCCTCTTTTGTGGAGGAGGAAATTACTTGTTTGTCTCGTAAAGTTATGACTTTATTCTCATAATATTACAACTTTTTTCTAATAAACTTATGACTTTATTCTCATAATATTATGCCTTTATTCTCATAATATTATGCCTTTATTCTCATAATATTATGCCTTTAGTCTCATAATATTATGACTTTATTCTCATAATATTATGCCTTTATTCCCATAATATTATGCCTTTATTCTCATAATATTATGCCTTTAGTCTCATAATATTATGACTTTATTCTCATAATATTATGACTTTATTCTCATAATATTATGACTATTCTCATAATATTATGACTATTCTCATAATATTATGACTATTCTCATAATATTATGCCTTTATTCTCATAATATTATGACTATTCTCATAATATTATGCCTTTATTCTCATAATATTATGACTTTATTCTCATAATATTATGCCTTTATTCTCATAATATGACTTTATTCTCATTATATTATGCCTTTATTCTCATTATATTATGACTATTCTCGAAATCTCAGATTTTATTTGTTTCCTCAATGTGGCCCTAATACTCCTTCATAGAATATAACAATAGAGTAGAAATAATTTTGTTTTTACTTTTGTACGGCACTTTTTGGGCGGGACGTTTTACTAACTTCCGGTTGTCGCTTTCAATCCAAAATGGCGGAAGCGTAGTTTTGACGCTGGACGCTGATGTTGCTATGATACAAACAATTGACTTCCACTGCTTGGCAATAAACGTTCTTTTCTAACAGGTGTTGTGTTGAAGTCTGTTCCCCCTATTCGAATAGCGTTTCTCTCCTGTTACCATGGTAGCGGCCCACTCAGTGGTTAGTAGGAGGAAACGCTTCCCGACAGGAAACAGTACTCGACACAACACCTGAGTTGGAGACGTGATGAGCTAATTCACTGCAGGTGTGCAAGTAGCGCGGCGCTCCGGGAGACAGACCGTGAAGCGCAGGAGACACCGGGAAGTGGGACACACAAGAAAAACAAAAAGGAATACAGACAACTTCACCCGATATCATGTTTGTTGACAGTATGATGGGATGTAATGTATCCCCATGGGAGAGCTGCAACATGATGCTAGCAGGTGAGGAGCGGCCTCCCACCTGTGACTCTACAGGTAAGCACGGCTGGGTGTGTCGGGTGTGGTGCTTTTGTGTCTTACACTTACAAGAGATGGGTGTTGTGTCACTTATCATTCGCTAAAGCTTCTAGAGAAGAAGCTACTGATATCTCTGTTAAATACATGAAGTTACAGCAAGCGGCCAGTTAGCTTAGCTTAGCTTAGCATAAAGACTGAAAACGGAGGGAACAGCTAGCCTGGCTCTGTCACAATGCTAACAAAATCTGCCTACCAGCTGAAGCTCACTAATTAAAGGGGCACTACGCCCTTTTTCAAAATTCATACAATGTTATTCCTATGCTGAACCCCCTAGAAATGCATCTTGTGTTTGTTTTTTAAAAAATGCAGAACTAATAATTTATTGTAATTGTGAATAATATCAACCTTGATGTGCCTTCTTATTGACAGAATAAGAAACTAACAAGATAAGAAGATAGATTTGTGGTCTTTATATTTACTTTTAGCCTAATAAAATCGGACACTCTCTGTCCACTCACCGTTAATATGCACTTTCTGTTATGTACACAAACCACAGTACCTATCAGCTGTGCGGTCAAGATCAGACTAGAGATGTGGCCACTTTAGATTCAGCTCAACATCAAACAAAACTTGTTGATTTGCAAACAAAACTTTTGGATTTGCAAACAAAGCTTTTGGATTTGCATTAATACATTTTTAATCACAGTTTTATTTTACTTGCAATAAAACATTTTTTGATTACAATGTGGAAAGTTTGGCCCTCAAACCTATTCTGTTGATTGGACAAGAAAGACACAAAAGTAACTCTGTATGCTCCCAGCCAAGAAATAGTCCAGCACATAACCTCCTGTAACACAGCAAACCGTTGTACCTTTATATGGAGACAGGCTAGCTGTTTTCCTCTGTTTCCAGTCTTTGTGCTAACCAGCTGCCAGCTCTTAGCCTTATATTTAAAACACAGACATGAGCGTAGTATCATTCTTCTTTTGTAACTCTCTGCTAGAAAGTGAGCAAATGTGTTTCCCAAAATGTTGAACTATTATGTTAAATTTAAAGGGGCACTCCAAGGATTTAGTATTGCACTGCCTGCACAAAGTGCGGCCTCCACATTATTTTTGGCATTTTTAACATTTTCCCAAATAACATTTGTGCAGCAGAGACGAGGATAACTTTCAGAGATTGTTTTCTGTAACCAGCTACCTAATAACATGGCGACATATTTTGACATCAATTTACATGCAGAGCAGGTTTTACTATATGATAGTATGTATGTATTATTTTGATTAAATACAGGCAAATATACTTTACGCTGCCCATTCAGTCTTGTGAAGGGCTCATTGCATGGGTGGAATATGGTCTCAAAAAAGTACAAAATGCAAGTCTCCCTTAAAAAAAAAATAATCCAAGGCACACTGTAGTGTTTGATCAAAAATTAAAATGCCTTAATTTTACATGGCAATAATTGTTTAAATTGACCAATGCGCTGCGACCAACATAGGTCTTCATCAGGGTCACTGTGAGCATTCAGCAGTGGCTTGCACACCTATATTGTGTTATTCTTTTTCCCCTCCCCTTCCCTCCCCTACCCTACCCTCCCCTCCCCGCCTCCCCTCCCCTCATCCCTTTTTTGAGATCATATTCCACCCTTGCAATGAGCCCTTCACCAGACCAATACACCTGAAGGATCCATAGAGCACCTGTATGTGATTACCACAGAGACCCAGCAGCGCTTCTACTCCATTGTCTTCATACTTTATGCTGCCTTTTAGTTGATGGTTTACCATTTACAATGTGCGCTTCCGTTGTTGTGTGATGTGACAACTGCTTCTTTGTGAAGTCGGGGTAGACGGATTTGCCTGATAACAGTTGAATCGGGTGCGAAAACTCACATTCAAGTAAGTTGCATTGTAAGATATTTGAGGGAAAGTATTGTTATCTGTACTTACAGCTCAAAGGGAGCTTATCAATCATGTTGTATGTACCACAAATACTAGATGCTGTCAGTCTACGTGTGGTTTTAGAGGAAAGGAGTCACTGTCACGGAGCTGTGATGTCACTCTGATCACGAAGGATAACACCAACTCTGTCCGTGGTTTGCTTTAATTTACATCTGAACAGTATCTGCCTGCAGAGTTTGACTTGATTAGTGTCAGTGTGTGTTTTAGTTTTACTTGAACTCATGCCAGTCTGCTCTTTTTCAAGCTCCTGAAGAATGCAGGATGTCATCCAACAGGCACGTCAACAACCTGTATGTTTTGTATCAGTCACTCCCACATAAAAAAAAAAAAGAAGCTGTACACCTGTGTACGCAGCAGACAAAAACCTGACTGGAAAAGAGACCTTTGCAAATAAATAATAATGTCAGAATAATTGTATTAGGTAAAGAACCTTTTTCAGATTTCTTAAATATATTCTACTACTACTAATACTATTCAGTCTTTGCCAGGTCTAGTTCAGGTTTATCAGAAGTTAATTTGAAACTCAACAGACTCCATAATTACTGTTTAGCCAATGATTCTGAGAAAAAAAATGATCTTTACAGAAGCCCTATAGATTATTACACATTTTAGCAAAAATAGACTTCAGTCATAACATAAAAAAATGAAGTAAAATGGAAAGTGTGAAAGGTCCCCAGTGCTTTCGTGACATTAGTTTGGTAGCGCCTCTATGATTAAACAGACATCATACCTAAGCAACAGGTAGAACAAGTCCTGCATGACCCCACCCTGGCCGTGGAGCATTGCAGAGCAGGTGTTGTCAAAATAATGATAAAGCGTTGGCCGATAGGACAGCAAGACGTAAGGTATGGTACTCTTCTATCTCATAGTTACAAATAATGTAAAGATAGACATCAGATTTTATTACATTGTGCAGACTATATTCTTTCCTGCAGTACATATCCTCTACAAAAATTCATGTTTTCTGGTCTAAAAGTACCATGCATTGTAACGAAAATATTTAAGAAAAATGGTACCAAAGAAAGTGTTTGTTTTTTTGTAGGATTTTTAGTCAGCTGTCATACACAAGAAATAACATGTTAGAGTTAATACGGATTTTAAATCTTTAGGCAGAAAAAAAATGACTGTTCATGCTTTGATTTGAGATTTGAAGGTGAATTAAATTGAAGGATACTCAATAATAATCTGTTATTATGAGCATATGGAGAGAAGATTGAGCGCTAGAGCTATGTGGGAAAGGCTGTGTGTAATCAAGTTTGTTACATAAAGTAGGTTGTAGCGAGGAATAAAGGTGCTTCACTGCGTCATTATATTTTTAGAGTTTGAGGTCTACAGCACTGCTGGCATTAAGGTGTTTTAACAAATGCTGACAAATGAGGTTATGATCATATCGAGTAAACATCTATTTTCTTGCTGACAACAGTCCTTTTAAACCCAACTCGCTCAGTTAAAAAACAAACATAAAAACAATTACACTCCCTTGGCTGCAGCAGCTGTGACTATTAACACACCTTTAATAATTTATTTGACTTCAGGAAATGTCGAGAGCACCTTTGTTTGAGAATAAAGAATAAATTAAGAATGAAGTTAAATAAATGTGTTTCTGTCTTCCTCAGACTATTCGACAGGTGGAGAGATGTCTTCAGAGTTGGCTGCGTTCTGTTTCCTGCTCCTGCACACTGGAGCTCTGGGGTTTGGAATTTTGCCGGGAGAGTCTCTGAATCACCTGGAAATCACCGAGAGGGCGCTTCTTAATGTCACCGTGGAGGTGTGCCGTGCTCTGGCCCAAGCTGAAGGGACAGACTTCACCTCTCCTGTAAGAATTCCCTTCATTAAAGTTGTTTTACTACAAATTAGTTATGTCATGTAATGTCTTTTATTAATGCTAGTATGATTTGACTCTGTCTGTGCGTTAAGTCGCAGCCAACTGCAGAGACTGTTGCTGTGGCATGTGGCGCACCACAGTCGTCCAAGAGTTACCGCCAAGCCATTATATTCATCATACTGAGGAATGTACGGGTGGACATTCGTCATGCCCTGAATGCAAGCTTCCACTTTGATGAAGAAATGTTTCTCGAAGGAAGGAAAATTATCACTGAGGGAATAATGTCTGTCAAAGCAAGCAACAAGCAAGACAACTATGAGACAGCGAGACAGAAACTAGGAGAGATTTTCCATCCTTTACAGGTATTTATCATTATTTAAAAAAGCATTACTAATGCTGTTTTAAAAGATTCAAAGTAACTCCATGGATTATTAACCCTCCTCTTCTTCTGTCAACTTGAAGGACTTCTACAGTCATAGTAACTGGGTGGAGCTGGGGAACAAACTACCAAACCCCAACCTGATCAGATCAGACACCAGCATTGGTAACCTGGCAGGTAAAGAGATTGTATGATGTGACGTCTGTCTGTGATAACAAACAGATAAAAACACTGAAAAGGAATGCAGTTTGGGTGTGACTGTAGAGAAATTATTTCACAGAAGAAAACACAATAATTATTTTTATTTTTATTAACTTAACAGTTGTAAGCAGGGCAACGTGTCGCAACTGTAATGGGGACGACTGCAGGAACAACATCTTGGAGGACATCATAGCAGAGAAGGTCCTGACCTCTGGATATTTCGGTATTGTGCCTGTAGTCTCAACCAAACCAAAAGGTAAGTGATTCATTTCATTCAACCATTAATGACACAGCATTACTCTCAGAATTATAACTAGTAGTCAGTCAATAGGTTTAAGAAGTTAAATCAAACAGTCTTACAAGATGGTTCACATACAGGTTCACATACAGATATATTCTTTAGATTTTCCTGAGGTTTCCACTTTGTGGTCTACTTCAAGATTTCCTTTTAATGGTACATGGTTTTAATGGTACAGAATCATCAACAAATCCTGAGGCCTGTACTACGAAGCAGGATTTGGGGTTAGCGAGGTAACTTCAGGGTTAGTCCTTGGTTTTCAGCCCTACTAAAGTGGTTCACTTCTAACAGGGGTGGAGCGCCATGGTCATGGTAACTTATGCTGAACACATAACCTGCTCCTCAGCAGGTTGTGTTCGAGATATCAGATCGACTCGTATAAAAGCACCGCCTACTACCCACAGGACTGCACCGCCCTGCACATTCATATGACATATCTGGTTCTGCCAGCTTCCTGCTAGCTCGCCAAAATTGAGTGCGTTTGGAGCCTTATTAATCCTCCTTTGTGACAAGCTAGCATGACATGGTTGGTACCAATGGATCGCTCTAGCTTTAAAACTGAGCCTGCTACAACGACGTTACAAAGATTGAATTGCGGTCAGGCCCAATGGCAGCCCATTGGATTTTTAAGAGGTTAAATAAAAATCGCAAATTTGCGTTAATGCATTAACTTTGACAGCCCTTAAATGTTTATAATGTTTTAATGGCTTTTCAATGGCTTGTGGTGGTTATGATTCAAGTGAAAACTTTCACTGATTGATACACAATATCTAAAAACACAAAAATCCCACAGTGGACTATAAACATAAAATCAAATATGTAACTGAGTATGTTCTGAGTATTCCTCAGAAAATCATGATATTACTAAAAAGGAAACAGGTGTGTATTTAACATCTCCCTCTTATGCTATTTGTTGCAAAGGAAAATGCAGTCACGGAGGAGGAGTTGATCAAACGAGCACCATCGAACCTACAGGTGGGATCAACAAAGACTCGTTCACCGCCAGCCACGGACACCTCCACACTGCCGCAGCAAATATGGCAATAGCTGCAACCAGTCAGCTGCTGGAGGACATTCGAGGGGCCGCTGGTGACAGACAATTCCTCCAGTACGAAACCCATTCTGCGTGTTTCAGTTATTCACTGTAAGGAGGTTTGTTTCTCTTTGTTTTATTCATCTCTCTTTATCCCTCAGAATGATGGGAATCTCCAAAGGATCCAGTAAAGCTCTTTGTTTTGTGATTGACACCACAAAAAGCATGAGCGATGACATTGAAGCAGTGAGGGCCGTCACTTCCACTATAATCAACAGTGACGTGGGAACACAAGATGAGCCCGCAGTTTACATTCTTGTACCTTTCAACGATCCAGGTAGGATCTTTAGGATGCTACAAATTTTGTTGTTGTAAAAACAAGCATCATCAAGGTGTTTTCTTTGTCCTGTCTCCACCTGAACCCCAGATTTTGGGCCGCTGATAAAGACTACAGACCCAAACGTCTTCAAGACTGTCATTAATTCACTGTCAGCAGCTGGTGGAGGAGATGACCAGGAAATGAGTCTTTCAGGTCTTCAGGTGATGTGATGCATGCTTGTTACTACTTCAAAAGTTTTACTATAATAGGAAGTGTGTATTTTAGCCTGTTATCAGAATAGTGCCTCTTTAATGCCTATTGTGAATATTTTCTGTATATTGTTGTTTCTTTTGTGCTTTTTTATGCCTATGCCAACGTCAGACCACAATGTAAATACTGTAAGTCCTGTGACTTAACTGTGTGTGTACACAGTGGTGGGTAGAGTAGCCAAAAACTGTACTCAAGTAAAATACTGTTACTTTGCCGAAGAAAGTACTCAAGTAGAAGTAAAAGTAGTCGACGCACATCAACAGACACACTTACTGCTCTCTGTCAGCTCAGTGTCAGCACAGCGTGCTATTAATTAGTTTGTAAATATTAGCTGCTACCGCCATGTAAATATTAGCTGCTAGCGCTATTCAAAAGCCACAGCATTAACGTTACTGCTGCTGTAGCTTCAGCTGTGCTGCTTTGAACAGAGGCATGTGGAGGCGTGGCTGTGGTAGGATAACAGAGCGCCAGCAGACCTAGGACCAGCTGACCACCTGCCTCATAATGGATCATGAATGTATAAAATAAATAAATAAAAGTAGCGCAATAAATG